>CM035436.1:52060951-52373451 GCA_020310875.1 Ceratopteris richardii | reverse complement strand
TTATGCATCTTACAAACTCCTCTTTTTGGAGTGAATTAAAGATTACTTACAAGAATGGGTATAGTATCCAAGAAAACAAATCTATAACATACGAAAATGGGCAACTAACCCAAGGGTCCTTACAAGGGACGACTCGATGTTAAATCATTTGATGGCACAACGACCCATCAAACCATCACATGAAGCCATCATATATCTCACAAGAAAATCCCCAAATAACATCCATCATGATCGATTCAAGATATATCACATCACAAGATTCGCCTCCAATCATAGTATAGTTTGCATGAAAAAATTTTACGTGAAAAAGTAATCTATTCTAAGATTTCCCATTCTCATTTGCCCCCATCAAAGAGTCTCTCGTTCAAAGAAACAATACAAAGGTGATATATAAAGTAAGTTTATACGTATTGCAATCATCTTAATGTTATACATAGGTGATATAATATTAAATATTAAGAACCATGCATGCTATGATTTATGAAAGTGTTTCTTAGTTTTGTATTGGTTATACATTTCAGTAGTGATGTGTGTGAACATACTTAGGATCATTTGGGCGCTTTTTTCCTTTTTTAGGAGGTTTTTTTTTTAGTTCGTATGTACATCTATAACCCTAACAATTTACATATCTTTGTACATTCACTTGTAATTCCTCAATGTTGTGTTATGCTCCAAGCTTCTTCTTCTTCTTCTTCTTCGTCTTCTTCTTCTTCTTCTTCGTCTTCTTCTTCTGTGCTTTTTGTGTGCTTCCACAGACCTCAAACTCTAACAATTGGTATCAAAGCAGGTCGTCACTTCATCTAGGGCATCATCGACATCCCTCCATTGACAGTCTCAGAATCGCACGAAAATTGGTGAGCATACTCAACGCGATTAGGATTTCAAATAGTTTTGCTATGTGGCATCAAATTTTGATATGAGCACATATTGGCCTCCAAACGCACTATCATAGTGCCTATGTAGGCAATTTCTTCCTTTTGTGCCAAACATATATACAAGTTTTGGTTGACCAATACAAGCAACCCAAATTCTATTACAAGGCTTAGCAGAGCTCGATAGGGCAGTTCTATTCAAATTTTTGAGATACAATCATTTTTTTACATCAGGGTATTTAGTCAATGGCCATGGCTAAAAGTAATGATGTATTTTGTATGTTGGCGATTGAGGATAGGTTGGATGGTACTAATAACCCATAGTGGGCATATATCATGCATCATGTACTGGTAGCAAAAGAACTGTGGAATATTGTGCAAGGTGTTGAAAAACATCCAGCTATGTCTGCAACACAATTATTGACAGTGATGCAGATGGTGTTGAAGATGATCATCTTCAAATTCCTATTTGTATTTTGGTTCTTGTTGCACTTACTGTAGAGAAACGTTGTTGGGATGGCAAAGATGCTCAGGAAGATGCATTGATATCTTTGTCTATCAAACGTGCCATTATCCCTCACATTTGCTCTTGCAAAATAGCAAAGGATGCTTGGAATACACTTACCACTTTATACCCGGCAAGAAATGAGGCTTACATTGCTTACCTCTGAAAATAGTTGGAGAGGAAGCATATGAATGAAGGTGATTCTATGGACAATTTTTTGACAAACATCAAAGATTTGAAGGAGTAGTTGATTTTTGTTGATGAAGTCTTGCCAGATAGTTAAGTTGTGCAGACTCTTCTTAATGTCTTCTAGATTCATATCATAGTTTTGCTTCTACTTTTAAATTGATGATGAAACGCAATCCAAGCACCTTAACATTTGAGGAGTTAGTCTCCATTTTGTTGCATAAGGATCAATCCAGCTAGAATAGGTCCATTATGCATGTTGTCGATAAAGCTTTCCTAGCTAGTCATAAGGGCAAAGGTTAATGGAGCTCATCTACTAGTAAGTAGTAATCTGTTAATGGTGCACAGTTGAGGAAGGAAGACAAAGATGACAAGAAAATAGAAAAGCAGAAAAAAATTTATAAATACTATAAAAATAAATGATCATGTCATAAAGAGTTGTCCAAAAATGGCTTAAAAAGAGGCAAAGAAGAAAGAGATTGGAATGGTTGTTGCAGAGGCCTCTATGCCGAAAACAGAGTCTACTAATCTTGTTCAAAATCAAGAATGTGCATTTACTAATATATGCAACTATGGCTCATCTTCTCATGAGCAGTGCATGTCTATAGTAGACTTATATGTTTGATACTTTGATAGTAGGGCAACCAAGCATATTACCTCCCAACATAGTTTCTTCAATTCACTTGAGTGTCCTCCTATAGGGGATCCTATAATGTGCACTAACAACTCCTCATATCTTGTAATGGGAGTTGGTAATATCATTTTGCCTACTATTGATGTTAGTTTCTTACATTTTCATATGCTTTATATGTACAAGGGATCAAGGGAAATTTGTTGTCAGTTTTAGCATTAGCCAAGATTGTCTTGGTTGTCAAACTTTTTTATGACAGATGTACAGTTCATGATCTCTCAAATGGTGTTGTTATTGCTTCTAGCATTTTATGTCATGGGATGTATAAGCTCATAGACTATGCAAAATCAGTGAATGATCCAGCATATGCAATTCAAGATTTTCAGGCTATCTCAGATGCAAAGCTTTTGCATCCATGCTTTGGTCATCTGAATTTCATTAATTTGTGTTGATATATTTAGGTAGTGATGTGTGTGAACACACTAGGATCTTTGGGGCACTTTTTTCCCTCTTTAAGAGTTTTTTCCCTTGGCTTGTATATATGCCTATTGCCCTAATGGGTTACTTATCTTTGCATATTCTAGTGGTAATACATTCAGTATTTTCTGTTGTGCCCCAAGCTTCTTCTTCTTCCTTGTGTTGTTCGCGTGCTTTTGCCGACCTTAGACTCCAACAATTAGTATCAGAGCAGTTTGCTGCTTCATCTAGGGCATTGTCAACACCTCTCTAGTCACAGTCTCAAAATCATACAAAATTCGGTGAGCTGAGCTCCATTTAGCCTCCAAATGCACTATTGCAGTGCTTGTATTGGCAAGCATCTCGAAGTCTGTTATAGGTCTAGCAGAACTCGACAGGGTATTTCTATTCAACTTTTTGAGATACAACCATTTTTTTGCATCATGGTATTTTAGTCAGTGGCCATGGCTGAAACAGTGATGTATTCTGTATATTGGTTGTTGAGGATAAGTTGGACGGTACCAATTACCCATTATAGGCTTATATGATGCACCATGTATTGGTTGCAAAAGGACTATGGAATATTGTGCAGGCTATTGAAAAACATCATATTACACCTGCAAACACACTTGCTAAAGGTGATGTGGATGGCATTGAAGATGATATTCTTCATGTTCCTCTTCGTGTTGCGATTCCTGCTGCACCTACTGCATAGAAAATTTCTTGGGATGGCAAAGATGCTTAGGCACATGCATTGATAGCCTTGACTGTCAAATGTGCCATTATTCCTCACATTTGTAGGATGCTTGGGATACACTTACCACTTTATACCACGCAAGGAATGAGGCTCGTGTTGCTTACCTCCAAAACCAGTTGGAGAGTGAGCACATGAATGAACGAGAATCCATGGACAGTTTTCTGACAAAGATCAAAGATTTGAAGGAACAATTGATTTCTGCTAATGAAATCTTGTCTGACAATTCAATTATGTAGACTGTTCTAAATGGTCTTCCCGATTCATACCAGAGTTTTGCTTCTACTCTTCGTTCGATGATGAAAGACAATCCAAATGCCTTGAAATTTGAGGAGTTACTCTCTATTCTGTTGCAGGAAGATCAGTCTAGGCACAACACGTCCATTATGCGTGTTGCAGATCAAGCTTTTGTGGCTAGTCAGAAGGGCAAAGGTAAATGGATCTCTTCTACTAGTACGCAAAAATTTGTTAATTCTAAACAATCAAAGAAGGATGACAGAGACGAGAAGAAAACAGAAAAGTAGAAATTGTTTTGCAAGTATTGTAAAGCAAATGATCATGTCATAAAGAGTTGTCCAAAACTGGCTGCAAAAGAGGCAAAGAAGAAAGAGGCTTGAATGGTTGTTGCAGAGGTCTCTATATAGAAAATAGAGTCTACTAATCTTGTGCAGAATGAAGAATGGGTGTTTACTACTGTTTGTAGTTTTGACCTATCTTCTCATGAGCAGTGTATGTCTGCAGTAGACTGAGATGTTTGGTACTTTGATAGTGGGGTAACCAAAGATATTACCTCGTAGTGCAGTTTCTTCACTTCACTTGAGCTTGCCCCTATAGGGAATACTATCACATGTGCCAAAAACTCCTTTTATCATATCATGGGAGTTGGTAAGATCATTTTGACTATTGTTGATGGTATTTCTTTTACATTGTCGGATGCTTTATTTATGCCAAGGATCAAGAAGAATCTGTTATCAATTTTAGCTTCAGCCAAGATTGGCTTTGTTGTGAAATTTGTTGTATGATAGATGTACAATTCATGATCTGTCAAATGGTGACATCATTATTGCTTCTAGAATTTTATGTCGTAGGCTATATAAGCTCATAGACTATGAAAGATATGTGAATGATTCAGCATGTGCAGTACATGATTCTTAGGCTATGTCAGATGCAAGGCTTTGGCATGCATGCTTTGGTCATCTGAATTTTGCTAGTTTGCTATGCCTATAGAAATCTGAAAACTTTTCCTGTTTGTGAAGGTTGTATTTTGGGAAAAATGCAGCGTATAGCATTCCCAAAAGATGGTTCAGTTCAAGCTACTCAAATATTGCAGCTTGTTCATATTGATGTCTGTGGTCCTAAATATACAGTTCATGATCTGTCAAATGGCGACATCATTATTGCTTTTGGCATTCTATGTTTTGGGTTGTATAAGCTCAGAGATTATGCAAACTCTATGAATGATTCAGCGTGTGCAGTTCAAGATTCTTAGGCTATCTGAGATGCAAAGCTTTGGCATGCACGCTTTGGTCATCTGAATTTTTCTAGTTTGCTACAATACATGTAAATGTAAATAGTCTTGGAGTAAAAGATAGCCTTCTTCCATTGAAAGAGATATTACATGAGAGCACGTCGACCAAAAGCTCCTTTCTTTACAAAAATGAGCTTCTATATATAGGCTAAGCTCTATTCCCCATGTGCTCTTTTGAAAAGTCAAAAAATGAATCTCTCTCTAAGTAACATATCTTCTAGGATATTCTAAGATCAAATTTGTAACAACCAAATCCCAATGAAGGGCGTGCACGGATTTTTACGTGGGAGATTCTAGAAGAGCCACAAAGGTGAGAGATTCTCAAGTCTCCTATACTATAGTATGAGAAAATATTAAAAAGTGCTTTCAGGAGAGTGTTCACATGTGACACTCAAATATATACAGGTTATTATCATGGTCTAAAGAGGGTTCTCATGCACAATTGAGAATGTGTGCATACCCTACAACCCAACACTCTCCCCCTCTAGTCTTTGTCGTCCTCGACAAAGCTTAAAGAAGAAGAGCATACATAACTGAACTATTCCAAGTTTGGAGCCTTTCAAGTCTGGAAATCTTCAGGTCTTCAAAATCTGCATTTCTTCAGTCTGCAAAGCTTCAGGCTGCAAGTCTTCATGCTACAAGCCTCCAAGTCTTCACTGATCTTCAAATCTGTAGCACTGAGAATCTTTCAAGTTGCAAGTCTTTAGACTTTACTTCAATCTACAATTCTTCCGTCTTTAGAGCTGGGTGACACAATCCCCAAGGGGCAGTCAGCCCAACAACAGAAAAGAGCACCCCTTGTTGCCAAATATGCAGCCATTCCTGTTGAGCAAGTCCTCAAAAATTGCAAACCAAAAACTTCCTGGGGATACATAACAATTGTAATCATGAAGGTGCAAGCAAGGATTCAGCTGCCATAAGGGGCTTTAGCATCTTTAAAACCTATAATGCAGCCAAGTCAATCTATAATGTAGGTCATAGGCTAAAAATGATTGCAAAAGCAATTATCATGATTCCAACTGGATAGTCACACCACACGGATTCGAAGCATGTTGGGAAATTGAACCCAAGAACCTTAGTAGAGTAATCCCTGCATCAAGTAGTTCTGCAAAGATGCAGGAACCATGTCTTGCATTGGTAATATTTCAGGTCAGCCTGCTACATAGTTGTGTCTACCACGGCTCAAATAATTTGTGTGGAATTTTGCATCTAGGTAGCTACATATCTTCGCATGACAGTCATACATTCCAAATTTATTAGTGTGGTCTACACATGATTAGGATGGAGATGCCTGAACAGGGAAGCAACTGAGAAATAGGTCTAGATTCCCATCTAGCATAGAAAACATTTTCTAGTAGGGCCAATACACCAAGAGATGTGCCAACAAAAATAATTCAAATGTGTACCTCAAGCATCATGTCACCACATTGTCATGCTTCATAGATTGATAGATCAATGAGCAACAGTCAACCCCCAAGCTGGGAACAAGCTTCTATGAAAGAAATCATCAAAGAAAAATTCATCAGCTTCTCTAGGTTAATGATGGGGCCTGCTCATGTAAGTACTCAAATAGAAACACCATAATAGTAGGATGATCCAAATGAGGCATTCCATGAGTATTGACATTGTTCAACCACCTTCAACTGAGAGTATGCAACACAACCTGTAATCACATCTTCTGTTAGTAGGTTGGGTAGGAGCCTTTGGCCAGTTTGGATAGCAAGGCCTGCCACTTATGGCCATACTTCCCAATTTTATGATACTTCAAAAGTAACTACTTCCCTGCTTGATCCTTCAATCATGAGAAGTGAGAGATATGAGCAGCAAATAATGACATTCATAGATGTCTGGCCACACATGCATAGGAAGGTTCGTACTATTGGTGCTTTAAACAATATCATTCCCTGCATAAGAGGTCACAGTAGTAATTGAACATTTTATCTGCAATTGTTCCTCATGAACGATCATATCAAGGGGAGAAGCATTAGAACCCTAGGTAAAACACTAGTAGAACTGTGGTGTGTCAGATAATTGATAGTCTCCACCCATCTCCAATACTCAGGGGCTAAGATCATTGAGCAGAGCCTGCCCGAAGAAATTCTTAAGCAACTTAGTCACATTCATCCCAAGATCAAGACATCATTAGATCGAGCCATGCTTTTCTTTAAACACATCCAGAAAAAGATAATAGTCTGTATGACATCCTGTTGCTCTAGCACAATGGTGAGAACCACGTTAAGAAGCTCCACCTCCTTAATGTCAATCCGCGGAAGAGATAGGAGTGATATGAAGATCGTGAATGTGAGATGAAGTGAGAGTGAAGGTGAGAAGCATAGAAATGCACACACACATACACACACACTACGAAGAGACAAGCAAGACACAATGGAAGGTGAGAAATCAACTCTATTACTCAAGAACACTATTATAAGCTCAAAAGAACTCTAACCTCAAACAAGCTAACCTCAAAAATGAGCTCTCTAGCTCTTTTTATAGTTTCTAGACTAGTTTTGACCGGTTTCACATCTAGTGACCGGCATAGTTAAAAAAATAGGTCTTAGATGCTATTTGAAAGGGTAAACGGTGTCTAAAAATAACGAAAATTGATACGCTTGTTCTACCTAAGCTCCTCAAGCTCGAGGACTCCTCGGCTTGCACAAAATGGAGCTATGGATTACAAAATGGGGTTTTCTATGTTACATATGTTACAATAGTGATAAAAATCACTGTTGGAGGTTTTTGGAAAGTATTTGAAAACATAATTCTTTGAAAAAAGATTTGACTGGCTCCCTGCTCCGTCGTTACATGCTTCCGCGTCTTCTATGCCTCTGGCTGCTTCCAACACCCCCCTCCCTCTCACTTCTGTCGTCCCTGACAGAACCTTGTTGTGAGGTCTGCCGGATATAGTTCTGTAGGAGGTCTTGAGCGAGGGTGTGCTCGGAGATACGAATGCCTCGGGCCAGGTCGGCCTCGAGTTTCTCCCAGTCTATTGGTTGCGGTTCTTCCGGTGGCGGGAGCTGATAGTGTGTGGAATAGACCATTCGTTCACAGGCAAATAGGTGTAATAAATGTGTAGGTCTGCTTATGAATACCTCTGAATGGTATTCCCAGAAGCCGGTTGTGAACATCTCTTCAAACGTCTGCTTGTAGCATGCCGGTAGGTACTTTATTCTGCAATGCCAGGCATAACACACCCGTAGCGATGGCGTTGTACTCATATCATATACCAGGTCGAAATTGCCATGCTCAAAGCCCGGGGTGTTTACATGAGGTGCCTTGACGCGTCGGAAGACTTTAAAAATCATTTGCATCATGTCAAAGATTTTGACAGTCATATGCGCTGCTATATCGTCCATATGCTTTAGTCGAGGGAGCCAGTGGCGAATTGTAGGCATCATGTAGCCTACAATTGGTAACTCGATGGGTGGCTTAAAGTAGGGGTAATTCAACCAGTCCTGGCACTGCTTATTGTTTTGTACCTTAATAGCAAAGGCAGTCCAGGAGCGGCGTCGTGGTACTGGTCCCCAACATGGGTTGTACTTTAAGTGCAAAGGTGCCTTTACCCATGTACTCATCATTTCTGGATACTTCTGTAGTAAATCTTTGCACCACTCTGGTTGATAGATCTCTCCTTGCTGTGCATCAAGTGGCAAATCTTCCTCTTCGAATTGAGTTGCATGTGATGGTTTCTTACCTGTTTCTTTCTCAATGGCTAACTGGTATTCGGCCATTAACATAAAATACGGTTTATACTGTAGCTCGTGCCCAGATATGTATCGTCGCGGGGCCAAATGAGCAAAGAATGGAGATTGTAAAATTCTTTCTTCTATCATCGCCATGGCATGTAATTGTGCCTCTACTCTAGCTGAGTGCGTTGTTCCAAGTTCCTCAATTGTCTTCATCCACGCGGGGGTCAGGAGTTCGTAAGTCATTTGGCCTTCGGCCGTGACGCGTCCGCCTGGGATTGGTTGTGGCTCGTACGCCTCTTCAAACGTTTCCTCCACCGGGATGGTGACAGTTTCTTCCTCAGCTGGAAGCTCAGGTGGGGAATCTGGCCTTGGTGGTGCTTCATATACTGCAATCCTTGATTCAAGGTTCGATACCTGGGCCCGTAATGCGTTGAGTTCCTCTAAGATGTCAGGAGAGGGGTCCACAGGTGCTGGTATGTCTTGGTGTGCCGGTGCTCGTAACTGGAGTAATGTGTGATCTTCTTTGAGTTTCTGCAACTCCTCGTTCATGCGGTCGTATTCATCTAGCAATCTTACATGATCTTCTAGCAGCATCCTCATTGAGTCTGAGGGAATGGCTTTGAACCGACTAGGACTCAAAGGTTGGTCTGGGTGGTCAAAAGCTGGTTCTAAGTTTTCTTGGTTCTGATCTTGTAGGCGCTGGTTTTCTTCCTTTGCTGCTGCGAGATGTCTCCTTAGTAAGCCCATGTTTCATGTTAGCATTGCATTGTGGACTGTCTGGGCTCTTAATAAGTTATCCAGGTAAGCAGTGGCTTCCTTGGTCTTTTCTGCGCTTTCTAGTTCCAATTTGTGATATGCCTCGCGTAATTCCTGGTATCGGCTGTTCAGTGAGGCATTCTCAATAGACAATAAATTAAGCTGCAACTGTAAGTCATTGGTTGTCCTCTGCAACTGCTGGTAATTATCGCCAAGAGATGTGAACTCATCTCTGACTTGCGTCATACACATGAACATCTGTCGAAATGCATTATCTACAGTGGGTGATAGTATTAATGGGGTGCTAAATGAAGATGCAGTGGGTGTAGATGCAAAGGGAACGGGGGATGGGGGTGGGAAGGTGGATGTTGTGGTGATTGTGGAAAATTGTGAGGTGCCTAAGTATATTTGTGCCGTGAGTGAAGTGAGTGATGGTGCAGTGGGTGGTGAGATGTCCATGTCATTGGACGTGTCCAGTGCGGTGACTGTGAATATGGGTGTGACTATGGGTGCTTGTGCTGGTGTAAATACGGGATTTACAAAGGTTGAGGAGTAATTTACAGGGGGCTGGCTGGAGCAGCTTGGTGGAAGGGGAAATAGGGGTTACAGTGGGTCGGGGAGGTGAGACTGGGGAGAAGGTTAATGGCGGTGGGAATGGGAAAAGGGGTCGTGGATGTGTGGGGAAGGGCGGGAAAGATGGAAGGAGGAATGGGTTGGAGAGAAAGGTGGATGTGTGAGGGGGTAGACTGGGTCTATTGGGTGCAGGAATTGTGGGGTGAGTGGTCGTAAAGACGATTTCTGCTACGCCACCGGCGAATGAAGATGTTGGTCTGGGGGAAGGAGGGTGAAGAGGGGAGGCTGGATGGACGGGCGGTGATGGAGGAGCGGTTGGGGTGGTTGGTACTTCAGTGACTACTGAGGTATGTACAGCTGTAGCACGGGGTGGGGAATCTACAAGGATGGTTTCTGCTGCCAACGAACTTTCAGGGACGAGGCGTGCCTCCCTGGCTTGTTCTGAAGACTGTGCTCCTGTTGGTACACGAATGTATTCGCCGGGCTTTGAAAGTAGTCGTACTCTGCGGGGGTCAAACTGTGGTAGTGGCTTTCTTTGCAAGTACCTGAGGGCTTCGTTGGAGCCTACTGATTTGACTAACTCTCTGAATCCTTTGATGTATGCGTCTTCGAAACCGCCTGTGACAAGTTCCTGTTCTATTATTGCTTGACTCTCTTCCTCAGTCAGCTTTTTGCGTGCCCAAACTTTTTCCATAGTTCTATACAGCTTCTTAATAGCCAGTGTGTAAGTTGCTGCTTCGTAAGTTTCATCTTCATGGGTACTTGTATCACCATGTGTGTCTGTTTGTTGGCCTTGACCATCTGTCTATTCATGCTCTTGGGATTCCTGAGTTCCCTGGCTGACTTCGTCATTGCCTTCGTCGTCATCGGTTGCTGTTCTTTCGTCATCAGAGCTAGACACAATCTGTCCTTGTGGCTGATCCCTGGGTGTGGTAGGGTAGCTAGGCCTTTCAAATTCTTGAGAAAACAATTGTCCTTCGGAAAACTGGAACTCATTGGAGAATGCATCGGGCATCTCAAAATCAAAAGTTGGATCCAGTGTGTTACCGTTAGTGTCCATGTGAAAGGCCAAATGGCCATCGGACACTTCTTTGTATATGTTCTTTAATAAAACATATAGTGGCCTGGTCAGTCACGGACTGTAAGTTCGACCGCATTTGTAAGACCTAAGAAGTCTGTCTTCGTGCTCCCTGTGTACTGTGCTTTCTGCGTATTCTACAGCCTCTGTGCGGAGTACTGTGTGCGGCATCAGGAGCTCGGTTTTCAACTCCGAGCATATCGTCGTGGAGGTCTCGAGAAGGAGAGTGCAGCACAGTGCATCGCTATCGAAATACTTCACTGGTATCAGAGCAGTTCGAGGCAAAAAGCATTGTTCCTTTTGTGCGAGCGAAGCGAGCACCCCCCCCAGGCTTTCTCCAAGGCTTACGAGTAAGGCGGCGACCAAGGCATAGACCTTGGCATACCTTGTCATCCGAGTCACCGAAGTCACTGTTCGCGCCGTTGGCTGCGCGCGAGGGAGGACCTCAACAATCAAGGAATATAGAGGTTCCCGGTACTTCCCGGGAGGTCACCCATCCCAGTACTGTTCCCCCCAGAGCTCGCTTAACTGTGGAAATCTCTTGCCACTAAGCTACACTCTTGTGGTGTTTGAAGAGGGGGAAAGACTAAGGTTGACATTACCTTGAACAAGTTTTGGTCCCTCAAAGCTTCATTTTTGCTTTTAAAGCCTATTTCTGAAGCAATTTTGGGGTGTTTTTGGAACCATTTCGGAGTACTTTCGCACGTAGTTCTCTTCACACAGGTCCAAGAACATCAAGAAGAGTGTTCCTTGTACTTCTCAGACAATAAATATCAACCTTTGGGGCTGTATTTTCAGCCACACTCGTAAAACTACAGGTTTCTTGAGGGGTTTTCAGTTTTGGTGGGAGCAGTTGCTGCAAATTTATGCCGGTTTTTTAAAGCCTAAAACATCAGAGTTGACAGACACTTGCAGGTGTTATTGGCTAGTTTTTGGGCTGTGTATTCAGCCTTTTAGTGTCATTTTACTGCATATATTGAGCACATACACACCATGTACGCTTTTGTGGATACCGCTTATGTACGTCCATGTGGGAATTGATATAGCGGTTACGTTCTTTGCATAAAGCCTTTTACGTTTGATAAAGAGGGTCGTGGTGAGGTTTTCTTAACTGGGAGACACCCAGATGTCGAGGTCTCTTCGGTGATGCAGGTGGAAGACTTACCCAGCCTTGCCATAGGAGATGTATGATAGTTGTTCATAGGTGCTCGATAAGCCTAGTTGGCTTCTATTGGGTAACTGATTATATGCAGTGGAGTCAGTGATTCACTATGCAGGTAGACATGTCAGTACTTGCAGTTTTATGATACTTTGACACTCGTCATATGCTAATTTTGCAGAGGATACTCTGGCAAAATTTTTCTAGATTTCTGGTTTAGTCAATTATATAGTGGTCGATTTACTCCTTGATACACTTATTTGTTGGTGTTTGGACTCTTCTAGCTCCATTATCATTCTATTCAGTTCTCTACGATCATGGCATCAGAGGTCTCAGGCACATCCGGTGGATCAGGGTCTAGTGCTAGCGTTCCGAGGAGGAGCTATAACTTGCAGGGCAAAGACCATTTTGAGATCCGAAAATTTGATGGCACAAACTTTGCTCTATGGAAGAATCAGATTAAAGATGTGCTGATTCAAAGAAGGCAATGGAAGCCAATAAATGGGATTTCAAAGAAGCCTGCTGACATGGATGAAGATGATTGGGATGAGTTAGATGAAATGGCCAGGTCTACCATTCGCTTGCACCTGGCAGATAATGTTTACTTTACAGTATTAGACTGTGAAAGTGCAGAGGAGCTTTGGAAGAAGTTATGCAATACATATGAAAAAGAGACGGCATCAAATAAAGTATATCTGATGAGAAAATTATACGACCTTCGTATGAAGGACACAGATAGTGTTGCTGCTCATCTAAATGAGTTTGATGCCATATTCTCCCAGTTACAGGCTCAGAAAATGGATATGGACAATGAAATGAAAGCACTATTGCTGTTATGCACCCTGCCATCATCATGGGATACATTTTGCACAGCTATTAGCAATAGTGCACCAGGTGGTAAACTCGTCTATGATGACATATGTGGAGCACGCTTGAGTGAGGAGATTCGTAGAAAATCTATGGTTGGCACTCAGAGTGGAGATGCATATAATGTTCGTGATTCTTACCAAGGAAAGAATCAACAACGTGGCAGGAGCAAGAACAAGGAAAAGAATGGTCAACGGAATCAGAGCAGAAGTAAATCAAGGAAGAGGGATATTGAATGCCATTATTGTCATAAGAAAGGACACATGAAGAAAGACTGTTATGCATTAAAGAATGCTAAAGGTAAAGGACAGAATGTTGATGGGCATGTTAAACAGTTACCTGCACCATCTACTTCGACTGTGAAGATTGAAGAAATTAATGCTATTTCTGATGATGCTGATGTGTTGACACTTGATAGTACTGTGCCATCTGAGGCACTTATGGCTGATTCTCTTTCCCACACCTGGCTGCTAGATTCTGGTGCTTCTTTCCATGTGACACCACATAGAGAATGGTTCTCTAATTATGCAGCAAAGTCTCTTGGTACCATGAGACTTGGTGACTCTTACCAGTGTGATGTTGTGGGGATTGGAGATGTAGTTGTGCAGTTCATTGACGGTTCAAAATTTACTATGCATAATGTACGTCATGTACCTCAGTTATCACGCAGTTTGATGTCAGTTGGTCAACTTGATGACCTTGGTTACAAGGTGGTCTTCTATGCTCAGTCCTTTCGTATATCAAAGGGCAATATGGTTATTGCAAAAGGAAGGAAAGTTGGCTCACTTTACCCTTTATTTGTATCACAGAAAGAACACTTGTTAGCTGTTACTGAACAGCCTATGGCTTGTATTTGGCATGGTCGTTTGGGCCATATATCTCGTAGTGGAATGGAAAATCTTTCTCGTTCTGGCTACTTACCTGTGTTATCTTTCTCTGATTTTTCATTTTGTGAGCATTGTCAATATGGAAAGCAAACCAGAAATGTGCATAAAACGCACATTGACTCTTCAATTCAGCCTTTAGATCTTGTTCATACAGATGTGTGTGGTCCTATGCCCACTAGGTCCTTAGGTGGTTCTCTTTACTTTGTCACTTTCATAGATGATGCTACTAGAAAAGTCTGGGTATATCCTATCAAATCGAAGGATGATGTATTCCCTACTTTTAGAAAATGGCTTGCTTCAGTTGAGACTGAAAAAGGAACTAAGCTTAAGGCTTTACGTTCAGATAATGGGGGTGAGTATACCTCACATGAATTCAGCCTTTTCTGTCAGTGTAGAGGGATTCGTAGAGAGTTTACAGCTCCTTATACCCCAGTACAGAATGGTGTAGCTGAGAGGATGAATAGAACTATTCAAGATAGAGTAGTCTCTATGTTGCATCATGCAAACCTCTCACAAGGTTTTTGGGCAGAAGCAGTATTGACTGCAGTTCATGTGATTAACCTTTCACCTAGTACTGCCAAAGGTCTGAAAGTGGCACAAGAGTTATGGACAGGGAAACCACCATATTATAATCATCTTCGAGTTTTTGGGTGTGAAGCATATGTTCATATACCCAAAAATCTTAGACAGAAGTTGGACCATAAGTCAAAGAAATGCATTTTTCTTGGATATGGTCGAGAAGGACAATTTGGATATCGCTTATGGGATCCTGAAACACGGTCAGTGATCAGAAGTAGTGATGTCATTTTTAATGAGTCTAAGATGCATAAACAGCCCATTAAGGAGGTTGGAGTGAGAAGAGTGGTGTTTGAGGATACTAGTCCTCCGGTTAGCATGCATAAAAATGCTGCACATAGGGATGTTCAAGAGAATGTCCATTCAGATCAGTCTACACATGTTCCTGTTCAGCAACCATTGAGACGTTCTGCACGTGTCTCATATCCACCTGATAGATATGTTCCAGGTTTAGATTTTGTTATGCTAACAGATGCCGGTGAGCCCTCTTGCTACAAAGAGGCTATGCAGACAGAGGATCATGTCAAGTGGGAGCGTGCCATGAAGAGTGAGTTGGATTCTATTCACAAGAATGGTACTTGGGACTTAGTACCTTTGCCAAAGGGCAGGAAAGCTTTACCATGTAAATGGGTATATAAGTTGAAATTCACATCAGATAGTGCTTCTCCAAAATATAAAGCACGACTTGTTGCAAAGGGTTTTAAGCAACAACATGGTGTTGATTTTGAGGAAATCTTCTCTCCAGTGGTCAAGATGACTACTTTGCGCATGTTGCTTGGATTCGTTGCAATGGAGGACTTAGAGCTAGTCCAAATGGATGTGAAAACAGCTTTCTTGCATGGAGATCTTAAAGATGAGATCTATATGGAACAACCAGAGGGTTATGTAGTTCCTGGCAAGGAAAGTCTAGTTTGTAAGCTCAAGAAGAGCTTGTATGGACTTAAACAGTCTCCTAGACAATGGTACCAAAAGTTTGATGCTTTTATGAAGTCCCAAGGCTATTCTCGGAGCAATGAGGATCATTGTCTCTACACAAAGAGATGTTCTGATGGCAGCTTGATATGCTTGATACTTTACGTCGATGATATGTTGATTGCTGGGAAGTCCTCTTATGATTTGTCAATTCTCAAAAAGAAGTTGAGTCAGACATTTGATATGAAGGATTTGGGGGATGCCAAACATATTCTTGGCATGCGCATTACTCGTGATAGGAGTAAAAGATGCATATACTTGTCTCAAAGTGAGTACATATCCAAAGTACTTCACCGATTCAATATGCAGGGTGGAAAGGCATTGAGTACACCTTTACCCACATATGTGAAATTGAGCAAGGATGACTGCCCCAAATCAGATGAGGAAAAGGAATTCATGACCAAAGTTCCCTATCAGTCTGCTGTTGGTAGTCTCATGTATGCTATGGTAGCTACGAGACCAGACATTGCATTTGCAGTGGGAGTTGTGAGCAGATATATGTCTAATCCTGGCAAGAAACATTGGGAAGCGGTCAAAATGATTTTGAGATATCTGAGTGGCACTAAGGAAAAGTGTCTATGCTTAGATAGAGGGAAAGCATCCATTATTGGTTACACAGATTCTGACTATGCTTGGTGTGTAGACAATCGTAAGTCTACATCAGGGTACATTTTTCACTTTGCTGGAGGTGCTATCTCTTGGAGATCTCGTCTTCAAGAATGTACAGCTGTTTCCACCACAGAAGCAGAGTATGTTGCAGCAAGTGAGGCATGTAAGGAAGCATTGTGGCTTTCTCGTCTTGCTTGTGATATGGGTTTGCCTCAGCATGTACCTCACTTGCTCAGTGATAGTCAGAGTGCCATTGCTTTGGCTAAGAATCCGGTCTATCATGCAAAGACCAAGCATATTGAGGTGAGGTATCACTTCATTAGAGATTGCTTAGCCACTGAGAGCATTATTCTTGAGAAGGTTCACACTCGAGATAATGCTGAAGATGCTTTGACTAAAGCTCTACCACAGGATAGCTTTCGACACTGTTGTCACTTGATGGGGGTTACTTGATTCTTGATCTTACGCAGTCACTTGTATACTGTGTAACATGCCCATCAGGTGGGAGGTATAGTTTGTATACTTACACTCAGGTATTCTTTATCATTCTTTCTTTTTTCTCCCATAGTTACTCTGGCCATATTGGCCTTTAGTCGGAGATTGTTACCGTTAGTGTCCATGTGAAAGGCCAAATGGCCATCGGACACTTCTTTGTATATGTTCTTTAATAAAATATATAGTGGCTTGGTCAGTCACGGACTGTAAGTTCGACCGCATTTGTAAGACCTAAGAAGTCTGTCTTCGTGCTCCCTGTGTATTGTGCTTTCTGCGTATTCTACAGCCTCTATGCGGAGTACTGTGTGCGGCATCAGGAGCTCGGTTTTCAACTCCGAGCATATCGTCGTGGAGGTCTCGAGAAGGAGAGTGAAGCACGGTGCATCGCTATCGAAATACTTCAAAGATGATGCTGATTCAAAGATGATGCTGATTCAAAGATGATGTTGATGTGTTGACACTTGATAGTACTGTGCCATCTGAGGCACTTATGGCTGATTCTCTTTCCCACACCTGGCTGCTAGATTCTGGTGCTTCTTTCCATGTGACACCACATAGAGAATGGTTCTCTAATTATGCAGCAAAGTCTCTTGGTACCGTGAGACTTGGTGACTCTTACCAGTGTGATGTTGTGGGGATTGGAGATGTAGTTGTGCAGTTCATTGACGGTTCAAAATTTACTATGCATAATGTACGTCATGTACCTCAGTTATCACGCAGTTTGATGTCAGTTGGTCAACTTGATGACCTTGGTTACAAGGTGGTCTTCTATGCTCAGTCCTTTCGTATATCAAAGGGCAATATGGTTATTGCAAAAGGAAGGAAAGTTGGCTCACTTTACCCTTTATTTGTATCACAGAAAGAACACTTGTTAGCTGTTACTGAACAGCCTATGGCTTGTATTTGGCATGGTCGTTTGGGCCATATATCTCGTAGTGGAATGGAAAATCTTTCTCGTTCTGGCTACTTACCTGTGTTATCTTTCTCTGATTTTTCATTTTGTGAGCATTGTCAATATGGAAAGCAAACCAGAAATGTGCATAAAACGCACATTGACTCTTCAATTCAGCCTTTAGATCTTGTTCATACAGATGTGTGTGGTCCTATGCCCACTAGGTCCTTAGGTGGTTCTCTTTACTTTGTCACTTTCATAGATGATGCTACTAGAAAAGTCTGGGTATATCCTATCAAATCGAAGGATGATGTATTCCCTACTTTTAGAAAATGGCTTGCTTCAGTTGAGACTGAAAAAGGAACTAAGCTTAAGGCTTTACGTTCAGATAATGGGGGTGAGTATACCTCACATGAATTCAGCCTTTTCTGTCAGTGTAGAGGGATTCATAGAGAGTTTACAGCTCCTTATACCCCAGTACAGAATGGTGTAGCTGAGAGGATGAATAGAACTATTCAAGATAGAGTAGTCTCTATGTTGCATCATGCAAACCTCTCACAAGGTTTTTGGGCAGAAGCAGTATTGACTGCAGTTCATGTGATTAACCTTTCACCTAGTACTGCCAAAGGTCTGAAAGTGGCACAAGAGTTATGGACATGGAAACCACCATATTATGATCATCTTCGAGTTTTTGGGTGTGAAGCATATGTTCATATACCCAAGAATCTTAGACAAAAGTTGGACCATAAGTCAAAGAAATGCATTTTTCTTGGATATGGTCGAGAAGGACAATTTGGATATCGCTTATGGGATCCTGAAACACGGTCAGTGATCAGAAGTAGTGATGTCATTTTTAATGATTCTAAGATGCATAAACAGCCCATTAAGGAGGTTGAAGTGAGAAGAGTGGTGTTTGAGGATACTAGTCCTCCGGTTAGCATGCATAAAAATGCTGCACATAGGGATGTTCAAGAGAATGTCCATTCAGATCAGTCTGCACATGTTCCTGTTCAGCAACCATTGAGACGTTTTGCACGTGTCTCATATCCACCTGATAGATATGTTCCAGGTTTAGATTACGACTTGTTGCAAAGGGTTTTAAGCAACAACATGGTGTTGATTTTGAGGAAATCTTCTCTCCAGTGGTCAAGATGACTACTTTGCGCATGTTGCTTGGATTCGTTGCAATGGAGGACTTAGAGCTAGTCCAAATGGATGTGAAAACAGCTTTCTTGCATGGAGATCTTAAAGATGAGATCTATATGGAACAACCAGAGGGTTATGTAGTTCCTGGCAAGGAAAGTCTAGTTTGTAAGCTCAAGAAGAGCTTGTATGGACTTAAACAGTCTCCTAGACAATGGTACCAAAAGTTTGATGCTTTTATGAAGTCCCAAGGCTATTCTCGGAGCAATGAGGATCATTGTCTCTACACAAAGAGATGTTCTGATGGCAGCTTGATATGCTTGATACTTTACGTCGATGATATGTTGATTGCTGGGAAGTCCTCTTATGATTTGTCAATTCTCAAAAAGAAGTTGAGTCAGACATTTGATATGAAGGATTTGGGGGATGCCAAACATATTCTTGGCATGCGCATTACTCGTGATAGGAGTAAAAGATGCATATACTTGTCTCAAAGTGAGTACATATCCAAAGTACTTCACCGATTCAATATGCAGGGTGGAAAGGCATTGAGTACACCTTTACCCACATATGTGAAATTGAGCAAGGATGACTGCCCCAAATCAGATGAGGAAAAGGAATTCATGACCAAAGTTCCCTATCAGTCTGTTGTTGGTAGTCTCATGTATGCTATGGTAGCTACGAGACCAGACATTGCATTTGCAGTGGGAGTTGTGAGCAGATATATGTCTAATCCTGGCAAGAAACATTGGGAAGCAGTCAAAATGATTTTGAGATATCTGAGTGGCACTAAGGAAAAGTGTCTATGCTTAGGTAGAGGGAAAGCATCCATTATTGGTTACACAGATTCTGACTATGCTGGGTGTGTAGACAATCGTAAGTCTACATCAGGGTACATTTTTCACTTTGCTGGAGGTGCTATCTCTTGGAGATCTCGTCTTCAAGAATGTACAGCTGTTTCCACCACAGAAGCAGAGTATGTTGCAGCAAGTGAGGCATGTAAGGAAGCATTGTGGCTTTCTCGTCTTGCTTGTGATATGGGTTTGCCTCAGCATGTACCTCACTTGCTCAGTGATAGTCAGAGTGCCATTGCTTTGGCTAAGAATCCGATCTATCATGCAAAGACCAAGCATATTGAGGTGAGGTATCACTTCATTAGAGATTGCTTAGCCACTGAGAGCATTATTCTTGAGAAGGTTCACACTCGAGATAATGCTGCAGATGCTTTGACTAAAGCTCTACCACAGGATAGCTTTCGACACTGTTGTCACTTGATGGGGGTTACTTGATTCTTGATCTTACGCAGTCACTTGTATAATGTGTAACATGCCCATCAGGTGGGAGGTATAGTTTGTATACTTACACTCAGGTATTCTTTATCATTCTTTCTTTTTTCTCCCATAGTTACTCTGGCCATATTGGCCTTTAGTGGGAGATTGCTACCGTTAGTGTCCATGTGAAAGGCCAAATGGCCATCGGACACTTCTTTGTATATGTTCTTTAATAAAACATATAGTGGCCTGGTCAGTCACGGACTGTAAGTTCGACCGCATTTGTAAGACCTAAGAAGTCTGTCTTCGTGCTCCCTGTGTACTGTGCTTTCTGCGTATTCTACAGCCTCTGTGCGGAGTACTGTGTGCGGCATCAGGAGCTCGGTTTTCAACTCCGAGCATATCGTCGTGGAGGTCTCGAGAAGGAGAGTGCAGCACGGTGCATCGCTATCGAAATACTTCAAAGATGATGCTGATTCAAAGATGATGCTAATTCAAAGATGATGCTGATGTGTTGACACTTGATAGTACTGTGCCATCTGAGGCACTTATGGCTGATTCTCTTTCCCACACCTGGCTGCTAGATTCTGGTGCTTCTTTCCATGTGACACCACATAGAGAATGGTTCTCTAATTATGCAGCAAAGTCTCTTGGTACCGTGAGACTTGGTGACTCTTACCAGTGTGATGTTGTGGGGATTGGAGATGTAGTTGTGCAGTTCATTGACGGTTCAAAATTTTCTATGCATAATGTATGTCATGTACCTCAGTTATCACGCAGTTTGATGTCAGTTGGTCAACTTGATGACCTTGGTTACAAGGTGGTCTTCTATGCTCAGTCCTTTCGTATATCAAAGGGCAATATGGTTATTGCAAAAGGAAGGAAAGTTGGCTCACTTTACCCTTTATTTGTATCACAGAAAGAACACTTGTTAGCTGTTACTGAACAGCCTATGGCTTGTATTTGGCATGGTCGTTTGGGCCATATATCTCGTAGTGGAATGGAAAATCTTTCTCGTTCTGGCTACTTACCTGTGTTATCTTTCTCTGATTTTTCATTTTGTGAGCATTGTTAATATGGAAAGCAAACCAGAAATGTGCATAAAATGCACATTGACTCTTCAATTCAGCCTTTAGATCTTGTTCATATAGATGTGTGTGGTCCTATGCCCACTAGGTCCTTAGGTGGTTCTCTTTACTTTGTCACTTTCATAGATGATGCTACTAGAAAAGTCTGGGTATATCCTATCAAATCGAAGGATGATGTATTCCCTACTTTTAGAAAATGGCTTGCTTCAGTTGAGACTGAAAAAGGAACTAAGCTTAAGGCTTTACGTTCAGATAATGGGGGTGAGTATACCTCACATGAATTCAGCCTTTTTTGTCAGTGTAGAGGGATTCGTAGAGAGTTTACAGCTCCTTATACCCCAGTACAGAATGGTGTAGCTGAGAGGATGAATAGAACTATTCAAGATAGAGTAGTCTCTATGTTGCATCATGCAAACCTCTCACAAGGTTTTTGGGCAGAAGCAGTATTGACTGCAGTTCATGTGATTAACCTTTCACCTAGTACTGCCAAAGGTCTGAAAGTGGCACAAGAGTTATGGACAGGGAAACCACCATATTATGATCATCTTCGAGTTTTTGGGTGTGAAGCATATGTTCATATACCCAAAAATCTTAGAGAGAAGTTGGACCATAAGTCAAAGAAATGCATTTTTCTTGGATATGGTCGAGAAGGACAATTTGGATATCGCTTATGGGATCCTGAAACACGGTCAGTGATCAGAAGTAGTGATGTCATTTTTAATGAGTCTAAGATGCATAAACAGCCCATTAAGGAGGTTGAAGTGAGAAGAGTGGTGTTTGAGGATACTAGTCCTCCGGTTAGCATGCATAAAAATGCTGCACATAGGGATGTTCAAGAGAATGTCCATTCAGATCAGTCTGCACATGTTCCTGTTCAGCAACCATTGAGACGTTCTGCACGTGTCTCATATCCACCTGATAGATATGTTCCAGGTTTAGATTTTGTTATGCTAACAGATGCCGGTGAGCCCTCTTGCTACAAAGAGGCTATGCAGACAGAGGATCATGTCAAGTGGGAGCGTGCCATGAAGAGTGAGTTGGATTCTATTCACAAGCATGGTACTTGGGACTTAGTACCTTTGCCAAAGGGCAGGAAAGCTTTACCATGTAAATGGGTATATAAGCTCAAATTCACATCAGATAGTGCTTCTCCAAAATATAAAGCACGACTTGTTGCAAAGGGTTTTAAGCAACAACATGGTGTTGATTTTGAGGAAATCTTCTCTCCAGTGGTCAAGATGACTACTTTGCGCATGTTGCTTGGATTCGTTGCAATGGAGGACTTAGAGCTAGTCCAAATGGATGTGAAAACAGCTTTCTTGCATGGAGATCTTAAAGATGAGATCTATATGGAACAACCAGAGGGTTATGTAGTTCCTGGCAAGGAAAGTCTAGTTTGTAAGCTCAAGAAGAGCTTGTATGGACTTAAACAGTATCCTAGACAATGGTACCAAAAGTTTGATGCTTTTATGAAGTCCCAAGGCTATTCTTGGAGCAATGAGGATCATTGTCTCTACACAAAGAGATGTTCTGATGGCAGCTTGATATGCTTCATACTTTACGTCGATGATATGTTGATTGCTGGGAAGTCCTCTTATGATTTGTCAATTCTCAAAAAGAAGTTGAGTCAGACATTTGATATGAAGGATTTGGGGGATGCCAAACATATTCTTGGCATGCGCATTACTCGTGATAGGAGTAAAAGCTGCATATACTTGTCTCAAAGTGAGTACATATCCAAAGTACTTCACCGATTCAATATGCAGGGTGGAAAGGCATTGAGTACACCTTTACCCACATATGTGAAATTGAGATGACTGCCCCAAATCAGATGAGGAAAAGGAATTCATGACCAAAGTTCCCTATCAGTCTGCTGTTGGTAGTCTCATGTATGCTATGGTAGCTACGAGACCAGACATTGCATTTGCAGTGGGAGTTGTGAGCAGATATATGTCTAATCCTGGCAAGAAACATTGGGAAGCGGTCAAAATGATTTTGAGATATCTGAGTGGCACTAAGGAAAAGTGTCTATGCTTAGGTAGAGGGAAAGCATCCATTATTGGTTACACAGATTCTGACTATGCTGGGTGTGTAGACAATCGTATGTCTACATCAGGGTACATTTTTCACTTTGCTGGAGGTGCTATCTCTTGGAGATCTCGTCTTCAAGAATGTACAGCTGTTTCCACCACAGAAGCAGAGTATGTTGCAGCAAGTGAGGCATGTAAGGAAGCATTGTGGCTTTCTCGTCTTGCTTGTGATATGGGTTTGCCTCAGCATGTACCTCACTTGCTCAGTGATAGTCAGAGTGCCATTGCTTTGGCTAAGAATCCGGTCTATCATGCAAAGACCAAGCATATTGAGGTGAGGTATCACTTCATTAGAGATTGCTTAGCCACTGAGAGCATTATTCTTGAGAAGGTTCACACTCGAGATAATGCTGCAGATGCTTTGACTAAAGCTCTACCACAGGATAGCTTTCGACACTGTTGTCACTTGATGGGGGTTACTTGATTCTTGATCTTACGCAGTCACTTGTATACTGTGTAACATGCCCATCAGGTGGGAGGTATAGTTTGTATACTTACACTCAGGTATTCTTTATCATTCTTTCTTTTTTCTCCCATAGTTACTCTGGCCATATTGGCCTTTAGTGGGAGATTGTTACCGTTAGTGTCCATGTGAAAGGCCAAATGGCCATCGGACACTTCTTTGTATATGTTCTTTAATAAAACATATAGTGGCCTGGTCAGTCACGGACTGTAAGTTCGACCGCATTTGTAAGACCTAAGAAGTCTGTCTTCGTGCTCCCTGTGTACTGTGCTTTCTGTGTATTCTACAGCCTCTGTGCGGAGTACTGTGTGCGGCATCAGGAGCTCGGTTTTCAACTCCGAGCATATCGTCGTGGAGGTCTCGAGAAGGAGAGTGCAGCACGGTGCATCGCTATCGAAATACTTCAAAGATGATGCTGATTCAAAGATGATGCTGATTCAAAGATGATGCTGATGTGTTGACACTTGATAGTATTGTGCCATCTGAGGCACTTATGGCTGATTCTCTTTCCCACACCTGGCTGCTAGATTCTGGTGCTTCTTTCCATGTGACACCACATAGAGAATGGTTCTCTAATTATGCAGCAAAGTCTCTTGGTACCGTGAGACTTGGTGACTCTTACCAGTGTGATGTTGTGGGGATTGGAGATGTAGTTGTGCAGTTCATTGACGGTTCAAAATTTACTATGCATAATGTACGTCATGTACCTCAGTTATCATGCAGTTTGATGTCAGTTGGTCAACTTGATGACCTTGGTTACAAGGTGGTCTTCTATGCTCAGTCCTTTCGTATATCAAAGGGCAATATGGTTATTGCAAAAGGAAGGAAAGTTGGCTCACTTTACCCTTTATTTGTATCACAGAAAGAACACTTGTTAGCTGTTACTGAACAGCCTATGGCTTGTATTTGGCATGGTCGTTTGGGCCATATATCTCGTAGTGGAATGGAAAATCTTTCTCGTTCTGGCTACTTACCTGTGTTATCTTTCTCTGATTTTTCATTTTGTGAGCATTGTCAATATGGAAAGCAAACCAGAAATGTGCATAAAACGCACATTGACTCTTCAATTCAGCCTTTAGATCTTGTTCATACAGATGTGTGTGGTCCTATGCCCACTAGGTCCTTAGGTGGTTCTCTTTACTTTGTCACTTTCATAGATGATGCTACTAGAAAAGTCTGGGTATATCCTATCAAATCGAAGGATGATGTATTCCCTACTTTTAGAAAATGGCTTGCTTCAGTTGAGACTGAAAAAGGAACTAAGCTTAAGGCTTTACGTTCAGATAATGGGGGTGAGTATACCTCACATGAATTCAGCCTTTTTTGTCAGTGTAGAGGGATTCGTAGAGAGTTTACAGCTCCTTATACCCCAGTACAGAATGGTGTAGCTGAGAGGATGAATAGAACTATTCAAGATAGAGTAGTCTCTATGTTGCATCATGCAAACCTCTCACAAGGTTTTTGGGCAGAAGCAGTATTGACTGCAGTTCATGTGATTAACCTTTCACCTAGTACTGCCAAAGGTCTGAAAGTGGCACAAGAGTTATGGACAGGGAAACCACCATATTATGATCATCTTGGAGTTTTTGGGTGTGAAGCATATGTTCATATACCCAAGAATCTTAGAGAGAAGTTGGACCATAAGTCAAAGAAATGCATTTTTCTTGGATATGGTCGAGAAGGACAATTTGGATATCGCTTATGGGATCCTGAAACACGGTCAGTGATCAGAAGTAGTGATGTCATTTTTAATGAATCTAAGATGCATAAACAGCCCATTAAGGAGGTTGAAGTGAGAAGAGTGGTGTTTGAGGATACTAGTCCTCCGGTTAGCATGCATAAAAATGCTGCACATAGGGATGTTCAAGAGAATGTCCATTCAGATCAGTCTGCACATGTTCCTGTTCAGCAACCATTGAGACGTTCTGCACGTGTCTCATATCCACCTGATAGATATGTTCCAGGTTTAGATTTTGTTATGCTAACAGATGCCGGTGAGCCCTCTTGCCACAAAGAGGCTATGCAGACAGAGGATCATGTCAAGTGGGAGCGTGCCATGAAGAGTGAGTTGGATTCTATTCACAAGAATGGTACTTGGGACTTAGTACCTTTGCCAAAGGGCAGGAAAGCTTTACCATGTAAATGGGTATATAAGCTGAAATTCACATCAGATAGTGCTTCTCCAAAATATAAAGCACGACTTGTTGCAAAGGGTTTTAAGCAACAACATGGTGTTGATTTTGAGGAAATCTTCTCTCCAGTGGTCAAGATGACTACTTTGCGCATGTTGCTTGGATTCGTTGCAATGGAGGACTTAGAGCTAGTCCAAATGGATGTGAAAACAGCTTTCTTGCATGGAGATCTTAAAGATGAGATCTATATGGAACAACCAGAGGGTTATGTAGTTCCTGGCAGGGAAAGTCTAGTTTGTAAGCTCAAGAAGAGCTTGTATGGACTTAAACAGTCTCCTAGACAATGGTACCAAAAGTTTGATGCTTTTATGAAGTCCCAAGGCCATTCTCGGAGCAATGAGGATCATTGTCTCTACACAAAGAGATGTTCTGATGGCAGCTTGATATGCTTGATACTTTACGTCGATGATATGTTGATTGCTGGGAAGTCCTCTTATGATTTGTCAATTCTCAAAAAAAAGTTGAGTCAGACATTTGATATGAAGGATTTGGGGGATGCCAAACATATTCTTGGCATGCGCATTACTCGTGATAGGAGTAAAAGATGCATATACTTGTCTCAAAGTGAGTACATATCCAAAGTACTTCACCGATTCAATATGCAGGGTGGAAAGGCATTGAGTACACCTTTACCCACATATGTGAAATTGAGCAAGGATGACTGCCCCAAATCAGATGAGGAAAAGGAATTCATGACCAAAATTCCCTATCAGTCTGCTGTTGGTAGTCTCATGTATGCTATGGTAGCTACGAGACCAGACATTGCATTTGCAGTGGGAGTTGTGAGCAGATATATGTCTAATCCTGGCAAGAAACATTGGGAAGCGGTCAAAATGATTTTGAGATATCTGAGTGGCACTAAGGAAAAGTGTCTATGCTTAGGTAGAGGGAAAGAATCCATTATTGGTTACACAGATTCTGACTATGCTGGGTGTGTAGACAATCGTAAGTCTACATCAGGGTACATTTTTCACTTTGCTGGAGGTGCTATCTCTTGGAGATCTCGTCTTCAAGAATGTACAGCTGTTTCCACCACAGAAGCAGAGTATGTTGCAGCAAGTGAGGCATGTAAGGAAGCATTGTGGCTTTCTCGTCTTGCTTGTGATATGGGTTTGCCTCAGTATGTACCTCACTTGCTCAGTGATAGTCAGAGTCCCATTGCTTTGGCTAAGAATCCGGTCTATCATGCAAAGACCAAGCATATTGAGGTGAGGTATCACTTCATTAGAGATTGCTTAGCCACTGAGAGCATTATTCTTGAGAAGGTTCACACTCGAGATAATGCTGCAGATGCTTTGACTAAAGCTCTACCACAGGATAGCTTTCGACACTGTTGTCACTTGATGGGGGTTACTTGATTCTTGATCTTACGTAGTCACTTGTATATTGTGTAACATGCCCATCAGGTGGGAGGTATAGTTTGTATACTTACACTCAGGTATTCTTTATCATTCTTTATTTTTTCTCCCATAGTTACTCTGGCCATATTGGCCTTTAGTGGGAGATTGTTACCGTTAGTGTCCATGTGAAAGGCCAAATGGCCATCGGACACTTCTTTGTATATGTTCTTTAATAAAACATATAGTGGCCTGGTCAGTCACGGACTGTAAGTTCGACTGCATTTGTAAGACCTAAGAAGTCTGTCTTCGTGCTCCCTGTGTACTGTGCTTTTTGCGTATTCTACAGCCTCTGTGCGGAGTACTGTGTGCGGCATCAGGAGCTCGGTTTTCAACTCCGAGCATATCGTTGTGGAGGTCTCGAGAAGGAGAGTGCAGCACGGTGCATCGCTATCGAAATACTTCACAGTGGTGATGTTTGTTCTGCTTCTAAATGGGGTATTGGAAAAGAGAATGCTTCCACACCAATGGTGGTGGGAATTTCAGTTGCTGTGGTGATAGGTTCTGTGGTTGTGGCTGCTTGGGGTGCAACAGTACTGGTGGTGCCCTGTGGCGTAATTGGTCTTGATAACCGTATACGAGTTGGTGGTACCGTGGGAGTGGCTGCTGTTGGTGACTGCTCTGGAGATGGTTGTGGCGAGGGTGATTCTGGGACTTGTAGGCACGGGATAGTGCCCCTCATCCGCTTTCCTGCTCTACCTTTGCTAGACTTTCTAGCCTTCTTAGTGGTCCCTTTGAATGCTTTCAGTTCCTCACTAGTCATGGCACGCTCAATTGGTAAGTCATACGCCAAACACATATATATAATCCTTGTAAGTGCACAACATCCATTGATGACCTTCTTTCGTTCCCATCTATGTTGTGCCAAATAGAGCTGATCAATTATCCAGCTAGCTAGATCAACCGTTTGGGGTCCAGTACATGCTAAGTATAAACCAAACCAGATTCTCTTGTGGGGCATGGTAAAACGATCCTGAGCTGGGAAAGCAAAATGCTGCATGCATATCCGCAATGGCTTGGAGAGCTCAGCGGTTATAGCTGAAATATCCTCCCACTTAGTAACATCACCACGTTTCATCTGCTCTGGGACTAGCCGTTCTCTCTCCGTCGGAGTATGCGTTCCATGTATTTTGAGAGCTGCACGAATTAAATCTTTGGACAAATAAAACGTTCTGAATGGAGGGTCATTTACCAAGGATGGTAACATGAATGTTCCGGGTAGATCCTTGTTCTCTGAATCTGTCAAGGTGGTTACTAGGTAAAAGCATCTGTAAAAATCAGGTTTAGGCAGAGGGTCACTAAAATATTCTGTAAATCCCGCTCGTGCCCAAACGTGCGTTAAATCTTGTGTATTCTGCAGTCCTTCAAATTCTCTTGAAAAGAACTGGTACTTGGTCCATGTGCGAAGATCAAATGCCAAATTGGCCTCAAATATGAAATCAGCTTCTGCTAATGGTCCTGCTAGGCCTTGAAACTAGTGAGAATTACGATGAATCTTCTCAGTATATCCTCTAGGAGGATCGTCGATTGGCATGGGTCCTGGAAAACCTTGAAACTCTGGTGGTTGCATCGTAGGATAAGATTCCCCGAGTAATTCTCCAATATTAGCCATTGGTGTGCTTGGGCCAGCTTCTGATGGTCCTTCTTCGGTTTGCATGATGACTGACGAGCTAATGGAAAAGATCTGCTACAAAAGATTAGCACATTAGTATGGAAATTAATTATGATCCCATTAAGGTGAGACCGCAATCCCTTTCCATAACCGATGTGTAACCCGTGTAGCCAAGTGTCATGAAGTGATTGATGCAATGATTATTTGCAAAACTAATGCAGGTCTCTAGACGCCTACATTGTCAGATTATGCATACATTTCATGATGAGCTTTTATTATGCATGATGTGGGGTTTTGGTGTATGAATTTATACAAGGTTTGGTTGAGGGTGAATTATTACAAGGGTGGAGTTTAAACGGGGTGGGAGAATTGTTAGATAAGGGGGTACAAGAAGACGTCTGGATATGTTTCGGTATCCATTTCCTAAGAGTCTTTGAGTGGGTGGTGTGTTTCTGCTGAGGGACGAAAAGTGGTAACGGGTTTGGTGGTATTGAAGGATGGAAAGATTTCTGAGGGGTATATATTACATGGCTTGAGGGTTGGGCTATAATACATTGTTTGGGTACCCAAATCTGCGTGGGTGTGGGTCGATTGATAAGATACTTCTTGGCAATCCAAATCTGTCGAGTATTGGTACTTGTAGAAGAAGATCGAGGGGACTTTGGATACTGACTCTGCTTCTTTTGAAACTTTGTCCTGTTCTTGTCTGCAGTGTTGCCAATAGCCTGTGGTTGCTATCCTTTTGGCACCCATATTTGTCTCGTGCCACTTGTTCTGTGATGTTGATACTGCTGCTTTCTTTGCCTTGTCTTGTGGTGTCGTCGGTCTGGGTTCCTCTGTTGTGGTTGACTCGTTCGTGGTTGGGTTTGAGAGGTCCATTGGACGCTCTGCTTTGGAAAAGAAGGGAGATCCAACACTTGCGTGACCTGCCCATTAGGAAGTGATTCGTTCTTTATCTTTAACCTAGGCCAGTCCGCAGCAAGTTTGGAAGGATGAGCACCGCAGGGTATTGTGCTCATTTGGTCGCTGATGCAACCCACCTGACCGTTGATTGTGTCCATCTGCCCTAGCGGTTGGGTAGCTGCCCCTTCTAGTTTGCAGGAAGCCCCAGGGAAGATCTCCTGTCGTCCTTCTGATTGACAACTGTCCATAGCCAAGCCCGAGTGGGTTGGTGTAGACGTAACGTGACTGATCTGACCCAAGATCTCCCGGTCTTCCGTCGCATGCATTTCATAGGGTCTAGGGTTACAAACCTCAGTTGGAATGCCGTTAGGGAAGTCAAGTGGTATCACTCACTTCTGTTCTAAGGTTCCAATCTGTAAGGAGCCTTGTCTAAGATTTAGGTCCACTAAGTGATCGTATAGCCAATCTTGGCCAAGGATTAGGGGTTCTATCAGGTCGTCATCATGGCACACTAGTAGCTTCGCTATCATGGTAACTTCCTTAACGAGGATAGGAAGGTCCACCTCACCCATGCAAGGGGTTTCCATGCCTCCTAGGCCTATGAGGTATGCCTCAATTGGCCGCATTTCTATTCCTGAATCCTTATAGTGGGACCATCTAATTGCACTAGTCGCAGCACCTGAGTCAATTAAAGCCCTGAGCTCTTGGCAAGGGTTGTCGTGCTCTAGCCTGACTGTAATGAATGGTCTCCTGTCCACTATACTAGGATGAGTGCTTGACTTTACTTGACACATGGCCATGGGATATCTGGGTGTAGTTTCCAGATGGTTATAATGTTCTCTCCCTAGTCCTTGTCTTCTTAACTTCATGCGTTTAATGCGTTCTATTGCTTCTGCCTGAGCTTCCGCTCGTATTCTATTTTCTTCCTCCTTACGCTTCTTTGCCAACGTGAGTCGTCTAAGCATATCCTCAGTAAGAGGTTCCTGATATAGCTTGACTCTACAGCCACTAATATAATTAGGCATTACGTCTCCTTCTAAGGTGGCTAACTGTACTGCTCCACTTGTTGAGAGTCTGTTAATGATCATAGGTCCATAACCTCGCTTTTCTAACTTCCGTGTGTGTTGTTTCAACGTATATACTAGAACTAAATCTCCTTCTTTTAGGCCTTTATCTTTCACATGTGCATCAAAATATGCTTTTTGTTGCTTCTTCGCTGCATATATTCCTGCTGCTGCCTTTAGCCTGGTTTCTCCTAATCGCTCCAAGTCCATTATTCTTGCTGATAATTCATGGCCGGTCCACTGATGTTCTTTTGCAACCTTAAGGGTCGGTATCAAGAAGTTCAAAGGAAGCACTGCATTCTGACCAAAAACCATCTGAAAGGGAGTTGCATTGAGTACGGTCTTGTAGGCCACTCGATATGCCCAAACAGCATGATGTAACTGTTTGTCCCAATCTGAACGTTTGTTGTTCACGAGTTTCGTCAGTACGTTACAAAGGATCTTATTAGTGCTTTCAGCCTGACCATTGGCCTGAGGATGATATGGTGCGGATTTCTTGTGAATCACCATAAAATCCTGTAACAAATATTCAATGACTTGGTTTAGAAAGTGAGTTCCGCGATCGCTCACTAACTCTATAGGCAATCCATATCTTGTAAAGACATTCTCAAATAAGAATTTTGCAGTTGTGTGTGCATCATTCTTTTTTGTGGCTTTTGCCTCTACCCATTTGGTAAGATAATCCGTCGCGACAATAATGTATTCAGCATGTGTACCTTTTGCAGGGGGGTTAATGGGTCCTACAAAGTCTATACCCCACTTTGAAAATGCACGTCCGCCCATCATGGGTTTCAATGGCATTTCATCTCTGCGAGTAGGAAACTGAGTTCTTTGGCACACATCACATCTCTTTACATAGGTATGAGCATCCATGTGAAGAGTGGGCCACCATAATCCTGCAAAGAGGATGGCTTTGATTATCCTATCGGGTCCAAAATGACCTCCTGCAACACCTTGGTGTGCAGTCTCTAGTATGCTCAGATAATCGCTCTCATGAACACATTGTCTTATATATCCATCTCGTCCTCTTTTGTATAGGTTATCGCCAATAAGTGAATAATCTTGAGCTTCCTGCTCTAGACTGCGTTGTCGTGCTAAAGTCATTCCTTGAGGGAATGTCTTCGTCCTCAAGTATGTCACTAATTGTTCACTCCAGTCTAGTGTGAGAGACACGTGATATAATGTAGCATGCTCTACTGGTGGTCTTTCACAACAAACATTGCATTCCTTACACAACCTGTAGACATCTGCTTCCATTGTAGGCCAATATACTCCTAATCTATGCAGAGTCTGTAATGTTCGATGTTTTGAATGATATTGCTTTAATGCACCTATGTGTGCTAATTGCAACCAATTCGCATGTTCTGATTCATCTACACAACAAGCAAGAATCTTTTGATTATCCTGTTTATATATGCTTCCTGCCATTATTTGGTATCTCTGAGACTTGGTAATCTCTCCTTCTTTGATCTTTATCCTAGGATTCTTGGGTCCATATGTCAGAATAGGGACTATAGGCTTAGCCCATTCTGGTGCTATCTCAAGATTAAACAAGTATGCATCTGGTAGATCATCCGCTACTCCTTGAGGAGCTTCTCCTGAGGTTAATCTTCAAAGGTGGTCAGCTCTAAGATGTGTCTTTCCTTTCCTGACTACGACTTCAAAATCATACTCCATGAGTAATAGAAACCAACGTATCAATCGTCCTGTGTTACATGGTTTGTTGACTAGGTACAATAGGGCTTGATGATCTGTAAAGAACTTGAACTTATTGGCCAACAAGTAGTGCCTAAACTTCTTTACTGCGTAGATCATCCCTAATCCTTCTCGTTTCGTCGTGGTGTAATTTCTTTCTGCTGCGTTCAATTGTCTGCTCGCGTAAGCTATGGGGAGATCTATGTTACCTTCATTCGTGGGTTGTGCTAACACGCATCCTATGGCATAATTGGATGCATCCACATGTACATGGAATGGCTTAATCCAATCTGGTGTAGTCAATATAGGTGCTGAGCACAAGCGTCGTTTGAGTTCATTGAATGAATTTTCACATTCATCTGTCCATTCAAAGTTGGTTAAAAGAGAGTACAAAGGCTTGGCTATGATTGCATACATGTGTATGAATCTCCTATAATAACCACAATGGCCCATAAATGCCTGTACCTCTTTCACATTAGTTGGTCTAGGTAATTCTGCAATTACCTTCACTTTTTCCTCATCCGTAGAGATTCCATTTTTTGACACAATGTGTCCTAGAATTTTGCCTTGTCTGACCATGAAAACACATTTTTCTGGGTTCAAACAAACCTGATATTCTCGACATTTGTCAAATATTTGTCTTAACTCGGGAATATGCGTCTGCCTAATATTAGAGTGAGCACATATGTCATCGACATAAACTTCCAAGCTCTTGCGTAAGAATTCCTGAAAAGCATGACACATGAGTTGCTGGAAAGTGGCGGGTGCATTTGTTAAGCCGAATGGCATCACACGAAATGCAAATATGCCCCATTCAGTGGCAAAAGCCGTCTTGTGTTGGTCCTCTGGAGCAATGGCTACTTGATTATAACCTGAGAATCCATCAAGAAAGCTGTAAACTTCCTTGCCCGCAACTCTTTCCAAAAGATGTTATGTGATAGGAAGAGGAAAACTGTCTCTAATCGTGGCAGCATTAACTTTTTTAAGGTTAATACACACACGCAATTTTCCATTCTTCTTGGGCACAACCACAATGGGGGATACCCATTCGGTACGCTCAATTTCGTAAATGAATCCTGCTTCTATCAAGCGATCTATCTCCTCTTTAATCTTCGCAGCGTAGTTATCATTGTACGTGTACGGTTTCTATTTTGTCGGTTTTGCATCTGGAGTCATAGGGATTCTATGAGAACATATATCTGGATCTACTCCTTTCAAATCTTTGTAACTCCAAGCAAAAACATCTCTATATTCGCGCAATAGGGAAACTAGCTCTTCTTCTTCTTCAGTTGTCAAATCATGCCCTATGTATGTACATTTTTCTTCTTCTCCTTCTATGGCTACGATTATTTTCTTGGTTTTCTCTCGGTTATCATATACTTGTCCGTCATTCGCCTTTCTATTAGGCATTCGTACCATGATCCTTCTATCTTCGATTTCATATTTCTTGAAGTTCTCGGGTACTTCAAACAAAGATTCTTCTTTTTCTGACATGGTTTCTTTCTTCTTTCTTTTCTTGCCTTCACTTTTGCTAGTCACTTGAGTGGCTATTCTCACGCATTCATAACTTCCTCGTGTCTCTGAGGGTGAGTCTCTACTTCATAGAAATATTCTTCCTCTGATGTAAAGGGTGGGTCCATGATAATTGATTCTAAATCAAAATCGCTTGCATCCTCAAATGCATCAGTGTTAGGTTCACACTCTTCTAAAATTGCATCGCACATGATTGGCTCTATCGTGAAAACTGAAATGTCATAGCCATCCTCGTCACAGTGGGGAGTCCATTGTTCTTCATTGATGGCTACATCCATGGTTGCTAGGATTTCTGCCCAACCATGGGGTTCAAACTCTTCGTCAGGGAATACTACAGGTGCGTAAGCTGGATCCTGAAGGGTTCGTGGATGTTGTTCTGCACCTAAGGTCCTGGCTTCTAACCTTCCTTCCTCTTGTTTTGCTACTTTACACATCCATAAATGAGTATCCTCATGCAACCAAGAAGGATCTGATTCTAATGAGTGCACGGATTCTGTTTCTACTGGTGTCTTATGGATGGTATTCCATTGTATTGGGGGTACATCTCTATGTGAATAGTCTTTAAGGTTGACTTTGGTAGTCACTCCTAAATGTTGCAAGTACAAAGAATTAGTTCCCCAATCTTGTACAATTTGCAACTGACGCATGAATGGTCGTCCCAATATCATCTCATAAGCATGATTTTTTGCAAAGTCACAAATGGCAAAGGTATGCTCAAATTCTACACCACAAGTGGTGAGAGATATACCTTCTAGTAAGCCTAATGGTTTTTCTATGTGTCCATCAGCCATTTGTAGCTTCATCCTGGTGGGTCTTAATGTTGGCTTACCCCAACGTTTCCATAAATCGGTGGTAGCAATGGCTACTCCGGCTCTTGAATCTAAGATGGCTTTCGTGGTGTAGCCCTGATGGGTTATCGGAAGATAAGTGTTACCTTCCTCTCCTTCGCTTACATCTCCAATCTTTTCTACGGGTATCTCTGGTTCCTTATTTTGTGATCCTATTTGTGAGGGAGTAGTAGCAAGCTCGGGGAATTGATTTGCTACATGTTTCCACAATTCTGGTTTTACCTTCAACAACTCCTCTAGAGTGAGGTTACATTGTACTTTGGTATTCTTGATCACTTCCGTGTTTCTAGGGATTACTGATTCTTCATTCCTCACTATTATCGTGGGTGCTCTCATACTAATAGACTTTGCTTCCCAAGGTCCTGTGAACTGAGGTAATTCTTGTAAAGAATTAGATTCAAAAGCTGTGTGTTCACTCAGTTGTTCCTCCTCTACCTCATCGTAAATAGAGGGAATGTCTTGGGGAAATTGCTCTTGCAAGTCGTCTATTTCTTGAATAGGAGGATGAGTTCCTTGTTCTTTTCTCCATGTCTCTTCTTGGATTTCTCTCAAAAATTCATGTGAATATTTATGTATGGAAGACAAATTGTCTTGACTTTCTGTATTGGGTACTTGAGACAGGGATGGTGCACTCCTTTCCTGTGTCTCTGGGACAATGGGGTTCCTATGCTGATCCTTTTTCTCTTTGCTCTCTATCAAGTATTCTAGCCTCTCCATTAGTCCTTGAAAGTGTAGTTCCGGTTTTGCCATGTTATTCCAATTAAGATATCTAGAGGCTTCGAACAAAGCTTGTGCTAGTTCTACCATCTTCATGCAAAGTTTAGTTCTCTCAATTTCTAGATCAGCTCGAGGGTAGTTTTTGCTCATTTCAGCTACCTGAGGTCCCTCTTTTAATCTAGCCTGATATGCACGAAACATCATGTCTAGATTTTCTGGTATGGGTTCCGCTAAAACTGATCCTGATTTCTGAGCTGGATTCTCTTGATTCAAGTCCTGTGAAGTCAATTCTAGGATTTTGGCTCTAGATTCCTTCAAACTTCCTTCCAACTCAGTTATCTTTTTACTCCACTTTCTCTTTATTCTTTCTCTAGAATCTTTCCAAGATTTTGTCTTTTTACTGCTAGATTCTGCAACTTCACTAGTTCCGGCTACTTTCTATTGATTAAGCTGTTGGTTCTGTAAGAGCGCCTGGGCTCTTGTTATAGCTTGGATAGGCACGTATGTAGGGTTGGATCCATCTGCGTTATTTACAATACCTATCACGTTGATCGGTGTCACACTCGAAGCATTGACAGGGTTCTTAGGACAATCTTTGATTATATGCTCTTTGCCACAATCAGCACAAAAGCCTTGTATGTTATAGTACTGTGATTGTCCTGCTATAGGAGGATGTGGACACTCCTTTATGAAGTGATCTCCTTGGCACCTAAAGCATGGTCCTCTAGGGCCCTGTGGTCTTTGTTGTCTCAATTGGGGCCGTGGATTTGGGTTGGTGTACATCACATGAGCATAGTCGGGCTCCCAACTAGGTTCCACTGGTGGACTATCATAATGATATGTCTCCACGTGTTCTGGTGACTCCATGTAATAAGCGGGTGGACTATCTACATGCATAGAGTCAAAACTGTTTGAGTTCGGGTCATTCTCTGTGATCAAAGGTGAAGAAGGCACTAAGGCCCTACTTAGGTTCTCTTCTGCAGCAGCGTATTTGACTGAGATGACATTCGCTGGTGGGGGTGGCTGCTGAGCTAAGACAGGTTGAGGTCTGTGTTGAGCCTGGTATGGGTAGTTCTGAGGAGGCCTATAGTAATAAGGTTGAGCATTGTATTGGCCTTGATACCTACCTGGTTGCTGGTATGCTTGCGGGTAGTTCTGTCTCACGGTTTGTTTGTTGTATGGGCAGTCCTGAGCCGTATGATTCGTGTATCTTCTCTCAATTGTACAGTATTGGCCACTAGGGTTGGCTTGTGGTTGTGGTGCATTGGGGCACACATTTTCCAAATGATTTCCACCACAGGTGTAACAATGCTTGTTTGTTAGCACCCTAGGTTTACTAGAAACTCCTAGTTTTTGGGCCACTTTTTCTGCAAGGTCTTCTATTGAGCTAGACAATTTTGTGGATGCTAGAGATGAACAGTCTGAGTCCTTATAGACCTTTGAGAGTTCCAACTCATCTCCTAAGTTGTCCTCAATGTCTATGCATATTCTCACACATTGCTCTAGCGTTCTGGGTTCTTTTAGGTACACATAGGAGCGTAGTTTAGAGCTCAACAAGCCATCTAGAAACAATGACACTTGCTTAGCTTGTGAGGGTAGCTCTTGCATTGGACATCGTTCAACATATTGTCAAAACCTACGTCCTGCGAGTCTAAGTGTTTCTTGAGGGGTCTGTTTAAAGCTATGAATCAACGAAGACGTGTTATGTCTAATCCCACTTTTAGAGAATTCAGTGATGAATGACTCTAAAAAGTGATGGATGTCTCTAAATTGCCTTTGTTGCAAAGGTTGGAACCAAGTTAAAGTGGTATTTTTTAACGTTAGTCCAAATGCGTTGTATTGCGTGAACATGTCTTCGACTTGTTCTGCTCTTAGTACTTGCTTGAATTTTGCGACATGGTCATAGGGATCTCCTGTCCCATCAAAGTAATTTTTCATGGATTTCACTAATTGAGTGGGTCTCAATATTCGTGCGTGTTCACGTGGTCTAGGTAGAGGAAAATCATCTCTACCACCTGGTATTCCATGATCTCTTTGTCTATCCGCTCTATTAGTGTCCGTGGTTGTTCTATCTCTCCCCATGGGGTGATTAAAGCTTACTTCCGGTCTCTCTTTATTTCTCTCTCTTTGATTTCCATGGGCTGATGATGTTCCTGCCCCTTGTTGACTTGTATTCATGTTCGTTCTAGATGGAGGGAATACCAATTCACCTCTCCATGTGTATGTGTTTTTAGCGTGGTCAGGCACCACAAAGACTCTTTCTGAAGTCTCATCCAGGTATACAACCTTTCCAGGTGTATCCGGGTCCTTGAACTCGTATATAGTGATGATTCCTACCTCACTAAGTAGTTCTGTCTTGTATCTCCAAAAGGCTTCATCAATTTCTTTATTTACAAACAACTCTATGCTTCTGTTGTCCTGAGGGATCCATTCCGGGATTAGTACTCGTGTTAGTACAGATTTCCCTCTAGGTGTTCTAGGTTCTTCTAATGGTTCCTTTTCTTGAGATTTAGTTTCCGTCTCTAGCTGAATCACGCCAAACTCGTTGGTATTGTTTGGCTGCGTACTTAGGATGTACATCATTCCTTCCTTGTCTATGTACGCGTCTCTCTCGAATTTCACCACTGGATGTTCCAATCCAATGGGTTGATCGGGGTTGTGCATTTGCACCACTTGCCTTCGCAAACCATCCTCATAGATGCGAGCACCTAATCGGTTGGTTCGGAGAGACTCTAGTTGTGTTCTATAGGGTCCTTCTGGTTTTTCTAAATAGGCTACATTCGACCCTCCTTCTGGTCTTTCTGTGCTAAATGCCATTTCTGAATCACTAGTATCTGAGCTCTCGTAGGGATAACTAGTGTTCAATTGTTGAGCCCACGATCGTGCAGTAGTTCTTACACTTGCCTCTGATGATCTAAGGCTTCGTCAATCTGACTTGCCTATATGTTTGCCTGATCTAAGGTTCATTAATTTTCTTCCTTGCACACTCAATGCACGCTCAGATCGTCAATGATTCTTTGTTATTACTTTCTTGATTCTTTTTAGATTCCTTCAGATTCTTGTCTTAATGTATGCGTCAGGAATTCGACTTTCTGTGGTACTTTGAGTTCTCGTTCCGTCAGACTTATGTTCTTTCCTTTAGGTTTTCGTGTCACACACCTTTATCCTTAGTCTTGGACTTGATAAATTTAATTCTCTTGAACTTGAGGCGTTCCTATCGTCTTGAATCCACAATGCTAACATTTATCCTAAGCTAAGAATTGACTGAGGGGGTTGAGTAATCTTCCAACCTCGAGTCAGCTTTTCTGGTTGCTCTGATGCCCAAGAAGCCGTGCTTCCCAAGCTTTATGCCCCTTCTGCCTTGCTTTGGTTGCCTTTGATTGCCCTTGCTAGACCTTTTCCAAGCTTTCCTGATGCACTGGAGCTCTGTACCTGCAAGAAAACTCAAGAAAACAAAAGTACACACAAGCACAAAAGCTCTCTCTCACTCTCTCGCATGCACAAATGAGGGGAAATGAGGAGAATGGGTGGATATGGTGAATTTTCTTATTTTTTTGGAGATGAAGATGATGATGCGGTGATGAAGATGGAGTGTGGGGGAGGTGAAAAACACTAAAAACTAAGTAAAAACAACAACAAAAACTGAAATTTTTACCTTCCAACGCTACTTCTTGCTATACTCTTACCATCACACATTCGTCCTAGACTCGATCCCCGGCAATGGCGCCAAATTTGGTGTTGCTCTAGCACAATGGTGAGAACCACGTTAAGAAGCTCCACCTCCTTAATGTCAATCCGCGGAAGAGATAGGAGTGATATGAAGATCGTGAATGTGAGATGAAGTGAGAGTGAAGGTGAGAAGCATAGAAATGCACACACACATACACACACACTACGAAGAGACAAGCAAGACACAATGGAAGGTGAGAAATCAACTCTATTACTCAAGAACACTATTACAAGCTCAAAAGAACTCTAACCTCAAACAAGCTAACCTCAAAAATGAGCTCTCTAGCTCTTTTTATAGTTTCTAAACTAGTTTTGACCGGTTTCACATCTAGTGACCGGCATAGTTAAAAAATAGGTCCTAGATGCTATTTGAAAGGGTAAACGGTGTCTAAAAATAAAAAAAATTGATACGCTTGTTCTACCTAAGCTCCTCAAGCTCGAGGACTCCTCGGCTTGCACAAAATGGAGCTATGGATTACAAAATGGGGTTTTCTATGTTACATATGTTACAATAGTGATAAAAATCACTGTTGGAGGTTTTTGGAAAGTATTTGAAAACATAATTCTTTGAAAAAAGATTTGACTGGCTCCCTGCTCCGTCGTTACATGTTTCCGCGTCTTCTATGCCTCTGGCTGCTTCCAACACATCCAATAGGATGATGTAGCACATATGAGTTGGAGCTAGTTTGCTATATTAGAATGTAATGGTTCTCTTATTTGTACAGGAGGGCTCTCTGTTTGTTTGTAAGATTCCCTCCTAGCTTGTGTTGCATCCCAGTCTGTTGTATGACCTAGAAGGTCCTTAGCAAGTTTCCTTGGATCCTAGCATGAATGGTGAATTTTTTCACCCTTTTGATTTATTGTGGTTCCCCTCAGCCCCACAAGTGATGTGTCGACTCTTGCCCTCTATATTATCTATACAATTCTTTCCATTAATTTAACTTTCCTATTTTCTCGAAAAAAGACGAAAAAAATGCATACATCTCTCCCTCTCTCATCCAAATCTAGTAGCTACCTGAGATGGTTTGAGCACTCTCATTTTGGCTTCAAATTAAGTTTTTGGTGTGTGGGACATGAATCTCCCTTTGGCGCGTGATATGTGTACTTTTTATTTTGAAGTATTAGTAAGTAAAAAATATGAATAGAGAATGATGCTTTTTTGTATACCATGTGATAAAGGACGTGTGAAGAGATCTCACCTTAGTTTGAGGCAACAACTTAGTGAAAAGCTTTGCACCGTTTCAGGAGGGAACCTAAGGACCCTTGAAAAAATCTCTCCTAACCCTAGCTACACTTCAAAAACTTTTGTTTCATCATGTTGAGGGGAAACTTAATTGGAATGTGTCTGTTAAAATTCCTTTGACAACTCAAAGGGACAAGTTCAACAATTATGGAAATGATTGCTTTCAATGATTGGTATGTAACGCTAACAGCTTAGCAAATGTTGATGAAGGTTGTGGCCTAGATGAGGGATGTGTCTTGCCCACATGAGATATTAATCAGTTAAGTAATCAATATATAAGACACAACCTGACAAATGGAATAGTTGAGGTGCATCTGAGTGAGAGATATGGAGTCATTTCCATGTGTCATGTAGTGTCCCCACCAATGGTAGTCTATCATCAATGAAAACTCTTCTTTGATAGTGAGCGGGAAGGCATTTTCACACAAAGGAAAATATAATTGAACCATTGAGCAATCAAGTTAATGTAAAAGTATCAACTTATAACCAAATGAACTTAGAAGTTCCATAAAATGATGACATCTCAGCAACTCATTGCTTGAACCAAGAACCTAGTACCAAATATCCATGTGCCCAATATAAGTGAGACTCGATAGCATTGTATGTCCTCTATGGTAGAGTGTAACACAGCATAAAGTATTTCTTGTTTTGTATTTGAAGCTCTTTCCTTGCTTTATTTATATACTATAGAACTCTATGTATGCTCCATTGTACAATGTTGCTTGATGAATTTTGCAATGGATGTGACAACGAATCTCTAAAGTGAACACAAATCTCATAATGTCCCTTTCATGATTGAAGCTGGAAAATCTTGCTATATGTCAATCCATTTGGTCCACATGATGATTCTTGAAGCAACCTCCATGAGAAGGCACATCCATGAGAGTTAATTCACCTCAAGATTATGTGGTGGAAACCCATGGGAATTTTTTTGACCTAGCAGACTTTGATTAGTGTTTAGATATACCTATGTGTATAAGTGTGCATGTATATTCACCAAATCTTGAACAATCTAATGTATGCAAGGAGGGGTTACACTTGTATCTCTTTACTCTATTGTGAAGCATAGTGAAGGTGCTTCAAAGAGAGACTTCTACTCGGTTGCTTTTAGAGTTGATTCAATTGTAGTGAGATGTTTTTTGTTGAATGTCATCGATCACATTCAAAAGGTATGCTGAGTGTTCATAAGCTCAACTCATGCATTCTCTTAAGAGAGATGGATTTATTGTCAACCTAACCTTCTATATATATAGCTTGGGGATTTAGAGTAGAGACTTGAGCTATCTCGAGTCTCACTATAATTATTCAACCTTATATTATTTAAATTTAAATTTTCTCCAATATTATTTAAATTTTCTTGTAATAGGAGCTTTCTCCATTTCGCTTTTCTATTATATAATAAAATCAAATAAAACATCAGAGATTCTTGGAGGCCGCAATTTAGCTTTATCCAAACCTAGTAGCTTCGAGAGATGGTTATACTCTCATTTTAGCTTCAAATGAGGTTCTTGGTGGGGGACATGTATACATACCTACGTTCTCTCTATATATGGAGAGATTCTTTGTCTCTCTATATGGAGAGATTCTCTATATTTAGCTTCAAATGACGTCCTTGGTGGGGGGGGGACATGAGTCGCCCTTTGACTCGTGATATGTACTTTTAAGGTTCGTGTGTGTCGCTTTTTCATGGATTTTTTTATTCAAAGAAGAGAAAAATTAGAGGTATTGCTTAGAAAACCTAGCACAATGAGTGATACTATGCCATAAACAAGAAAAGGGCAAACTCGTAAAAGCTTGAAATATTATTCCTTAGAAAATATGCATAGAGAAGAATTTTTTTGTACATCATGTTATCTTTTCCATGTGATAAAGGACGTGTGCGAGATGTCACCTTTCTTTTAGTGAAAAGTTTTCCACCATTTCAAGAGGGGGCCTGACTAAGATTTCCACCTTTCAAACACATGTTCAAACCTTAGCTACCCCTCTGAAGATTTCTTTCAACATTTTGAAGGGAAACTTACTCGGAATGCACCTCTTTACATTTCTTTGATGCTCAATGGACAAATCCAACAATTGAAGAAATAATTCCTTCAAATGAGTAGTGGATAATGCCAAAAACTTACCAAAAGTTGATGAAAGTTGTGACCTAGATAAGGGATACGTGTTGCCAACATGGGGCACGATCAATTAGTAGATGAATGAAAAAAACATAGCGAGACAAGTGAAATACTTGAGGCATATTCGTGTGTCATGTAGTGTCCTCATCATAAGCCTATCATCAGTGACAATTCCATTTTTGGATGGTGGGCAAGAAGTTATTCAACATAAACGAAGATATAATAGGACCATTAAACAATCAGGTTAATATAAAATTCTCAACTTACAACACCTTTGATCAACTTACTCAGCATTATCTCTAAGGATGGAGGCTTCTTGCAAGGGAGAAATCTTTATGGATACATCTATGGAGATGCATTGATGTCTATACTTAGAACCAAAGGACAACCAAGTCAAGAGGAGCAAGAAAGGCTAAACACATGGTTTGCAAAGGATGCTTTAGCAAGGTCATACATTCTAAAATCTATCTCAAATTTCTTACTTCCTCATATAAGGAGTTGTAAGAAATCACAAGATACCTCGAATACTTTGGAAGCATTTTTATCATCAAGCAAAGGGATGGACTTTGCATCACTCAAGAAGAAACCCAAGCAAAGGGTCACCGACTTTGTCACCAAGATGAAAGACATTGCAAATCTATTGGGAAGCATTGGAGAGATTATAGGTGAGTGAAAAAATTGTGAGGCAAGTCATCAATGGAATCAAGATAATGCCAAGTGGGAAGCATTCACCACTACCATGGACTTGTACATGGATATGAAGGTGCCCAACTTCAACACACTCATGGGTCAACTCTTCATTCATGAGGCCAAGCTTATGAAGAATGGTGAGAACCGAAAAGGTAATCAATTTATTGCCCTTTACATAGATAAAAGTAAAGGAAAAGATACCAAAGGAAAAGGCAAAAATCTAATGATGAAGGAAGCACCTCCCAAGCTAACTTTGTAGGTAGAGGTAGAAGTTGAAGAGGAAGAGGTAGAGGTGGTATGAAAAGGAAGGGGGATATCCCAAGGCTCCTCACATTGTGCCATATGTGAATTAACCAACCACATCATGGAGCATTGTTTCAAGAACCCAAGTAATCGAAAAGGAAGAGGATACAACACACATGGATATGGAGCTCCAGAGGAGGATGCAAAAACTCATATAGATACAAGAATAATAACAACTACAACAAAAACTATCAAGGATCCTAGAAAGGAAGAAGAGACTACAACAACTGCACTCATGATATGTCCCAAGAGGATTCACTCTTGCTCATTAACATGAAAATGAAAGGAGGTAAACCAAAGGAGCATGCGTTCTATGTTAACTCTAGATGCTCAAATTATGTAGCAAGGAATGTAGCATTGCTCAGAGAGTTGGAACATCCAAACAATAAACATGAGAGAGAGAGAGAAAGACGTACGTATGTATACATGGATAATACCCACTTTTTCGTCCTTTATTATTTTTTAGACGCTTTATTTGATTTTGTTATATAGTTTGGGGATTTAGAGTAGCCACTTGAGCTATCTCGAGACTCACTATAATTATTCAAGCTTATGTCATTATGCCCAAGATTATTTAAGCTTTCTTGCAATAAAAGCTTTCTCCATTTTGATTTTCTATTATAGAATAAAATCAAATAAGACGTCTAAAAAATAATAAAGGACGAAAAACTGGGTATTATCCATGTATACATGCGTACGTCTCTCTCTCTATATATATATATATATAATATGGAGAGATTCTTGGAGGCAGCAATTTCGCTTTATCCAAACCTAGTAGCCTCGAGAGATGGTTTTACTCTCATTTTAGGTTCAAATGACGTTCTTGGTGGGGGGACATGTATACGTACGTACGTTCTCTCTATATGGAGAGATTCTTGGAGGCCACAATTTAGCTTCAAACGACGTCCTTGGTGGGCGGACATGAGTCCCCCTTTGCCGCGTGATATGTACTTTTTGTTTTCAAGGTTCGTGTGTGTCGCTTCCATCCATTTTATGAATTCACGAAATATTATTCCCTAGAAAATATGCATAGAGAAGAATGTTTTTTGTACATCATGTTATCTTTTCCATGTGATAAAGGACGTGTGACGAGATGTCACCTTTCGTTTAGTGAAAAGTTTTCCACCATTTCAAGAGGGAGCTTGACTAATATATATATATATATATATATATATATATATATATATATATATATATATATATATATATATATATATATATATATATATATATTGAATAGAACACGAAATTTAATATAAAACTAGGAAAAAATAAAGATACCTTGAGGGTGACCAAATCCCCAAAAGGTCAGACACAAGCTTCCAGAAATTGGATCATGGAAAGCCTGTCAGAAGAATACATAGCCATGAGCTTGTCTTTCCATCTATTGGGGCTCATTCCTTTGATAATAGAGGAGGGACTAGAAGATCTAGGGTAGGAGTATTTAATAGACTTTTTACAATCATGAAGAATGTTCTTGATACCCTTATTACAAATGGACAAGAAATCTTTAGTATTTCTGGAGAAAAGTTTATGATTTCTATTTTTCCAAATGTGCCACATAATATGAGCTCTCAAGATCTACCAAAGGACTATATCCATACGACTGCTAACACCCAGGAGAATCTCTTTATATCCAAGAGGAGGGCTAAAGGTGACAGAACAGTACATGTTGATCAAGCTCCAATACTTATGAGCAACCTTGCAATTAATGAAGAGATGAGGGAGGTCCTCAATCTGTCCACAAAAAGAGCAAGTTCTTGCACTTATATTAAATTTCAATGCTCTACTCCCAGTCCATGTCCCTTGATGTATAACAAGCCAGAGAAGGTGAGCCTGTTTAGAAGTAGGAGCAAAAACCCATATGGATCTGAACCTGTACTTCCATTGGTGATGATTCCATTGAAGTTTCCATTTAACATTGAGCTTGGAAGTAACCCTTTGATCTGTACAATAAGACTTTTTAAAGGTTGAATACATGTCAGCAGCAACATCTTTCAACTCTATCCTTTTATGGTAATTATATCTTTTTAGCTTTCCAGTCAGCCACTTTCTTTTGTCATACAAGATCTATTTACAAAGAGGAGACAACCCATTAATATCATCAATATGACGCACTTATTACCTAACTGTTGAGAGAAAGGGAGCTCCAAGAGTCAAACTCAGCCTTCCTGCATTTGTTCATTCTAATGAACAGATTCAAAGGTTTATTGTTATCACAACAACCAATCCATATAGAGCTTTGAAACAGAAAAGAGACATTGTTTTCAAAGTAAATGGGAATTGTATAGTCCTTTTTCACAACCATCCAAGCGTTCCAAAATGAGCATAAAGGTCCACTCTCCTGCCATGGTTTGATGTCCAGGTTCTAAAACTTTTCCAAGATTATCTGAAACTAGCTGAGGTGAAGTTTCTGGAGTCTTACCTTCATCTATAGTGTCTAAAAAATCAAAAGGATTAGACACATTTTCTAAAAGATCATCATACTTATTATTCCAGTTATTAGCATTTTTTTTTTTGGATTTGAAGGTATTTTTCTTTTGCTGATTATGTTCCTACTGCCCGTTCATATCTTTCAAGTTACCACTATCAAGGTTGATCTTTTTGTTAGCAAGCAAGGGACAATCTTTTATAAGATGTCCTTGTTTAAAACAGTTGAAACAAGCATTGGGAAGGTTTTTATAACTTACCTTTTGCTCATGGAGCTTAAAGCCTTCAGAGTCCTTCAAAGTGATGATTGTCTTGACTTCTTTGGAAATGTCAACTTCAACAAGTATCTAAGGATCCCATTTGGGATTGAATCCATTTCTAGATTTTTGACCCAATACCTTGCCAATCAGTTTACCTATTTGCTCTATCCATGGGTAAAATTCCAGAGGCAGGTCAGGTAGCTCAACCCAAACAGGGACTTTTGTGGGTTTAGCTCCTCTAGGGTTAAAACCAGGATACCATTTAAACAAGGAGAGGGGCACATTCCTAATCACCCAATGCCCTTCAGACATCACCTGCATAGCACTGCTGGCATCCTAAAAAAAAAAAGATAGAAATTATTTGGCAGAAATTGAACATGTTTAACAATCATTCCCTTGTTGCTCCAGTTATTCTTAATCCAAGCTCTTAAAACTTCTTGAGCTTGCCTAGGACCATGAAATAGCCCAATAAGGACTTCCTCGTATAATATATTATGCCAGTTATTTAAAGAGTCCCTATCAATCACTAGAGTGTTGTCTTCATTATCCTCAAAATCAGGATCAAGATTTATTCTGTTGGCCTCTACTTCAGCACCCAAAGTATCAACTTTGTTCACATATTCAGACATCTTCTATTTTCCTTTAACATCTATAAGGGGAAAGGGTTAACAATAAATGACAGGTTTTCAAACATAGAACAGGCCCCTTGATGACTCTGTAGAACATCAGCATACGACCCCCTAGGGTTCGGGATGTCTTTACCATTAACACCGTCCTTCCCATTAGGGTAAGCCAAAATGTCATGCAGTAAGGAATGCACATTCGAAATGTCATTGAGAGGAGCTTTGTTTCCATATTCATTACTAAGGGTGACCCTAACATTCCTACCATTGCCAACTACGTCCTGGGTACTTCGTTCCGTTATGGCATTCCATACTCCCTGTTCATCAACGGGAAAACAATTTTGAGACATACTTGATGTTCCAGCAAGCTTTGAACCATTTGACATGCCATTCCAGACCCTCAAACTCACAGAAGGGGGCTGAAGGGGCTAACCCCCCCCCTGGAACTCAACGAAGTTCACGACATGCAGGGATAGAGTTGAGCTAGGGTTCAAGCCGAGTACTACTATAAAAACTCACAGGCCCCTTAATGTTGATATATTATTGATGTATGTGAACACATTTAGGATTGTCGGGGCACTTTTTTCCCTCCTTAGAAGGATTTTTTCCTCGACTTATATATATATGTCTATAACCTTAATGGGTTACTTATCTTTGAACATTCACTTGGTAATAAATTCAATATTGTGTATTATGTCCAAGCTTCTTCTTCTTCCTTGTGTTGTTCACGTGCTTCCTCGAACCTCAAACTCCAACAATTGGTATTAGAGCAGGTTGCCACTTCATATAGGGCATCGGTCGACACCCTTGGGTCATAGTCTCAGTATCGTACAAAATTGGTGAACATACTCATGGTGATTAAGAGTTCAAAACAAACATTGTGTGGTGTCAAAAATTTGAATATGAGCTTGTTTCTACCTTTGAATGCACTATCATAGCGCCTTTGTTGGTGATTTCATCCTTTTGTGCAAAACATACATACAAGTTTTGCCTCACCAGTACAAGCACCTCAAAGTTTGCTACAGGTTTAGCAGAGCTCGACAGGGTAGTTCTATTCAACTTTTTGAGATACAATCATTTTTCTGCATCAAGGTATTTTAGTTAGTGGTCATGGACGTAAAGCAATGATGTATTCCGTATGTTGATTGTTGAGGATAGATTGGATGGTACTAATTACCCATTATGGGAATATATGATGCATCATGTATTTCTAGCAAAAGGATTATGGAATATTATGCAGAGTGTTGAAAACGTCCTACTATACCTACAAATACAGTTATTGAGCATGATGCAGATGGGCTTCAAGATGATGATCTTCAAATTCTTGTTCGTGTTGTGGTTCCCGTTGCACCTGCTATAGAGAAACGTTGATGGGATGGAAGAGATACTCAGGCACATGCATTGATATCTTTGTCTATCAAACATGCCATTATTTCTCACATTCATTTTTGAAAAATAGCAAAGGATGCTTGGGATACACTTACCACTTTATACCAAGCAAGGAATGAGGCCCATGTTGCTTACCTCCAAAAACAACTAGAGAGTGCGCATATGAACTAAGGAGATTCTATAGATAAATTTTTTAAAAAGATCAAATATTTGAAGGAACAATTGATTTTTGTTGATGAAGTCTTACTAGATAGCTCACTTGTGCAGACTGTTCTTAATGGTCTTCCAAATTCATATCAGAGTTTTGCTTCTACTCTTCAATTGATTATGAAAGGTGTTGGAAGCAGCCAGAGGCACAGACGACACGGAAGCATGTAACGACAAAGCAGGGAGCCAGTCGGATCAATTTCTCAAACAAATATGTTTTTTATCACTTTTCAAAACATTCAACAGTGATTTTTATCACTAATTGTAACATATGTATCATAGAAAACCCCATTTTGTAATCCATAGCTCCATTTTGTGCAAGCCGAGGAGTCCTCGAGCTTGAGGAGCTTAGGTAGAACAAGCGTACCAATTTTCGTTATTTTTAGATACCGTTTACCCTTCCAAATAGCATCTAGGACCTAATTTTTAACTATGCCGGTCACTAGATGTGAAACCGGTCAAAACTAGTCTAGAAACTATAAAAAGAGCTAGAGAGCTCATTTTTGAGGTTGGTTAGTGTTGGCTAATGTGAGCTTAGAGCTATTTTGAGCTTGTAATAGTGTTCTTGAGTAATAGAGCTAATTTCCCACCTTCCATTGTGTCTTGCTTGTCTCTTCGTAGTGTGTGTGCATGTGTGTGTGCATTTCTATGCTTCTCACCTTCACTCTCACTTCATCTCACATTCACGATCTTCATATCACTCCTATCTCTTCCGCGGATTGACATTAAGGAGGTGAAGCTTCTTAACGTGGTTCTCACCATTGTGCTAGAGCAACACCAAATTTGGCGCCGTTGCCGGGGATCGAGTCTAGGACGAATGTGTGATGGTAAGAGTATAGCAAGAAGTAGCGTTGGAAGGTAAAAATTTCAGTTTTTGTTGTTGCTTTTACTTAGATTTTAGTGTTTTTCACCTCCCCCACACTCCATCTTCATCACCGCATCATCATCTTCATCTCCAAAAAAATCAAAAAATTCACCATATCCACCCATTCCCCTCATTTGTGCATGCGAGAGAGTGAGAGAGAGCTTTTGTGCTTGCATGTGCTTTTGTTTTCTTGAGTTTTCTTGCAGGTACAGAGCTCCAGAGCATCAGGAAAGCTTGGAAAAGGTAAAATTTTCAGTTTCTGTCAGAAATTTCCGACTGTGTCAGACCATCGCGATGGTCTGCAAAGTTCGGATTTTGAGGAAGGCGAGTTCACCACCGTGTAGGCGACCCCTGCGTGTGTAGGAATCCACAGCTGCATTGCAAAAATTCATAGTTTGGTGGACCATCGCGACGGTCTCTGACCATCGCGATTGTGTCACACCATCGCGATTGGCTCACGCCATCGCGACGGCTTGGTCGGACCATCGCGACGGTCTCTGACCATCGCAATTGTGTCACGCCATCGCGATTGGCTCACGCCATCGCGCCGACGGTGCCACGTGGCAATCTAGACCATCGCGACGGTGCACTTCAGACCATCGCGACGACACCCTCACACCATCGCGACACTTCAAAAATTCAGACCATCGCGATTGGCTCACGCCATCGCGCCCAGACCATCGGGATTGGCTCACGCCATCGCGCTCAGACCATCGCGACGGTGCACTTTCAGACCATCGCGATTGTGCATGTTGAGCGTTAACTGACGCCATCGCGATTGTGCACTTTCACGCCATCGCGATTGTGCAATTTCAGACCATCGCGATTGTGCACTTTCACGCCATCGCGACGGTGCTAGTTCACGCCATCGCGATTGTCCAATTTCACGCCATCGCGACGGTCCCAGACCATCGCGATTATCTCTGACCATCGCGATTGTGCACCCCCATCGCAAATTTTAGGGTTTCATTTTTTGGCCAATTTTGGGGCTATTTTTGGGAAATTTTTGGGTGATTAGACTCATAGGAGACCCCTTAGCTCATATTTGGAGAAAAACCTGTTTGTCAGTTTTTACCCCCCAGGGCCTGAACGGTCATAACTTTTTCATCCGAAGTCCGTTTTTTGAGCTTAATAGCTCGTTAGAAAGCTCTTGACGAGTACTACGTGACCTCAACTGTTTTTTTCTTAAAGGATACGTCTATTTTTTGATAAGCTATTTTGAGGTTGACCTAGTTTGGGACTAGAAAGCCAGGGGGCAAACATTGAAAAGTTGGGCAAAAGGGAAGGGAATTAAAAGGTGTATATACTCAAGTGCTTGATCATCCAACTGTGAATTGGTCTAATATTGGATTTGTCCAGGTCTAGTAAGGGCAATCGAAGGCAACCAAGGCAAGGCAGTGAAGGGCATAAAGCTTGGGAAGCGCGGCTTCTTGGGCATCAAAGCAACCAGAAAAGCTGACTCGAGGTTGGAAGATTACTCAACCCCCTCAGTCAATTCTTAGCTTACGCTAAACGGTAGCTTTTGTGGATTAACGACGATAGGAACGCCTCAAGTTCAAGATATTTAATTCTTTCAAGTCTAAGACTACAAGTAAAGGTGTGTGACACGAAAACCTAAAGGAAAGAACCTAAGTCTGACGGAACGAGAACTCAAAATTGTAACGGAAAGTCGAATTCCTGACGCATACATTGAGACAAGAATCTAAAGAAATTTAAAAAGAATCAAGAAAGTAATAACAAAGAATCATTGACGATCTGAGCGTGTACCGAGTGTGCAAGGAAGAAAATTAATGAACCTTAGATCGGGCAAACATATAGGTAAGTCAGACCGACGAAGCCTTAGATCATCAGAGGCAAGTGTAAGAACTACTGCTCGATCGTGGGCTCAGCAATTGAATAGTAATTACCCCTACGAGAGCTCAGATACTAGTGATTCAGAAATGGCATTTAGCACAGAAAGAACAGAAGGAGGGTCGAATGTAACCTATTTAGAAAAGCCAGAAGGACCCTATAGGACACAACTAGAGTTTCTCCGAACCAACCGATTAGGTGCTCGCATCTATGAGGATGGTTTGCGAAGGCAAGTGGTGCAAATGCACAACCCCGATCAACCCATTGGATTGGAACGTCCAGTGGTGAAATTCGAGAGAGACGCGTACATAGACAAGGAAGGAACGATGTACATCTTAAGTACGCAGCCAAACAATACCAACGAGTTTGGCGTGATTCAACCAGAAACGGAAGCAAAATCTCAAGGAAAGGAACCATTAGAAGAGCCTAGAACACCTAGAGGGAAATCTGTACTGACACGAGTACTAATCCCAGAATGGATCCCTCAGGACAACAGAAGCATAGAGTTGTTTGTAAATAAAGAAACTGATGAAGCCTTTTGGAGATACAAGATCGAAATACTTAGTGAAGTAGGAATCATCACTATATACGAGTTCAAGGACCCGGATACACCTGGAAAGGTTGTATACCTGGATGAGACTTCAGAAAGAGTCTTTGTGGTGCCTGACCGCGCTAAAAACACATACACATGGAGAGGTGAATTGGTATTCCCTCTATCTAGAACAAACATGAATACAAGTCAACAAGGGGCAGGAACATCCTCAGCCCATGGAAATCAAAGAGAGGGAAATAAAGAGAGACCGGAAGTAAGCTTTAATCGTCCCATGGGGAGAGATAGAACAACCACGGACACTAATAGAGCAGATAGACAAAGAGATCATGGAATACTAGGTGGTAGAGATGATTTTCCTCTACCCAGACCACGTGAACACGCAAGAATACTGAGACCCACACAGTTAGTAAAATCAATGAAGAATTACTTTGATGGGACAGGAGATCCCTATGACCACGTCGCAGAATTCAAGCAAGTACTAAGAGCCGAACAAGTTGAAGACATGTTCACGCAATACAACGCATTTGGACTAACAAAAAGAATACAGCTTTAACTTGGTTCCAACCTCTGCAACAAAGGCAATTTAGAGACATCCATCACTTTTTAGAGTCATTCATCACTGAATTCTCTAAAAGTGGGATTAGACATGACACGTCTTCGTTGATTCATAGTTTTAAACAGACCCCTCAGGAAACAGTTAGACTGGCAGGACGTAGGTTTAGACAATATGTTGAACGATGTCCAATGCAAGAGCTACCCTCACAAGCCAAGCAAGTGTCATTGTTTTTAGATGGCTTGTTGAGCTCTAAACTACGCTCCTATGTGTACCTAAAAGAACCCAGAACGCTAGAGCAATGTGTAAGAACATGCATAGACATTGAGGACAACTTAGGAGACGAGTTGGAACTCTCAAAGGTCTATAAGGACTCAGACTGTTCATCTCTAGCATCCACAAAATTGTCTAGCTCGATAGAGGACCTAGCAGAAAAAGTGGCACAGAAACTAGGAGTTTCTAGTAAACCTAGGGTACTAATGAACAAGCGCTGTTACACCTGTGGTGGTGATCATATGGCAAATGTGTGTCCCAATACACCACAACCACAAGCCAACCCTAGTGGCCAATATTGTACAATTGAGAGAAGATACACGAATCATACGGCTCAGGACTGCCCATACAACAAACAAACCGTGAGACAGAACTACCCGCAAGCATACCAGCAGCCAGGTAGGTATCAAGGCCAATACAATGCTCAACCTTATTACTATAGACCTCCTCAAAACTACCCATACCAGGCTCAATAGAGACCTCAACCTGTCTTAGCTCAGCAGCCACCCCCACCAGCGAATGTCATCTCAGTCAAATACGCTGCTACAGAAGAGAATCTAAGTAGGGCCTTAGTGCCTTCTTCACCTTTGATCACAGAAAGTGACCCGAACTCGAACAGTTTTGACTCCACTCATGTAGATAGTCCACCCGCATATTACACAGAGTCACCAGAACATGTGGAGACATATCATTATGATAGTCCACCAGTGGAACCTAGTTGGGAGCCCGACTATGCTAATGTGATGTACACAAACCCAAATCCACGGCCCCAATTGAGACAACAAAGACCACAGGGCCCTAGAGGACCATGCTTTAGGTGCCAATGAGATCATTTCATAAAGGATTGTCCACATCCTCCAATAGCAGGGCAATCACAGTACTATAACATACAAGGCTTTTGCGCTGATTGTGGCAAAGAGCACATAATCAAAGATTGTCCTAAGAACCCTGTTAATGCTTCGAATGTGACACCGATCAATGTGATAGGTATTGTAAATAACACAGATGGATCCAACCCTACATACGTGCCTATCCAAGCTATCACAAGAGCCCAAGCGCTCTTACAGAACCAACAGCTTAATCAGGAGAAAGTAGTCGGAAGTAGTGAAGTGGCAGAATCTAGCAGTAAAAAGACAAAATCTTGGAAAGATTCTAGAGAAAGAATTAAGAGAAAATGGAGTAAAAAGATAAGTGAGTTGGAAGGAAGTTTGAAGGAATCTAGAGCCAAAATCCAAGAATTGACTTCACAGGAATCGAATCAAGAGAATCCAGCTCAGAAATCAGGATCAGTTTTAGCGGAACCCATACCAGAAAATTTAGACATGATGTTTCGTGCATATCAGGCTAGATTAAAAGAAGGACCTCAGGTAGCTGAAATGAGCAAAAACTACCCTCGAGCTGATCTAGAAATTAAGAGAACTAAACTTTGCATGAAGATGGTAGAACTAGCACAAGCTTTGTTCGAAGCCTCTAGATATCTTAATTGGAATAACATGGCAAAACCGGAATTACACTTTCAAGGACTCATGGAGAGGCTAGAAGATTTGATTGAAAGCAAAGAGAAAAAGAATCAGCATAGGAACCCCATTGTCCCAGAGACACAGGAAAGGAATGCGCCATCCCTGTCTCAAGTACCCAAATCAGAAAGTCAAGACAACTTGTCTTCCATACATAGGTACTCACATGAATTTTTGAGAGAAATCCAAGAAGAGAAATGGAGAAAAGAACAAGGAACCCATCCTCCTATTCAAGAAATAGACGACTTGCAGGAACAATTTCCCCAAGACATCCCCTCTATTTACGATGAGGTAGAGGAAGAACAACTGAGTGAATACACAAGATTTGAATCTAATTCTTTACAAGAATTACCTCAGTTCACAGGACCTTGGGAAGCAAAGTCTATTAGTATGAGAGCACCCACGATAATAGTGAGGAATGAAGAATCAGTAATCCCTAGAAACACGGAAGTGATCAAGAATACTAAAGTACAGTGTAATCTCACTCTAGAGGAGTTGCTGAAGATAAAACCAGAATTGTGGAAACATGTAGCGAATCAATTCCCCGAGCTTGCTACTACTCCCTCACAAATAGGATCACATAAGAAGGTACTGGAGATACCCGTAGAAAAGATTGGAGATGTAAGCGAAGGAGAGGAAGGTAACACTTATCTTCCGATAACCCATCAGGGCTACACCACGAAAGCCATCTTAGATTCAGGAGCCGGAGTAGCCATCGCTACCACCGCTTTATGGAAACGTTGGGGTAAGCCAGCATTGAGACCCACCAGGATGAAGCTACAAATGGCTGATGGACACATAGAAAAACCATTAGGCTTACTAGAAGGCATATCTCTCACCACTTGTGGTGTAGAATTTGAGCATACTTTCGCCATTTGTGACTTTGCAAAAAACCATGCCTACGAGATGATATTGGGACGACCATTCATGCGTCAGTTGCAAATTGTACAAGATTGGGGAACTAATTCTTTGTACTTGCAACATTTAGGAGTGACTACCAAAGTCAATCTTAAAGACTATTCACATAGAGATGTACCCCCAATACAATGGAATACCATCCATAAGACACCAGTAGAGACGGAATCCGTGCACTCATTAGAATCAGATCCTTCTTGGTTGCATGAGGATACTCATTTATGGATGTGTAAAGTAGCCAAACAAGAGGAAGAAAGGTTAGAAGCCAGGACCTTAGGTGCAGAACAACATCCAAGAACCTTTCAGGATCCAGCCTACGCACCTGTAGTATTCCCTGACGAAGAGTTTGAACCCCATGGTTGGGCAGAAATCCTAGCAACCATGGATGTAGCCATCAATGAAGAACAATGGACACCCCACTGTGACGAGGATGGCTATGACATTTCAGTTTTCATGATAGAGCCAATCATGGGTGATGCAATTTTAGAAGAGTGTGAACCTAACACTGATGCATTTGAGGATGCAAGCGATTTTGATTTAGAATCAATTATCATGGACCCACCCTTTGCATCAGAGGAAGAATATTTTTTTGAGGTAGAGACTCACACTCAGAGACACGAGGAAATTACGAATGAGGTGAGGTTAGCCACGGAAGTGACTACCAAGAGTGAAGGCAAGAAAAGAAAGAAGAAAGAAACCATGTCAGAAAAAGAAGAATCTTTGTTTGAAGTACCCGAGAACTTCAAGAAATATGAAATTGAAGATAGAAGAATCATGGTACGAATGCCTAATAGAAAGGCGAATGACGGACAAGTATATGATAACCGAGAGAAAACCAAGAAAATAATAGTTGCTATCGAAGGAGAAGAAGAAAAATGTACATACATAGGGCATGATTTGACAACTGAAGAAGAAGAAGAGCTCGTTGCCCTATTGCGCGAATATAGAGATGTTTTTGCGTGGAGTTACAAAGATTTGAAAGGAGTAGATCCAGATATATGTTCTCATAGAATCCCTATGACTCCAGATGCAAAACCGACAAAACAGAAACCTTACACGTACAATGATAACTACGCTGCGAAGATTAAAGAGGAGATAGATCGCTTGATAAAAGCAGGATTCATTTACGAAATTGAGCATACCGAATGGGTATCACCCATTGTGGTTGTGCCCAAGAAGAATGGAAAATTGCGTGTGTGTATTAACCTTAAAAAAGTTAATGCTGCAACGATTAGAGATAGTTATCCTCTTCCTATCACGGAACATCTATTGGAAAGAGTTGCGGGCAAGGAAGTTTACAGCTTTCTTGATGGATTCTCAGGCTATAATCAAGTAGCCATTGCTCCAGAAGATCAACACAAGACGGCATTTGCCACTGAATGGGGCATATTTGCATTTCGTGTGATGCCATTTGGCTTAACAAATGCACCCGCCACTTTCCAGCGACTCATGTGTCATGTTTTTAAGGAATTCTTACGCAAGAGTTTGGAAGTATATGTCGATGACATATGTGCTCATTCTAATATTAGGCAGACGCATATCCCAGAGTTAAGGCAAATATTTGACAAATGTCGAGAATATCAGGTTTGTTTGAACCTAGAAAAGTGCGTTTTCATGGTCAGACAAGGCAAAATTCTAGGACACATTGTGTCAAAAAATGGAATCTCTACGGATGAAGAAAAGGTGAAGGTAATCGCAGAATTACCTAGACCAACTAATGTGAAAGAGGTACAAGCATTTATGGGCCATTGCGGTTATTATAGGAGATTCATACACATGTATGCAATCATAGCCAAGCCTTTGTAATCTCTTTTAACCAATTTTGAATGGACAGAGGAATGTGAAAAGTCATTCAACGAACTTAAAAGACGTTTGTGCTCAGCACCTATATTGACTACCCCAGATTGGAGTAAGCCATTCCATGTACATGTGGATGCATCCAATTACGCCATAGGATGTGTGTTAGCACAACCCACGAATGAAGGTAACATAGATCTCCCCATAGCTTACGCGAGTAGACAATTGAACGCAGCAGAAAAAAATTACACCACAACGGAACGAGAAGGATTAGGGATGATCTACGCAGTAAAGAAGTTCAGACACTACTTGTTGGCCAACAAATTCAAGTTCTTTACAGATCATCAAGCCCTATTGTATTTAGTCAACAAACCATGTAACACTGGACGATTGATACGTTGGTTTCTATTACTCATGGAGTATGATTTTGAAGTCGTAGTCAGGAAAGGAAAGACACATCTTAGAGCTGACCACCTTTCAAGATTAACCTCAGGAGAAGCTCCTCAAGGAGTAGCGGATGAGTTACCAGATGCATACTTGTTTAATCTTGAGATAGCACCAGAATGGGCTAAGCCTATAGTCCCTATTCTCACATATGGACCCAAGAGTCCTAGGATAAAGATCAAAGAGGGAGAGATTACCAAGTCTCAGAGATACCAAATAATGGCAGGAAGCATATATAAACAGGATAATCAAAAGATTCTTGCTTGTTGTGTAGATGAATCAGAACATGCAAATTGGTTGCAATTAGCACACATAGGTGCACTAAAGCAACATCATTCGAAACATCGGACATTACAGACTCTGCATAGATTAGGAGTATATTGGCCTTCGATGGAAGCAGATGTCTACAAGTTGTGTAAAGAATGCAATCTTTGTTGTGAAAGACCACCAGTAGAGCATGCTACACTATATCACGTGTCTCTCACACCAGAGTGGAGTGAACAATTAGTGACATACTTGAGGACGAACACATTCCCTCAAGGAATGACCTTAGCTCGACAACACAGTCTAGAGCAGGAAGCTCAAGATTATTCACTTATTGGCGATAACCTATACAAAAGAGGACGAGATGGATATCTAAGATAATGTGTTCATGAGAGCGATTATCTGAGCATACTAGAGACTGCACACCAAGGTGTTACAGGAGGCCATTTTGGACCCGATACGATAATAAAAGCCATCCTCTTTGCAGGATTATGGTGGCCCACTCTTCACATGGATGCTCATACCTATGTCAAGAGATGTGATGTGTGCCAAAGAACTCAGTTTCCTACTCGCAGAGACGAAATGTCATTGAAACCCATGATGGGCGGACGTGCATTTTCAAAGTGGGGTATAGACTTTGTAGGAACCATTAACCCCCCTGCAAAAGGTACACATGCTGAATACATTATTGTTGCCACAGATTATCTGACGAAATGGGTAGAGGCAAAAGCCACGAAAAAGAATGATGCACACACAACTGCAAAATTCTTATTTGAAAATGTCTTTACAAGATATGGACTGCCTATAGAGTTAGTGAGCGATCGAGGCACTCACTTTCTAAACCAAGTCATTGAATATTTGTTACAGGATTTTATGGTGATTCACAAAAAATCCGCACCATATCATCCTCAGGCCAATGGTCAGGCTGAAAGCACTAATAAGATCCTTTGTAACGTACTGACGAAACTCGTGAACAACAAACGTTCAGATTGGGACAAACAGTTACACCACGCTGTTTGGGCATATCGAGTGGCCTACAAGACCGTACTCAATGCGACTCCCTTTCAGATGGTTTTTGGTCAGAATGTTGTGCTTCCTTTGGACTTCTTGATACCGACCCTTAAGGTTGCACAAGAACATCAGTGGACTGGCCATGAATTATCAACAAGGATAATGGACTTGGAACGATTAGGAGAAACCAGGTTAAAGGCAGCAGCAGGAATATATGCAGCGAAGAAGCGACAAAAAGCATATTTTGATGCACATGTGAAGGATAAAGGCCTAAAAGAAGGAGATTTAGTTCTAGTATATACGCTAAAACAACACGCACGTAAGTTAGAAAAGAGAGGTTATGGACCTATGATCATTAACAGACTCTCAACAAGTGGAGCAGTACAATTAGCCACTTTAGAAGGAGATATAATGCCTAATTATATTAGTGGCTGTAGAGTCAAGCTATATCAGGAACCTCTTACTGAGGATATGCTTAGACGACTCACGTTGGCAAAGAAGCGTAAGGAGGAAGAAAATAGAATACGAGCGGAAGCTCAGGCAAAAGCAATAGAACGCATTAAACGCATGAAGTTAAGAAGACAAGGACTAGGGAGAGAGCAGTATAACCATCTGGAAACAACACCCAGATATCCCATGGCCATGTGTCAAGTAAAGTCAACCACTCATCCTAGTATAGTGGACAGGAGACTATTCATTACAGTCAGGCTAGAGCACGGTAACCCTTGCCAAGAGCTCAGGGCTTTAATTGATTCAGGTGCTGTGACTAGTGCAATTAGATGGTCCCACTATAAGGATTCAGGAATAGAAATGCGGCCAATTGAGGCATACCTCATAGGCGTAGGAGGCATGGAAACCCCTTGCATGGGTGAGGTGGACCTTCCTATCCTCATTAAGGATGTGACCATGACAGCGAAGCTACTAGTGTGCCATGATGACGACCTGATAGAACCCCTAATCCTTGGCCAAGATTGGCTATACGATCACTCAGTGGACCTAAATCTTAGACAAGGCTCCTTACAAATTGGAACCTTAGAGCAGAAGCGAGTGATACCGCTTGACTTCCCTAATTGCATTCCGATTGAGGTTCGTAACCCTAGACCCTATGAAACGCATGCGACGGAAGACCGGAAGATCTTGGGTCAGACCAGTCATGTTACGTCTACACCAACCCACTCGGGCTTGGCTAGGGACAATTGCCAATCAGAAGGACGACAGGAGATCTTCCCTGGGGCTTCCTGCAAACTAGAAGGGGCAGCTACCCAACCGCTAGGGCAGTTGAACACAATCAGCGGTCAGATGGGTTGCATCAGCGGCCAAATGAGCACAACACCCTGCGGTGCTCATCCTTCCAAACTTGCTGCGGACTGGCCTAGATTAAAGATAAATAACGAATCACTTCCTAATGGGCAGGTCACGCAAGTGTTGGATCTCCTTTCTTTTCCAAAGCAGAGCGTCCAATGGACCTCTCAAACCCAACCACAAACGAGTCAACCACAACAGAGGAACCCAGACCGACAACATCACCAGACAAGGCAAAGAAAGCAGCAATATCAACATCACGGAACAAGTGGCACGAAACAAATATGGGTGCCAAAAGGACAGCAACCACAGGCTATTGGCAACACTGCAGACAAGAGCAGGACAAAGTTTCAACAGAAGCAGAGTCAGCATCCAAAGTCCCCTCGATCTTCTTCTACAAGTACAAATACTCGACAGATTTGGATCGCCAAGAAATACCTTATCCATAGACCCACACCCATGCAGATTTGGGTACCCAAACAATGTATTATAGCCCAACCCTCAAGCCATGTAATATATACCCCTCAGAAACCTTTTCATCCTTCAATACCACCAAACCCGATACCACTTTTTGTACCTCAGCAGAAACATACCACCCACTCAAAGACTCTTAGGAAATGGATACCGAAACGTATCCAGACGTCTTCTTGTAACCCATTATCTAACAATTTTCCCACCCCGTTTAAACTCCACCCTTGTACTAATTCACCCTCAACCAAACCTTGTATAAATTCATACACCCAAACCCCACATCATGCATAATAACGGCTCATCAAGAAATGTATGCATAATCTGAACCATGTAGGCGTCTAGAGACCTGCATTAGTTTTGCAAATAATCATTGCATCAATCACTTCACGACACTTGGCTACACGGGTTACACATCGGTTATGGAAAGGGATTGCGGTCTCACCTTAATGGGATCATAATTAATTTCCATACTAATGTGTTAATCTTTTGTAGCAGATCTTTTCCATTAGCTCATCAGTCATCATGCAAACCGAAGCAGGACCATCGGAAGCAGGCCCCAGCGTAGCTGCGGTGCCCCTCAATGTTTTACGAGCAGAATCCCACCCGACCGCTCCACCGCCAGAGTTCCAAGGATTTCCGGGACCCATGCCAATCGATAACCCACCTATGGGATACACAGAGAAGATACACCGTAACTCTCACTGGTTCCAAGGCCTAGCTGGACCATTAGCCGATGCTGACTTCATTTTTGAAGCAAATATGACATTTGATGACCGCACATGGGGCAAGTATCAATTCTTCTCAAGAGAATTCGAAGGCCTACAGAACACCCAGGACTTAACTCATGTTTGGGCTAGAGCCGGCTTCACGGAGTATTTCAGTGATCCTCTGCCCAAACCTGACTTTTATAGGTGTTATTACTTAATCACCACTTTGCTGGCCTCAGAGAATAAGGACATCCCAGGAACCTTTATTTTGCCTTCTTTAGTGGATGATCCACCTTACAAAAGATTTTATCTTTCGAAGGATTTAATCAGAGCTGCCATCAAAATACATGGAACACACACTCCAACGGAGAAAGAACGGCTAGTCCCAGAGCAGATGAAGCGTGGTGACGTAACTAAGTGGGAGGACATTTCTGCTATAACACCTGAGCTATCTAAGCCATTACGGATATGCATGCAGCATTTCGCTTTCCCAGCTCAGGATCGTTTTACCATGCCCCACAAGAGAATCTGGTTTGGATTATACTTAGCATGTACTGGACCGCAGACGGTTGATCTAGCCAGCTGGATCATTGATCAGCTCTATTTGGCACAACATCGATGGGAGGGAAAGAAGGTAATCAATGGATGCTGCGCCCTCACCAGGATCATATATATGTGCTTGGCATATGACTTACCCATAGAGCGTGCCATGACCAGTGAGGAACTCAAAGCATTTAAAGGCACCACGAGGAAGGCTAGAAAGTCTAGCAAAGGCAGAGCCGGAAAGCGGATGAGAGGTACTATCCCGTGCCTACAAGTCCCAGAATCACCCTCTCCACAACCATCTCCAGAGCAGTCACCAACAGCAGCCACTCCCACAGTACCACCAATTCGTATACGGTTATCTAGACCAGTGATAACGGAGGGCACCACCAGTACTGTCGCACCCCAAGCAGCCACAACCACAGAACCTATCACCACAGCAGCTGAACTTCCCACCACCATTGGTGCGGAAGCTTTCTCTTTTCCAATACCGCATTTAGAACCAGGACAAGCAGAGCCACTGGACCAAACCTTTGATTTTGAGATGCCCGATGCATTCTCCAATCAGTTCCAGTATTCAGAAGGACACTGGTTTTCTCAAGAATTTGAAAGGCCTAGCTACCCTACCACACCCAGGGATCAGCCACAAGGACAGATCGTGTCCATCTCTGATGACGAAAGAACAGCAACCGATGACGACGAAGGAGACGACGAAGCTAGCCAGGGAACACAGGAATCCCAAGAGCATGAACAGACAGATGGCCAAGGCCAACAAACAGACACACATGGCGATACAAGTACCCATGAAGACGAAACTTACGAAGCAGAAGCTTACACACTGGCCATCAAGAAGTTGTATAGAACTATGGAAAAAGTTTGGGCACGCAAGAAGCTGACAGAGGAAGAGAGCCAAAAAATAATAGAACAAGAACTTGTCACAGGCGGATTCAAAGACGCCTATATCAAAGGATTCCGCGAGTTAGTCAAATCAGTAGGCTCCAACGAAGCACTTAGGTACTTACAAAGAAAGCCACTACCACAGTTTGACCCCCGCAGAGTACGACTACTTTCAAAGCCCGGCGAATACATTCGTGTACCAACCGGAGCACAATCTTCAGAACAAGCCAGGGAGGCACGCCTCGTCCCCGAACGTTCATTGGCCGTAGAAACCATCATTGTAGATTCCCCACCCCGCGCTACAACTGTACCTACCTCAGTAGTCACTGAAGTACCGACCACCCCAACCGCTCCTCTCTCACCACCCGTCCATCCAGCCTCCCCTCTTCACCCTCCTTCCCCCAGACCCACATCTTCATTCGCCGGTGGTGTTGCAGAAATCGTCTCTACGACCACTCACCCCACAATTCCCGCACCCATTAACCCTAATCTACCCCTTCCCACACCCACCTTTCTATCCAACCCATTCCTTCATCAATCTTTTCCATCTTTCCCCACAACTCCAAGACCCCTTTTCCCATTCCCACCGCCCTTAACCTTCTCCCCCGTCTCACCTCCCCGACCCACTGTAACCCCTCTTTCCCCTTTCCACCAAGCTGCTCCAGCCAGCCCCCCTGTAAATTACCCCTCAACCTTTGTAAATCCCGTATTTACACCAGCACGAGCACCCACGATCACACCCATATTCACTGTCACCGCACTAGACACATCCACTGACATGGACATCTCACCACCCACTGCACCATCACTCACTTCACTCACGGCACAAACATTTTTAGGCACATCACAATTTTCAACAATCACTACATCATCCACCTTCCCATCCCCATTCCCCATTCCCGTTGCATCTACACCAACTGCATCTTCATTTAGCACCTCGTTAATACTATCACCCACTGTAGATAATGCATTCCGACAGATGTTCATGTGTATGACGCAAGTAAGAGATGAGTTCACATCTCTTGGCGATAATTACCAGCAGCTGTAGAGGACAACCAATGACTTACAGTTGCAGCTTAATTTATTGTCTATTGAGAATGCCTCACTGAACAGCCGATACCAGGAATTACGCGAGGCATATCACAAATTGGAGCTAGAAAGCGAAGAAAAGACCAAGGAAGCCACTACTGACTTGGATAATTTATTAAGAGCCCAGACAGTCCGCAATGCAACGCTAACACGAAACATGGGCTTACTAAGAAGACACCTCGCCGCAGCAAAAGAGGAGAACCAGAGACTCCAACAGCAGAATAGAGAGAATTTGGAAGCGGCATTGGACCATCCAGAACAACCCTTAAGTCCTAGCAGATTCAAGGCAATCCCATCCGAAGCAATGAAGATGTTGCTAGAAGACCATGTTAGACTGCTCGAGGACTATGATCGGATGAACGAAGAGCATCAGAAGTTAAAGGAAGATCACAAGCTACTACAGCTCAGAGAACCAGCAACACAACAAGTACAAGTAGCAGCAGAATTACCAGCACCTGTGGACCCCTCTCCTGCCATCCTAGAGGAACTCAACTCACTACGGGCCCAGGTATCGACCCTTGAATCAAGGATCGCAATATATGAAGCGCCACCAAGGCCAGATTCCCCACCTGAGCTTCTAGTTGAAGAAGAAACGATCACCATCCCGGTGGAGGAAACATTTGAAGAGGCGTACGAGCCACAGCCCATCCCAGGCGGACGCGTCACGGCCGAGGGCCAGATGACGTATGAACTTCCGACCCCCACGTGGATGAAGACTATTGAGGAAATTGGAACAACGCACTCAGCTAGAGTCGAGGCCCAGCTACATGCTATGGCCATGATCGAAGAAAGAATTTTGCAATCTCCCTACTTTGCTCAATTGGCCCCACGCAGGTACATATCCGGGCATGAGCTTCAATACAAACCTTACTTCATGCTAATGGCCGAATACCAGCTGGCCATAGAGAAGCGAACTGGCAAGAAGCCATCACATGCAGCTCAATTCGAGCCTGAAGACTTGCCACTGGATGCGCAACAAGGCACTATTTATCAACCAGATTGGCGTACACGTCTTTTACAGGAGTACCCTGAAATGATGAGCACATGGGTTAAGGCACCTTTACATTTAAAATACAACCCATGTTGGGGACCAGTGCCACGATGCCGCTCCTGGACTGCCTTCGCCATCAAAGTACAAAACAATAAGCAGTGCTAGGACTGGCTGAACTACCCATATTTCAGGCCACCTACAGGACCACCGACAATTGGCTACATGATGGCAACGATTCGTCACTGGCTCCCTCGCTTGAGATATATAGATGATATAGCAGCGCATATGACTGTCAAGATATTTGACATGATGCAAATGACATTTAAAGTCTTCCGGCGAGTCAAAGCACCACATGTTAATACCCCGGGCTTTGAGCATGGCAACTTAGATCTCGCATATGACATGAGTACGACGCCATCGCTCCGGGTGTGTTATGCCTGGCATTGCAGAGTCAAGTACTTACCGGCGTGCTACAAGCAAACATTCGAAGAAATGTTCACCACCGGTTTCTGGGAATACCACTCTGAAGTGTTCATCAGCCGGCCGACTCACTTATTGCAATTATTTGCCTGTGAACAGTTGGTGTATTCCACGCATTACAGACTCCCACCATCAGATGAACCACAACCCGTTAATTGGGAGAAGCTCGAGGCAGACCTAGCCCGAGGCATTCGAGTATCTGAGCACACCCTCGCTCACGACCTCCTACAAAACTACATCCGACAGACCGCACAACAAGGTTCTGTCGAGGACGACAGAAGCGAGAGGGAGGGGGGTGTTGGAAGCAGCCAGAGGCACAGACGACACGGAAGCATGTAACGACAAAGCAGGGAGCCAGTCGGATCAATTTCTCAAACAAATATGTTTTTTATCACTTTTCAAAACATTCAACAGTGATTTTTATCACTAATTGTAACATATGTATCATAGAAAACCCCATTTTGTAATACATAGCTCCATTTTGTGCAAGCCGAGGAGTCCTCGAGCTTGAGGAGCTTAGGTAGAACAAGCGTACCAATTTTCGTTATTTTTAGATACCGTTTACCCTTCCAAATAGCATCTAGGACCTAATTTTTAACTATGCCGGTCACTAGATGTGAAACCGGTCAAAACTAGTCTAGAAACTATAAAAAGAGCTAGAGAGCTCATTTTTGAGGTTGGTTAGTGTTGGCTAATGTGAGCTTAGAGCTATTTTGAGCTTGTAATAGTGTTCTTGAGTAATAGAGCTAATTTCCCACCTTCCATTGTGTCTTGCTTGTCTCTTCGTAGTGTGTGTGCATGTGTGTGTGCATTTCTATGCTTCTCACCTTCACTCTCACTTCATCTCACATTCACGATCTTCATATCACTCCTATCTCTTCCGCGGATTGACATTAAGGAGGTGAAGCTTCTTAACGTGGTTCTCACCATTGTACTAGAGCAACAAAAGGCAATTCAAATGCCTTAACATTTGAGGAGTTAGTCTCTTTTTGCTGGAGGAAGGTCAGTCTAGGTAGAGCAGGTTGATCATGCATGTTGTAGATCAAGCTTTCTTAGCTAGTTAGAAGGGCAAGGGAAAATGCAGCTCATCTACTAGCAAGCAGAAATCTATTAATGCTGCATAGTCAAAGAAAGAAGACACAGATGAGAAGGAAACAAAAAAGCTAAAACAATTTTGCAAATACTATAAAGGAAATGATCATGTCATAAAGAGTTTTCCAAAGTGGCTACAAAAGAGACAAAAAAATTCCTAGTGTGGTCACACACATCACTACCTAAATATATCAACAAATAAAGAGACAAAAAAAGTCATAGTGTGCTCACACACATCACTACCTAAATATATCAACAAATCCCCCCTGGGAGTGATGCAGTGAACAATGAACTAGCACTCATGTATAATGAAGTTCCAAGCTATGTGGAATCAATCCACAAAAGGAAGTAAGCCCATAGATTTGCGGAAAAATTCAAACTTCTCCCTAGGTAGAGCTTTCGTGAAAAGGTGTGCAATGTTTTCCTACATGGGCACATATGCCAAGCTAATCTCTCCAGCAGAGAACCTCTCCCTGACATAATGATAATGCACCTCAATGAGCTTAGTGCGAGCATGGAGCACGTGGTTCCTTGCAGCTGCCAATGCACTCTGACTATCGGTGAAGATGGTGGTGGTAGACGACTGACCAACACCCAAATCAGCCATATGGCGTCTGAGCCACACACACTCATAATTGTTGTGAAGGCTTCCCTATACTCAGCCTCCCAACTGGAAGTGGCCACAATAGGCTGCTTCTTGCTCAACCAAGATATACATGAGCTACCAAGCATGAAGCAAAAGCCACTAGTGGACACACGAGTGTCATAGCAACCAACCCAGTCAGAATAAAAAAAAGCATGTAAATTTGGCGGTAGTGATCCCCCCTTGGGATAAAACAATCCAAGTAACCGGTACCACTCAAGCAGCGAAAGATTCTCTTAACTACCTACCAATGCTTGACACCTGGGCAATGCATAAGCCTACTCATCTATGAGACAACACAGTGAATATTTGGCTGAGTAATGCATAAGTAAATTAAGCATCCAAAAGCCTGCTCATAGAGAACACCATCAAATGCATCTGCAACATTATGACGACTCAATCATAAACATGTCTCCATAGGAGTGGCAATAGGTTTGCAGTCTTCAAGGCCAAAATGTTGCAATAATATGTCAATATATTTTAGTTGACACAAACCTATTCTGGCATCAACTTGCATAAATTGAATGCCCAAATAATTATGCAAATGCCCCAAATTAGACATCTCAAATGAGGCATGCAAATCAGCCTTAAAATCAGCAATATGCTTCTCATGAGGACTAGTGACTAGCATGTCCTCAACATACACAACAATGATCATAAGCACATTATTTGCATGTTTAACATATAAGGTGCTCTCAGTTGGACTGTCCTCAAAACCATGTGCAATCAGATAGGCATGTCTCTTTTCATACCAAACACATGGTGCTTGCTTTAAACCATATAATGCCTTCTTTAACCTGCACACCTCATTTTCATGCCCTTCTACACAAAGCCAAGGGGCTGAAAAACATACACTTCTTCATCCAAGTCACCATTCAGAAATGTTGTTTTAATGTTCAACTAATGTACATTCCAACCATGATGAGCTGCAAGTGCACAAATGCTACGAACAATAGTCATTCATCATGTAGATGCAAAGTTCTCATCAAAATCAATGCCTCTTTCCTATGCATAACCCTTTGCAAAAAGCCTAGCCTTGTACCTATCAACTGTTCCATTAGGCTTATGTTTCAGCTTGTATACCCACTTTGTGCCAATGGCCTTCTTACCAGAAGGCAAGTCACACAAAGACCAAGTACCATTTTTCATGATAGCATCTTATTCTGATTGCATAGCAACCATCCATTTTCCAGAATTTTGTGCTTCATCAAATGAAACAGGCTCATTCTCATCATAGAGACTAGAGGAAGCCATAGCAATCTGATGCAAAAGAGGCACTATGAGAGCCTGAACGAATACGGTCTGATAGAGGTGCATCTAGTTTATTGTCACGCAAAGTCTTCACCATCCATTTTGGCATAGTTTTTGCCTTCTCAATATCAACTCTCTCATCAACAAGTGCATCATGTAAATCTGCATTAGAAATGGAATGATCTGCATCATCACATGAAACCTGTAAAGATTGAGAGGTTGCCTCATTCGGACCAGCACTAGACTGTCCACCTATAAAAAGAGGCAGCAAAGCATCATACATGTCTTTGGAGATAACAATTGTCTCCTCAATACATGAAAGTAAGGGCTGAATAACATCTTCGACAAAAACAACATCACGGCTAACCAAAATGTGTTTAGTCTATGGATGATACAAACAATAGTCTTTGCTTTTAGAATTGTACCCAACAAAAATACATTTCACTGCTTTATCATCCAATTTTCTGTGTTGTTGTTCAGGCACTAATGCATATGCCAAACAACCAAAAACATGTAGATGAGCAACAAATGGCTTGCAACCATGCCAAGCCTCATATGGAGTGATAGAGTGCAGCGCTTTAGTGGGATACCTGTTATGTACATATGCTCCACACATAATGCAAGAGAACAAGGAATTACGACCACCACATGCTAGAGAGATGACTCTCCTCCCAACCAAATGCCTCTATATATAGCTCTCTCCAGGGAACTGCCTTCTTGGACAGGTGGATATTAACCATCCAAGTGTCGTCCATGTAATTGCATGTGTTCCAAGTGTCCCAGTTAACTGGAACAAGTGTCCCAATTAACTCGAGTTAACTCAAGTGGATGCTTCTAGAAGGCTCTTAGATCTCTTTGGGCAAAATACTCTCCCCTTGTCCCCCATGGGGATTGAACCCAAGACCTCCTCCTTCACATCCTTGAGACTTAACCACTAAGCTAAGTGGATCACTTGTTCACAAGAGCACAAGACCTCCTAGTAAGTCTAAACTTGAGATCTTTGGTCATACACATGGGTGATGTCCGATTTCAGATCCGACTGAATCAGCCGGATCCCTAGATCATAAACTTACTTTATTACATTCTTCCCCCCTTGGAAAATATTTTCGTCCTTGAAAATAGAGATATGTATATCTACTATAGGCAACCCCCGAGCCGCATGTTCTAAAACTGGAAGAACATGTCTCATCTTTGTGGTGGCATCCCTGTCCGAAAAATACAAAACATTATCTCGCTTTGCACTTTGATAAACTGATCAAAGTTCAAAGTAGTGAGTGAATAATAAGGGTGGATCTAAAAACATCCCTGGCCAATTCATAGTTTCTCGGTGCGCGATCTAGGCACAAACATGTGAACTGGGTGGATTTAAATTACTAGTCCATTTCTAGGCATGACTAGTGCATGGAGTTAGTAACGAAGGCGGGATTCTTATCCCTCAAAAGACTTTGAGAACTCTTGATTCACTTGAATTTGGTTTGGAGAACTTGAAGTTTGGTTGTCCCAAACATTTAACTTGGATGTTTGTTCAATGATTAACTCTTATCCAACATTTACTTGATTTTTTCACCCGACTAGAGGACTACTTTGTCCTAGTGAGTTTAAAAATCCTCTGTAAACTGTGGGCAAAAATTTTACCATTTTTGAGTCAACCATACTATAACTTGACCAATTCAAATTCAAAATGAAAATTTATCCAACTTAGGATACTTTTCTCAAAGACTTAAGCTAAAAGTTCTTGGGAATTATCAATCTTATGAACAATTCCTAACTTCTCTATTCTAGAGTATACTAGACTCTAGGAAATCATTTACGCTATATCTTAAAGCAAACTTAAATGAATAAGTCAATCTTGGACTTATCATCTTTCGATGTTTTGAAAATGTTCTTATATAAAACATCTATCTAGGATGTTTAATTTAGTTACCTGGTTCTATTCAGCTAATCCTTGACTTTTAGAAAAAGAATTAGATACCATATCTGATTCAACTCCAAAAGATTCAGAAAGCGAAAAGAAAGAACTAAAACTCTGTTCAAACTTCGAAGATACATAAACTTGCTATGAGTCAAAGTCTAGATGACTCAAGACTTTGACTTTTCAAAGATCTATTTCAACATGGTATGGAAGCATTTTTTCTATCCTTAAGAGAAATAAGTTGGATTCTCAAAAAGATTCAAAGCAAATAAAAAACATCATCCAACCACAAGACACTAGTGTGGTAACCAACATCAGTGTGTCGACCCACTGAGGTTCTACTGATGAGTTTTTAGTCAAACAATGCTTCACTTGAGACTAAGTTCATGCCCATATTCAATCTTTATGACTGCTTACTAGAAATGCAATTCTTGAGTATTGCTTTGAGTCAAAGGATTGAATTTACCAAGTTACACTAGGAACTTGATGTTTGACTTAGTCAGTCAAATCCTTGGTTGAAAAGATCAACTCAAAATCAAAGTCCAAATTTTTTCAAAAATTTATGAAATATTTTTGAATTAATAACACTTTATCTTGAAGTGTTTCAAGAAGATCTTGGAAGTTACTTACTTCATATCTTTTGTTTCCTTGATCTTGAAGTTATCTTGAAGTGTTGTGAGATACTATTCTCATCCTTCTAGAATTAAAACTCCTTCTTTGAAGTCTTAATTCCCTTGAGGATTAAACTTAACTTCAAGATCCAAACTAGGACTAAAAGCTAATCATCAACTCACGGTCTGATGTCCCATACCATCTTTCCTACATCAATGTGAGTATACAATTATGTGTCCCATACCACCCTACTTTATACTTACATAGAAGTGTGAGTGAATTTTACCCTAAAGTCTAAACATATCTTCATAGAGTACCTTCTTTCTTCAATTCTTTACGAGAATTTTGAAGTTTCAGGCATTATCTCTAACTTGATTTTCTAGGTTTTTTGATCCCTTCACATGTTCGTTTCATGATCTTGTGCTTTTCTTGGGAAACTTGAAAAACCTTTTGATGGAAAATCCATCTTTCTTTGCTAGGGTTTTCAAATGAAAACCAATTCAAATTCCAAGTACTTGAAATTTCACAAATTCAAGTTTAGTTGGTTTATTCTGGACCAATTTGTAGTGACAAGAGCTTTTAACTTCTTGTTTTTAGATTCCTTTCTTACTAATGCTTTAGGTACCTATCCTGGCCAAGATTTTATAGGAATCTCTCTACTGCTTAAGTCTAAGCATTCGCTCATGCTCTTTGGATTTGTACCAAAATCCCTTTAAGGATAGGCAAACGTTTATGTTTTACCTTCCATAGACTTAAGTTCCATCTTCACGGTTGCAGACTACATTCTTGGAATTTCTTTACTCTGTTAAAACTTGGAACAACTTACTCTATTCACTTTCTTCCATTGGATAAAAGAAACTTGACTGAATAAATCCCAAAAGGAATTTTATTGCCAATACTTGGGCAATCTATAAAGTAGTTCCAATCGCACATTTTTGGACAATCATGGCTAAGTTTGATCAAGTTTGGTTAATCTTACGACTAAAATAAAGAATAAGTCTTTATCCTTAAGATCTCCTGAACTATCAAAAGCTTCTTTGCTTACCCATGGGCTTTTTAGAGATCTTTCCCCCTCTTAAGTCCAGGCATACACTGATACCCCTCAGATTCCAAAGTTGAGAATTTTTTATACACCTTTAGGTTATATCAATATTTGGACTTAAGTACCAATAGTGATGGTTTGGGAACTACTCGGAATTACTAGCTATCAAACTGACTTGAAAGATTCTAGTCTCACATCTAGGGAGATATAGTTCTTTCAAGAACTTTAGATTCCTACCAAGGATTCAAGTAATATTAAGCCAATGATTCATCTTAGAATCTTTTGCTTTCTAGTCCAATGATTCATCTTGGAATCCTTAGTTTTATTGGAATCATCTTTCTAAAAGAAATCTTGACTATTGAACAAGAACAAGGCTTAAGGCTTTATTGCTTGTCCAAAAGATATTCCTTTTTAACTAAGGAAATAGTTAACTATGCTATTTTCTTTATTGGTTTAACTTTTAGGAAGTAGCTTAATCCCTAAAGATTACTTTGACATATCTTTTAGAAAATATCTTGATTCCCAAAGATTAATTTGACTTGGGTTTCTTCTTTAAGCTCTAATTAGCTTAAGCAAAACCAAGCATGCTTTTCTTATCCTCAGAAAAATGCTTAATAAAGTTTCCATGCTTTTTGAAAGCTTTGCATCTTGACTAGAGATACAGTCATGGAACCTAGCATCCAACTATTGAACACTAAAGTTCAAGTGATGCTAAAGTTCATTCATTTCTTTGAAGTTTATCACTCATCAGGATGAAAAGAAAAAACTTCAATAGTTCCACTAAAGCTTATCCGTATGACTTTCTAAATATCACCTATACTTAGAGTAATCATTATAAGCTTATCTTCATGACTCCCTAAGTACATCCGGGACTTAGAGTCATCATTCATCGCAAAAGCTTTGCAATTAATTAAGTTTTCTTGGTCATCAAGAAAATTTAATACTTAACTTTCTCCTAGTGCCTACTTATACCTAGCAAGACATCAAACATACTTAATTGTCATTAAGTATTTATTTTTGATAATGGAGGATCAACTTGGGAAGGAATTGACTAATTACTTGAGCTGCAAACTAGAACTACCATGTCTTTGCAACTAACTAGTCCTTTGTCTTCCCTAATGTCAAACCATGAGCTTTATAAAGTAAGCTAAATACTAAGAGAGTACATTATCATATCTACTTGCAAACAACATCCCGTTCTATCATGCAAATGCATGTGCCTATGTGCAAATCCATATGCTCACATGTGTATGCATGAATGTTCTTTGCATGCCCAAAAAATAATGCAACAATCATGCATGATCTTGATGCATGACTTTTCCTTGTACTAAGAATGTATATCATGCAATCTTGATGCATGTATATCCTTTCCTTTGTCCTAATGCACTATGATATAAAAACATATCCTTGTGGTGCAATAAAAAGCTTACTCAATGGAAAGGAAATCTGGAATTAAACTACCAAAATACATTCTTTGATGCACAAGGATCCTTTTTTTAAATCAAGTCTTTCCTTAATGCAAACTAATGCTTTGGAATGAGAAGTGGATTTTTTCATTATCCTAATCTAGACTTAATCAATTGAAATCTTGGCTATTTCAATGTGCATCTAGGATTAAGTGTAGAATAATGAAAACAAGATAAATCAAGCATTAAGGCCAAGTAGAAACTGGAAAACACTTAGCTTTGATCATAGCTTCATCCTTGATCCGATCCGACATTGCTTCACTTTGGCTTTGATCACAAAGAAATCTCAAAGTATGCACTTAGGTTTGGTCGGAGATAGCAACAAATGTAATGGACAAAGCGCTTTTGTCAGATAGAAGAGTTGTTGGGATCGATCTGAGTCACCCCCGACTGCTGAAGAAACTCGTTTGCTTTGATAATCAAAGCTTCTTCGTGCACAAAGGTCTTGAGCTCGAATCCTGATTGCTGCATCTAACGTCGCTTGTCTTCTGCTTCCATAAGTCAGAGATAATTATTGTATAATCACTAAAACAAAATCACCAACACCGTATAGTATTGTGGATAGAAGAGAGGGTCCTATTTGATGTCGTGGGTTCAAATCCCCACAACCATCCTTCGAAAATTATCCCTTTTTTCTTGTGAGTCTCTAGTGACCCGGGAATAAAAATAGACAGGTATGAGTTCATTTTCGCAAATCCGCATAGGATTCTAGGCCAAAGCGAAGCTCTCTGACCAAACGTTTGCAAGCTCAAATCCCTTGAGTAACTTCTGAAAAATCCGTTGTCACTTTTACTTCCACAGGAGTACTATCATTTGTATGCAAGAAGTCATCACCAACACATCTTGCTCTAGTGGATAACACTTTTCCTTCTGGTTCGGAATGTCATAGGCTCAAAACTCATAACTGACCTTCTGAAATGGCGCAACACTTTTGTTTCGTTATGAAACACCTGCAGTAAAACCAACAAATAATAATATGTGCAAACCAGATTATCAACCTGACTTGCTTGGGTGGATAGAGCGTTATTGCATGTGTTGTAAAGTTCAGTGTCCGATCCCCATCAACATTGGCCTTTGGTGTCCTGACGAAAGTAAGAATTTTGAACCCATAAGTCACAGGTTCAAGACCTGTCACTCATCGCCCCATGCCCCATTCATACTTTGGTAATCAAGACTTTATGACTTTGAATCCAAAGAAACTCTTCACATCGCGAAGCCTTGATCTATTGATGTACAACAGTACTTGCAAGTGCAGAGGTAGGAGAGGGTGCCCATTTTACATGCTGACAGATTTTCAACCAAAACCAAAAACTGTTTGAAGCACATAAACACTTCAAACTTTGCTTTCAATGGATATACCCATGCATGCTTGGAAAAATCATCGATGAAAGTCACAAAGTAAAGATAGTTCCCAAAAGAAGGTGTCTGCATAGGACCACATACATCACTATGAACAAGCTACAATTTCTAAGTATCTCAAACTGAACCATCTTTTGGGAAGGAGGAACTCTGCATTTTGCCCAAAATAAAGCCTTCACATACATGTTTACCGGGTGCCCTCAAGTTTGGGCAAAGAGGACACCATTTTAGATTTCTGGAAGCGTAGCAAACTAGCAATATTGAGATGACCAAAGTGTGCATGCCAAAGCTTTGCATCTGACATAGCCTAAGAATCATGTACTGCACATGCTGAACCATTCATAAATCTTTCATAGTCTATGAGCTTATACAATCCATGACATAAAATGCTAGAAGCAATAATGACGTCTCCATTTGATAGATCATGAACTGTACATCTGTCATCAACAAATTTCACAACCAAGCCAATCTTGGTTAAATCTGAAATGGATAACAGATTCTTCTTGATCCCTGACACAAATAAAGCATTCGAGAATGTAAAAGAACTAGCATCAGCAGTACTCAAAATGATCTTACCAACTCTCATGACAAGATAAGAGGAGTTGTTGGCACATGTGGCAGTATTCCCTATAGAGGCAAGTTCGAGTGAAGTGAAGAAACTGCACTGCGAGGTAATATGTTTGTTGCCCCACTATTAAAGTACCAAATATCTGAGTCTACTGCATACGTACATTGTTCAGGAGAAGATGGGTCAAAACTGCAAACAGTAATAAACTTCCATTCTTCGTTCTGCACTAGATTAGTAGACTTTGTTTTCGGTGTAGAGCCTCTACAACAACCATTCCAGACTCTTTTTTCAAACCTATCACATAAGCTTTAGCACAAAGAGCATACAAAATGTATCTCTCTATAATACTTGTCAAGAAAACTCTAATTCAAAGAGTTCATACACCAAAATGTCTCTCTCTTGCAAAACTCATAGAGGTGGAAGTCAAGCTCTAAAACAACATATAAATTGCTCCACAATAGGTATACATGGCCTTTACAAGACTTTTAGCTTGGTCACAAGCTTTTCTTGCTGCAATCTATTTGCAAATCACGCCCCAATCAAATCTCATTGATTTTGAAAAGTACCAAGGATGAAATATCCTCTAATCCTTCGCACCCCTTCTTGCAAAACTCATAAATGCACAAGACAAGCTCTAAAACAACACATAGATTTTTCCCCAATGGTTATATGTAAGTTTTACAAGACTTTTATCTTGCTTGCAAGCTTCTATTGATTGATGCAATCTATTTGCGTATCATGCCCCATTCAAATCTCGCTGATTTTGACAAGTACTAAAAATGAAATATCCTCAACTATTTTCCAATCCATTGGAAAAGGTTGGCATCAAAAATTGAAAGCCTTTACTCTATCACAATTATCAGTGATGTAGAAGGGCATAATTGTTGTTAGTACTCCAACTCTCATTGTGAATTGCAGTTGCAACCATTTTGTGTTCGTCCAACATAGTGCCAACCATTAGCACTAAATTGGTAAGCAATGGAGTATCATCAATGAGCATCGACTATTAATATTAGCTTCGCCTTGGCCTGCGATGGAAGTGATGTTAGAAGGTGCAACATCAACACCATATAACGTTGTGTATGGTGTCACAAAACAAAGATGAGTTTCTTCTTGATACTAGTGAATGAGTTTCTCCTTGATACTAATGAAGGTCTTTGTGGGGTGCAAAAGAAGATGAAAGAGGAGATGGACGGAGAGGAAGAGACACACACTTGCATGGGAGCCTCAAATCCCACATAATGATCATCTAAGGCAATACATTGCAAAAGAAATATGTATAATAATAATAATAATAATATAGGGATAGGGTTACTTGAACCTTACATTCCCAATATGAGAAGCAATCAACGAGATATTGTTTTTTAAGTTTCAACATTTGTTTATGGGTGAAACGTGTGATTGAATATGTCAAATTTAGTGTGAGTGTGTGTATACTCATTCAAAGAATTAGTTTTCCCATATTGATAATCTCTTGAGTACATATTTCCAAACATCTAATTGGGTTGATTCTTGTTTTAAGAAATTGAGCATGTTGGCTCAAGCCAACACTTGATTGCACTCATTAAGCATGAGATTTGTAACTAGGAACACTTGTTTGTGAGTGATGCATACACGAATATACTATCTACCATTTGTATAAGCTCATTTACTCGATTTAGCTCGACTTGGATGCTTCTAGAAGATTCAAAAAGGTCCTTGATAAAATAAACTCTCATGAGTTTTTCAAGCCAAGAATTCCCCTTCCAAATCCATTAGTCTTAACCAAGAGGCCAACCTCTTATCTTGTGTAATTCCTTATATAAATTTACGTTTAACTTGACTTTAGGCTTTGTTAAGTTGCTTTATAGCACTAAGTATACAACTTTTACTCCAAGTAGAGCTTGATGCTAATTAGGCATCCCTTCAAAGTTTGACTATTGTTACCGTTATTGTCCATGTGAAAGGCCAAATGGACTTTGTACACTTCTTTGTATATGTTCTTTAATAAAACATATAGTGGCCTGGTCAGCCATAGACTATAAGTTCGACCGCATTTGTAACACCTAAGAAGTCTGTGTTCGTGTTCCCTGTGTACTGTGTTTTCTGTGTATTTTGCAGTCTCTATGTGCAGCATGAACACAAAAAACGTTACCTTGAACATGTTTTGGTCCCTCAAACCTTCATTCTTTGCTTTCAAAACCTATTTTTGAAGCATTTTTGGGGTGTCTTTTGGAGCCATTTTAGAGTACTTTCACACATATTTCTCTTGACATAGGTCCAAGAAAATCAAGAAGATTGTTCTTTGTACTTCTTTGACAACAAATATCAACCTTTTGGGCTGCGTTTTCAGCCACACTCATAAAACTACAGGTTTCTTGAAAGGTTTTCAATTTTGGTGGGAATAGCTGCCACAAATTTATGCAGGTTTTTTACCCCAAAACACCAGAGTTGACATACACTTGCAGGTGTTGTTGGCTAGTTTTTGGGCTATGCATTCAGCCTTTTAGTGTCATTTTATTGCATATATTGGGCACATACACACCATGTATGCTTTTGTGGATATCTCTTATATACGTCCATGTGGTCATTGATATAGTGGTTACCGTTTTTCATAAAGCCTTTTACGTTTGATAAAGAGGGTCATGGTGAGGTTTTCTTAACTGGGAGACAACCAGATGTCGGGGTCTCTTTGGTGATGGAGGTGGAAGACTTACCTAGCTTCGCCATAGGAGATGTATGATAGTTGTTCATAGGTGTTCGATAAGCTTAGTTGGCTTCTATTGGGTAACTGATTATATGCAATGGAGTCACTGATTCACTATGCAGATAAACATGTGAATACTTGCAATTTTATGATATTTTGACACTATTCATACACTCATTTTGCAGAGGATACTTTGGCAAAATATTTCCAAATTTTTGCTTTTGTCAACTATACAATGGTTGATTTACTCCTTGATACACTTATTAGTTGATTTTTGGACTCATATCATTCTATTCGATTGTCTACCATCATGGCATCAAAGGTCTCAGGCACATTTGGTGGATCAGGGTCTAGTGCCAGTGTTCTGAGGAGGAGCTATAACTTGCAGGGCAAAGACCATTTTGAGATCCAAAAATTTAATGGCACAAACTTTGCTCTAAGGAAGAATCAGATAAAAGATGTGTTGATTCAAAGGAGGCAATGGAAGCTAGTAAATGGGATTTCAAAGAAGCCTGCTGATATGGATGAAGATGATTGGGATGAGTTAGATGACATGTCCAGGTCTACCATTCGCTTGCACCTAGCAGATAATGTTTACTTTACAATATTAGACTGTGAAAGTTCAAAGGAGCTTTGGAAGGAGTTATGCAATACATATGAAAAAGAGATGGCATCAAATAAAGTGTGTCTAATGAGGAAATTATATGACCTTGGCATGAAGGACACAAATCAAATTGTTGCGCATCTAAATGAGTTTGATGCTATATTCTCCTAGTTATAGGCTCAGAAAATGGATATGGATAATGAAATGAAAGCAGTATTGTTGTTATGCACCTTGCCATCATCATGGGATACATTTTGCATAGTTATTAGCAATAGTGCACTTGGTGGTAAACTCGTCTATGATGACATATGTGGAGCACTCTTGAGCGAGGAGATTTGTAGAAAATCTATGATTGGCACTCATAGTGGAGATGCATATACTGTTCGTTATTCTTACCAAAGAAAGAATCAACAATGTGGCAAGAGCAAGAACAAGGAAAAGAACGGTCAACAGAATAAGAGTAGAAGTAAATCAAGGAAGAGGGATATCAAATGCCATTATTTTCATAAGAAAGGACACATGAAAAAAGACTATTATGCATTAAAGAATGCTAAAGGTAAAGGACATAATGTTGATGGGCATGTTAAATAGTTACCTGCACCATCTACTTTGACTGTGAAGATTGAAGAAATTAATGCTATTTCTGATGATGTTGATGTGTTGAAACTTGATAGTACTGTGCCAAGTGAGGCTCTTATGGCTGATTCTTTGGCTCCTAGATTCTGGTGCTTCTCTCCATGTGACACCACATAGAGAATGGCTCTCTAATTATGCAACAGTCTCCTGGTACCGTGAGACTTGGTGACTCTTACCAGTGTGACATTGTGGGGATTGGAGATGTGGTTGTGCCGTTCATTAATGGTTCAAAATTTACTATGCATAATGTATGCCATGTACCTCAGTTATCATGTAGTTTGATTTCAGTTGGTCAACTTGATGACCTTGGTTACAAGGTGGCCTTCTATGCTTAGTTCTTTTGTATATCAAAGGGCAATATGGTTATTGGAAAAGGAAGCAAAGTTGGCTCACTTTATCCTTTATTTGTCTCACAGAAAGAATGCAAGTTAGCTGTTATTGAACAACCTATGGCTTGTATGTGGCATGGTTGTTTGAGCCATATATCTCATAGTGTAATGGAAAATCTTTCTCGTTCTGGCTACTTACCTATGTTATCTTTCTCTGATTTTTCATTTTGTGAGCATTGTCAATCTGGAAAGCAAACTAGAAATGTGCATAGATGCACATTGAATCTTCAATTCAGCCTTTAGATCTTGTTCATACAGATGTGTGTGGTCCTATGGCCACTAGGTCCTTAGGTGGTTCTCTTTACTTTGTCACTTTCATAGATGATGCTACTATAAAAGTTTAGGTATATCTTATCAAATCGAAGGATGAGGTATTCCCTACTTTTAGAAAATTGCTTGATTCAGTTGAGACTAAAAAAGGAGCTAAGCTTAAGGCTTTACATTCACGTAATGGGGGTAAGTATACCTCACATGAATTAAACCTTTTCTGTCAATCTAGAGGGACTCGTAGAGAGTTTACAGCTCCTGATATCCCAATACAAAATGGTGTAGCTAAAAGGATGAATATAACTATTCAAGATAGAGTAGTTTCTATGTTGCATCATGCAAACCTCTCATAAGGTTTTTGGGCAAAAGCAGTATTGACTGTAGTTCATGTGATTAACCTTTCACCTAGTATTGCCAAAGGTCTGAAAGTGGCACAAGAGTTATGGATAGGGAAGCCACCATATTATGATAATCTTCGAGTTTTTGGGCGTGAAGCATATGTTCATATACCCAAAAATCTTAGACAAAAGTTGGACCATAAGTCAAAGAAATGCATTTTTCTTGGATATGGTCGAGAAGGACAATTTGGATCTCCCTTATGGGATCCTCAAACACAATGAAAAGTAGTGATGTCATTTTCAATGATTCTAAGATGCATAAACAACCAATTAAGGAGGTTGAAGTGAGAAGAGTGGTGTTTGAGGATACCAGTCCTCCAGTTAGCATGCATAAAATGTTGCACATAGGGACGCTCAAGAGAATGCCTGATCAGATCATTCTGTAGATGTTCCTGTTCAACAACCATTGAGACGCTCTGCACGTGTCTCACATCCACCTGATAGATATGTTCCAGGTTTAGATTTTGTTATGCTAACAGATGCCAGTGAGCCTTCTTGCTACAAAGAGGCTATGTAGATAGAGGATCATGTCAAGTGGGAGCATGCTATGAAGAGTGAGTTGGATTCTATCCACAAGAATGGTACTTGGGATTTATTACCTTTGCCAAAAGGGCAGGAAAGCTTTACCATGTAATGGTTATATAAGCTGAAATTCACATCAGATAGTGCTTCTCCAAAGTATAAAGCATGACTTGTTGCAAAGGGTTTTTAAGCAACAACATGGTGTTGATTTTGAGGAAATATTCTATTCAGTGGTCAAGATGACTACCATGTGCATGTTGCTTGGATTTGTTGCAATGGAGGACTTAAAGCTAGTGCAAATGTATGTGAAAACTATTTTCTTGCATGGAGACCTTATAGTGAGATCTATATGGAACAACTAGAGGGCTATGTAGTTCTTGGCAAGGAAATTCTAGTTTGTAAGCTCAAGAAGAGCTTGTGTGGACTTAAATAGTCCCCTAGACAATGGTACCAAAACTTTGATGCTTTTATGCAGTCCCAAGGCTATTCTCAAAGCAATGAGGATCATTGTCTCTACACAAAGAGATGCTGAGATGGCAGCTTGATATGCTTGATACTTCATGTTGATGATATGTTGATTGCTGGGAAGTCCTCTTATGACTTGTCAATTCTCAAAAAGAAGTTGAGTCAGACATTTCATATGAAGGATTTGGGGGATGCCAAACATATTCTTGGCATAAGCATTACTCGTGATAGGAGTAAAAGATGCATATACTTGTCTCAAAGTGAGTACATATCCAAAGTACTTCACATGCTCAATATGCACAGTGGAAAGGCATTGAGTACACCTCTACCCACATATGTGAAATTAAGCAAGGATGATTGCCCCAAATCAGATGAGCAAAAGGAATTCATGACCAAAATTCTCTATCAGTCCGCTGTTGGTAGTCTCATGTATGCTATGGTAGCTACGAGACCAACCATTGCATTTGCAGTGGGAGTTGTGAGCAGATATATGTCTAATCTTGACAAGAAACATTGGGAAGTAGTCAAGATGATTTTGCGATATCTGAGTGGCACTAAGGACAAGTGTCTATTCTTAGGTAGACGGAAAGCATCCATTATTGGTTATGCAGATTCTGACTATGCTGGTTGTGTTGATAATCGTAAGTCTACATCAGGGTACATTTTTCATTTTGTTGGAGGTGTTATCTCTTGGAGATCTCATCTTTAAGAATGTACAACTGTTCCCACCACAGAAGCAGAGTATGTTGCAGCAAGTGAGGCATGTAAGGAAGCATTGTGGCTTTCTCGTCTTGCTTGTGATATGGGTTTACCTTAGCATGTACCTTGTTTGCTTAGTGATAGTCAGAGTGCCATTGCTTTGGCTAAGAATCCGGTCTATCATGCAAAGACCAAGCACATTGAGGTGAGGTATCACTTCATTAGAGATTTCTAAGCCATTGAGTGCATTATTTTTGAGAACACACTCGAGATAATGCTGCAGATGATTTGTTTAAAGCTCTACCACAGGATAGCTTTCGACACTGCTTTCACTTGATGGGAGTTACTTGATTCATGATCTTACACAGTCACTTGTATATTGTGTAACATGCCCATCAGGTGGGAGGTATAGTTTGTATACTTACACTCATGTGTTCTTTATCATTCTTTATTTTCCCCCCATAGTTACTTTGGCCATATTGGCTTTTAGTGGGAGATTGTTACCGTTAGTGTCCATGTGAAAGGCCAAATGGCCACCAAACACTTCTTTTAATATGTTCTTTAATAAAACATATAGTGGCCTGGTTAGCCACAGACTATAAGTTCGACGGCATTTGTACCACCTAAGAAGTCTATATTCATGATCCCTGTGGATTGTGTTTTTTATGTATTCTGCAGCCTCTGTGCGGAGTCTCGTGTGCGGCCCTAGGAGCTGAGTTTTCTACTCGGAGGATATTGTCGTGGAGCTCTCAAGAAGGAGAGCACACTATGGTGCATTGCCATCAAAATACTTCAACTACTTCTTCAAACAAACTTTTCATTGAGAAACTTCCTTTCTAAGGCTTAAAATATTTCACAATGCCCTCCAAATTTCAAAGATAGATTGATTCCACACATGAGGGAAGTATTCATAATATCTTTCATATTTTTTCTCCTTTTTTGCAATATCTTGGTTACTATTGCAACTCAAGAGTTCAATGTTTATTCTTTGTGTCTCTTTATCAAGATGATGTCCTAACAAGAATTTCCCCGTAATCTATTGAGAATACATTGAGATGTATTTTGTGGAGCTTGTAAAAAAGAGGCCACTTTTACAATGGTCAAGGACTAATGTCAAGCATAATTGCAAGTATTGAACCTTGGATCTCACTAATTGAGGGGCTCAATGTGTTTATCACCACACCACAAATTCCCGATGAGTTTCAATGGTTTCGGTGTTGTCTAAAAGATTTGGTACATAAAGATAAAGGTTTGGTGCTTAATGGTTAACTACAATCAATTTGAATGTCCAATGCGAGGCTTGTATACCAAAAGCTCAACATGTTTTCAATCCCCCAAAGAAATTCACTCATATTCAACCTTGAATTCAACCCAAAAATTGAATTACAAAGTAGGCTTCATATCCATGGGACCTCTCATATCCCACTTGAATTCTACTCAGAGGTTATTGAATGTCCCCCTTTTTGAAGATTCGAACTCATGGCCGACAAACAATCAACTACTTCATCATCCTTGTGGACAATGTTGATGATGTTGGTTACATTTGCGAGAGAGAAAATAATAGCGTTACATGAGATGTGGTCATTGTTGATATATTTAGGTAGTGATGGGTGTGAACACACTAGGACCGCCGGGGCACTTTTTTCCCTCTTTAGGAGGTTTTTTTCCCTCGGCTTGTATATACGACTATTGCCCTAATGGGCTACTTATCTTTGTACATTCTCTAATAATACATTCAGTATTGTGTGTTTGTGCACCAAGCGTCTTCTTCTTCCTTGTGCTGTTCGCGTGCTTCCGTAGACGTCTATCTCCAACAATTGGTACCAGAGCAGGTCGTCGCTTCATCTAGGGTGCCGTCGACACTCCTCCATTTGCAATCTCAGAATCGCACGAGTTTTGGCGAGCATACTCAGCGTGTTTTCGAGATCAAAACAGCTTCGATCTGTGGTGCCGAAATCGCGATTTGAGCTCGTTTCAGCCTCCGAACGCACTATCGCTGTGCTTGTGCAGGCCATTTCATCTTTTTGTGGCAAAGGTATATACTAGTTTCTGTTCGCAAGTTTAAGCGTCTCGAAGTCTGCTACAGGTCTAGCAGAATCTTTTGAGATACAGTCAATTTTTTGCATCAAGGTATTTTAGTCACCGGCCATGGCTGAAAGCAATGATGTATTCTGTATGTTGGCTGTTGAGGATAAGTTGGATGGTACCAACTACCCATTATGGGCTTATATGATGTGACATGTATTGGTTGCAAAAGGAATGTGGAACATTGTGCAGGGTGTTGAAAGACATCCTGTTACACCTGTAACAATAGGTACTGCAAATACAGGTGCTGGAGCTAATGAAGATGGTGTCGAAGATGATATTCTGCAGATTCCTATTTGTGCTGCTGTTTTTGCTTCACCTACTGCAGAGCAGATTCGATGGGATGGCAGAGATGCCCAGGCACATGCATTGATAGCTTTGTCTATCAAACATGCCATTATTCCTCACATTCGCTCTTGTAGAGCAGCTAAGGATGCTTGGGATACACTTACCACATTGTACCAAGCTAGGAATGAGGCTCGTGTTGCTTACCTCCGAAAACAGTTGGAGAGTGAGCACATGAATGAAGGTGATTCTATGGACAGTTTCCTAACGAAGATCAAAGATTTGAAGGAACAATTGATTTCTGCTGATGAGGTTATACCAGATAGCTCACTTGTGCAGACCGTTCTGAATGGTCTTCCTGACTCATATCAGAGTTTTGATTCTACTCTTTGGTCGATGATGAAAGGCAATCCGAATGCCTTATCATTTGAGGAGTTAGTCTCTGTTCTGTTGCAGGAAGATTAGTCCAGGCAAAACATGTCCATTATGCGAGTTGCAGATCAAGCTTTCCTGGCTAGTCAGAAGGGCAAAGGAAAATGGAGCTCTTCAACTAGTAAGCAGAAATCTGCTAATTCTACATATTTGAAGAAGGAAGATAAAGATGAGAAGAAATCAGAAAAGCAGAAATTGTTTTGTAAGTACTGTAAAGGGAATGATCATATCATAAAGAACTCTCCAAAACTGGCTGCTAAAGAGACAAAGAAGAAAGAGGTTGGAATGGTTGTTGCAGAAGCCTCTACACCAAAAACAGAGTCTGCAAATCTTGTGCAGGAAGAAGAATGGGCGTTTACTACTGTCTGCAGTTTTGACCCATCTTCTCATGAGCAGTGCATGTCTGCAGTAGACTCAGATGTTTGGTATTTTGACAATGGGGCAACCAAACATATTACCTCACAGCGCAGTTTCTTCTCTTCACTCGAGCCTGCCCCTACAGGGAATACTGTTACATGCGCCAACAACTCCTCTTATCCTGTTATGGGTGTTTGTAAGATCATTTTGACTATTGCTGGTAGTTCTTTCACTTTCTCAGATGCTTTATTTGTGCCAGGGATAAAAAAGAACCTGTTATCTATTTCTACATTAGCCAAGATTGGCTTGGTTGTGAAATTTGTTGATGACAGGTGTACAGTTCATGATCTGTCAAATGGCGATGTGATTATTGCTTCTGGCATTTTATGTCGTGGGCTGTATAAGCTCATAGACTATGAAAGATCTGTAAATGATTTGGCATGTGCAGTAAATGATTCGCAGGCTATGTCAGATGCAAAGCTTTGGCATGCACGCTTTGGTCATCTGAATTTTGCTAGTTTGCTACGCTTGCAGAAATCTAAAATGGTGTCCTCGTTGCCCAAACTTGAGGCACCTGGAAAACATGTTTGTGAAGGCTGTATTTTGGGCAAAATGCAATGTTCATCCTTTCCAAAAGATGGTTCAGTTTGGGCTACTCAGAAATTGCAACTTGTACATAGTGATGTCTGTGGTCCTATGCAGACACCTTCTTTTGGGAATTATCTTTACTTCGCGACTTTCATCGACGATTTTTCTAGGCATGCATGGGTATATCCATTGAAGGCAAAGTCCGAAGTGTTCATGTGCTTTAAACAGTTTTTGGTTTTGGCTAAAAATCTGTCAGCATGTAAAATGGGCACCCTCCGTTCTAATCGAGGGGGGGAATATATGTCTTCTGATTTTAATGCGTTTCTGGGTGAACGTGGGATAAAACACCAGTGTACAGTGCCGTATACACCTCAATAGAATGGAGTTGCTGAACGAAAGAACATGTCACTCATGGAGATGGCGAGGTGCATGGTCAAGAGTCAGGCATTGATTTTGATGAGACCTTTGCACCTACATGCTGTATGACTACTGTTCGGAGCATTTGTGCAATTGCAGCCCATCATGGTTGGAATGTACATCAGTTGGACATTAAAACAACATTTCTGAATGGTGACTTGCATGAAGAAGTGTATGTTTTTCAGCCCCGTGGCTTTGTGCAGAAAGGGCATGAAAACCAGGTGTGCAGATTAAAGAAGGCATTATACGGTTTAAAGCAAGCACCACGTGCTTGGTATGAGAAGATACATGCCTATCTGGTTGCACATGGTTTTGAGAACAGTCCAACTGAAAGCACCTTATATGTTAAGCGTGCTAATGATGTGCTTCTGATCATTGTTGTCTATGTTGACGACATGCTGCTCACTGGTCCTATTGAGAAGCATATTGCTGATTTTAAGACTGATTTGCATGCCTCATTTGAGATGTTTGATTTGGGGCATTTGCATCACTATTTGGGCATTCAGTTTATGCAAGTTGATGGTGGAATGGCTTTGTGTCAAATGAAATATATTGACACATTATTGCAGCGTTTTGGCCTTGAAGACTATAAGCCTATTGCCACTCCTATGGAGACAGGTTTACGATTGAGTCTTCATGATGCTGGAGATGCATTTGATGCTATTCTCTATCAGTAGGCTGTTGGATGCTTGATTTACTTATGCATTACTCGACAAGATATTCAGTTTGCTGTCTCAAAGATGAGGAGGTTTATGGAGTCACGCATTGGAAGGCGGTTAAGTGCATCTTTCGCTACTTGAGTGGTACTCGACTACTTGGGTTGTTTTATCCCAAGGGGGGATCACTACCGCCAGATTTGCATGCTTTTTCTGACTCAGATTGGGCTGGTTGCTATGACACTCGTGTGTCCACCAGCGGTTTTTGCTTCATGCTTGGTAGCTCATGTATATCTTGGTTGAGCAAGAAGCAGCCTACTGTGGCCACTTTTAGTTGTGAGGCTGAGTATAGGGTAGCTTTCACAGCGACTGTTGAGTGTGTGTGGCTCAGACAACTTATGGCTGATTTGGGTGTTGGCCAGTCTTCTGCCACCACCATCTTCACTGACAGTCAGAGCGCATTGGCAGTTGCGAGGAACCCTGTGTTCCATGCTTGCACTAAGCACATTGAGGTGCATTATCACTATGTCAGGGAGAGGTTCTCTGCTGGGGAGATCAGCTTGGCATATGTGCCCACGCAGGAGAACATTGCAGACCTTTTCACGAAGGCTCTGCCTAGGGAGAAGTTTGAAGCTTTCTGCAAAGCTTTGGGCTTACTTCCTTTTGTGGAGTGATTTCCACATAGCTTGGCACTTCCTTATACATGAGTGCCAGCTCCTTGTTCACCGCATCACTCCCAGGGGGGATTTGTTGATATATTTAGGTAGTGATGGGTGTGAACACACTAGGACCGCCAGGGCACTTTTTTCCCTCTTTAGGAGGTTTTTTTCCCTCGGCTTGTATATACGCCTATTGCCCTAATGGGCTACTTATCTTTGTACATTCTCTAGTAATACATTCAGTATTGTGTGTTTGTGCTCCAAGCTTGTTCTTCTTCCTTGTGCTGTTCGCGTGCTTCCGCAGACGTCTATCTCCAACAGTCATGCACTCATTTTATTAGTATCACTATGTCATCTCATAACATCTCATGATTGCTTTTAAAGATGATTGCATGCTTTCAATGAGTGTCAGACATGAGATGTGGTCATGCACTCATTTTATTAGTATCACTGTGTCATCTCATAACATCTCATGATTGCTTTTAAAGATGATTGCATGCTTTCAATGAGTGTCAGACATAAGACAATCTTGACTTGTTTGGTAATGGGTCATAGATAGTGTGTGCAAAACACAAGGGAAGCATCCAAGGTTCCTAGCTTGGGGTTATACCAAGGTTCCGAAGATGATAGTGAAGTGAGTGTGCATGATGAATACATGTCGATAGTAGAGAATTTCAGAAAAGATCTAATTTAGGAACAAAGGGATAAATAGAATTGGAGGTGAGAAGCACACACACATACCATTTGCTTGATAATTTCTCACAATGAAAAACCTATATATCCCATTTGCTTGTTAATTTTTGACAACGACAAACATTTATACTGAACAAAACAATGTGGGGTTTCTTTAAGAGTTTTGATTTTGGACATGTATTCAGACTTTCCCAACCACATCATCTCCTTAAGGATTCTAGGACAAATCTTCTCTTTCCTTGCCCTGTAGCAAAGCATGAGATGCGCTTCAAAAGAGCATCTTCTCCTCCATGTTCGCATATTCTTACCAAGTGCAAGCTCCATTATGAGAAGATATTTCAAACCTTTCGTCAGTTGCATCAGAAAATCGGCTGCTTATAACCATTTTACCGATTCATCTGCTATACCAGTCACATAGAAAATATGAAAATTGGTTAATGGACGCTTACATCAGGCATGCATAGACCTCAACCTTGGTCAAGTCGAAAGCCATGTCTACTCAGGGACTGTAGAAGCTTTGCATTGGACAGCTTATGAACTACATCTTCATCTACAATCACCTAGATATTACACCTGTGTATTGCTATACGTTTTGCCTTTTGCAAATATTGCCATCTAAAACAGTGTGCAAATATATGCTCCATCATTGTTCGTTCTGTTTATGTTTTCGCTTAAATGCTCAAAGATCCTTCTCTCATGACATCCATCGCATGGCCACTGCAGGAAATGGAGGGTTGAAAAGTTTGTGCTGCAGCGAGGCAATGGTAACATGGCCTTCATTTCACCGTGCTCTTAGATGAATAATATTCACCTCAGGTTTTGGGTGGTCGTCAAATCTCCGGGATCGGAAAAAGAAAAAAATTTACATTGTCACGAGCGGGATGGAAATCCTGATCAGCATTGGGCCCTCCATTTTTTGTTGCTGAATGATGTACGCCGAGTCGAGTGTGATGCATCATGCATGACAGCGCTAGTGATTCGACTACCTTTTCTCTTACACGGTACATCCTTCTTAATTTGTATTTATGCATATTTTCATTGTTACTCCTCCTCTCCATCCCGATCGCTGGAATGCAGAAGTACAGTAAAAGGATCTGTGATCATCGGTAGGTTGGATTTGAAAGAGGCGAGGGAGAACGGTCATTGCCGAGGATAGTTGATTCTCAGCCAGTGCGCAGTCCTCTCCGCTGTCGTTTGCAGGCTGTTCGTCCCCCGCCTGCAATGGGGGCCTTTGGGGACGACAACAATCCTTGCGCTGGATCTTTCCTGGCTAGCAGGATTGTTGGAGGTTTCATGGGCGGCTTCGTCCTCACAGCCGCGCTTTTCAGTCTTTCTTCCCGCCTGCTGGGTGTTGATGTCATCCCCATCCCTTCTCTTTTCCCGAGTATGGGCCTCTTCTCCAACAGGAAAAGCTCAGAAAAGAAGAAAATCAGGGTCTATATGGATGGCTGTTTCGATTTGATGCATTATGGTCATGCCAATGCTCTCAGGCAAGCCCGGGCACTTGGTGACGAGCTCGTAGTTGGTGTTGTGAGTGATGAGGAGATCATAGCAAACAAGGGCCCCCCTGTGATGTCGCTAAATGAAAGGTGGTTAATTTTTTCTGGTTACTTGGACTTTCTGGATCTCAGTTTGTCTTCTTTTCAGTCATTCTATGCCCGCTGCTTTCCTACCCGCCACAAACTTCATAAGCGTCCTTGATGTACTGATTTATCTCCCAGGATAGTGATGGTGAGAGGAGTCAAATGGGTGGATGAAGTTATTCCAGATGCACCTTATGCAATTAATGAGAGCTTCATGAAGAAGCTATTCACAGAGTATGGTATAGACTACATCATACATGGGGATGATCCATGCTTATTGCCAGATGGTAGTGATGCTTACGAGCTTGCAAAAAAGGCAGGTCGCTACAAACAGATAAAGAGAACCGAAGGAGTGTCCAGTACTGACATTGTTGGTAAATATTTCTTCATACTTTATGGCTTTTGGATTTTTCTTGGGATGCCATTTCTTGGTTTTCGTTCTACTTGTTTCTAGGAGCTGTACCGTTCGTCCATTTTATGTTATACTTCTGCAGTCCACAATGAGTGGGTAACTTGCACAGAAGGGCTATTTTGGCATCTTATTCTGTTAGTCTCAGTTCTCTAACCGTATGTGTTTTAGGGCTGAACTGGAATTGTGTGTTTCTAGATTAAGGCTATGTTGATGCCTTCAGGAACGTTGTGTTCTTTTATTTGGGAGGTCGTTTTTTCACACTTTGGCAGTTGTGCATGGAACTTATGTTGAATTTTTCGTAGTGGTAGTCCATCTACTTTCATCTCAGAATTGAAATTGATTTTTTGAGATTACATCAATGTATAATAACAAGTGAATTAGTTTATGCACATGTAAAACTTATGTCAGCAATGGTAGGATTTATAGACTTCGAGATTGCAAATAACCAAGAAATCAATGTGTTTGTCGTTAATACTAGCTGTATGTAAATTGATGAAGTTACTTTAATTAATCACAAATTTATTCATTTCTTACTATAAAAAGATGAAAAGGAGCACACATCTATGTATGGAGGGAAAATAAACTTATCTAGTTCAACTTATGATTTTTCATCAAAAGGGGCAAGGGGAATGGATTCTTTATGATGCACTTCTACCTCATTAAGGTTTGATGTGTACATTGCGATAGCTTTAAGATTGTATGCATTATCTTCGGGCTGGATGATAGGTTTGATGTCTTGTAATATCTATAATTATGAAACATGTTTTCATTCTTTTATCTCATGATTGCTTTGGGTGTTCGAACTTAATGTCCTACCTTACATTCCCTCCTATTTTATAGAGTTATTCCTTAGCCAATATTCAGGGCATAGCTTTAGTGGAATATGGAAAAGGTGTTTATTATCCTTGCTGTAAGAAGAGTTCATTATCCGTTGGATCATCACTTGCAATTGAGTGTAGCATTTCAAATTTTAGTTTCTTGTCTGCCGGACAATAATTAAGTATGAGCATTGGTTGTTAGAAGATTAGGATAAATAATCATCACATTGGCATATGAGAATATACTTTTGAGATGTTGTAGCATTTAGGCACTATAATTGTGCTTGCCTCTTCTTTTGAAAGAAAGAAAAAGGGCTTTATGCAAGTCACAATGATAGTATCCTCTTAGCAACAGATTTTTTGTTCCTCGGCACAGTGTTCCTCGAGAGTCCACCCTTGCCATTCACATAGAGAGGCAATCAAGTTACAATAGAAATTATCTTGATCGTTGAATTCGGAGTGTGAGATTTTCTAGCCATGGCTTTTCGATGTCCCATGCATTCATATTTTGTTGTGAGGGGGAGAGGCCTTCATAGTTTCATGTGGGTCTAGAACATTCTCATGTTTTATATGACAAATCATTGTTTTGCAAGCAACCCATCATTGTCTTGCTTTGGTCGCCTAGTGTGAATCCACACTTAGATTGCCTTGACAAAACAAATGGCAACAATTAAAACAATGTTGTCATGAAGAAAGTGGTGGAGTGAGGAGGAGGAGAGGTGGTCTTAGAGAGATTTCTTTTCATATTTGGAAAGTAGGATGGAAGCAAAGGAAGGAGAGAAGGTGAAGCAACATTGGAAAGATCTCCATTCATATTTAAAATGCAAGATGGCAATGATTAAGTATGAGCATTGGTTGTTAGAAGATTAGGATAAATAATCATCACAATTGACATATGAGAATATACTTTTGAGAAGTTGTAGCATTGGGGCACTAATCATGCTTCCCTCTTCTTTTGAAGAAAGAAAAAGGGCTGGATGCAAGTCAAAGTGATAGTAGCCTCTCAACACAATTTTTTTTCTCGACAGTGTTCCTCTAGAGTCCACCCTTGCCATTCACATAGAGAGGCAATCAAGTTACAATAGAGATTATCGCGATCTTTGAATTCGGAGTGTGAGATTTTCTAGCCATAGATTTTCGATGTTCCATGCATTCAAATTTTGGTACGAGGGGAAGAGGGCTCCATAGTTTCATGTGGGTCTAGAACATTCTCATGTTTTATATGACAAATCACTGTTTGCCATTTGCAAGTAACTCATCACTGTCTTGCTTCTGTCGCCTAGAGAGAAAGAAAGAAAGAAAGTTAGTTATATTAACGTCTTTTGAAGGCAAAACTTGGCCTATGAGACAAAACCATGTACAACTGTGGTAATATCTGTGTAGAAATGAAAGGAAAAATACTTGCTACACAAAACTGTGTAGGCTGAAAACAGCAAAAGGATGGTGTACCTGGTAATGAGGAAGTAGTGGGGATAATGTAGTGGTGTGGCGAGGGAAACGTCGCTTTGGCTTTGCAGATAATGGCCACCTAATATAGGGGGACCCACAGGGGAGTGAATGTGTATATGCTAACTCCTAATGAGGGGTGGAGGTGGGTGAAGTATGTGGTACATCGACAGTGGTCATGAGTACCTCATGAAAGAAGGCTTCCCAAGTGGTGATGGTGCACCTCTTCTCCATCATGTTGTCGTGGGTTATCTTGATGCATGAAATATCCTCCCAATGCAATTGTGGTCGTGACTCATCCGTACCTAACCATATGTGGTTGGCGTCACACTCTTTGTGCCGTTGCCTATGTGAGCGTGAGCCCTATGCCTTTGGGAGGTGGGTCCATATGATGTGGCTTGACTCGCTGAAGAACCGAGTAATAGTGTGCTGGGTACTCACCAGTGTATGATGCGTGGGTTGTAGCATCTGCATTCGTCTCTCATATGCCGCCATGAGTAAGTGTCCCATCCTCCGCTTGTCTCCAATGGCCATGCACAACTGGATTGACTCCTCTATCTTGAACTCTTCTCGTAGGTCTGAGTAGGCGGGGCATCCGATAATCAAGTGCTCCTCAGTCTATCTTTGTATGGCATACTGGGCACCACCTCTCTTCTTGAGGGACTCCTCTAGTCAGACCCCTCTCGATCACGAGCTTATGTGATGAAACTTGAAGCTTCCCAATGACGACTCGAAGGTGGTGTGGTAGGTATGTCTGCATGTAGCGTAGTCTCAATGAAGCCTTGGTTTAATATATGTAGAAAATGCACACGATAGTGGAGCGTTTTCGATGTCAATGTATCCCTCCGGCTGAGCCATGTCCTCTGTATGTATGTATGTATGCCATATCTCTTGATGAATGATCTTATTCCTCTCCTGGTGGAAGAGCGAATAGGTGGGGGCCTTGGAGTTGTACAAGCTGTCTATGTCAAATCCATGATGGGCCCGCCATAGTACAAGAAGAGGTTTAAAAACGAGATTTAAATCGGGATTTAAATCGTTTAAATCGTAGAGGTTTATAAAATCCAAAATAAAAATCGGGGTTTTTATTCCCTATGAGAGATTTTTATTTTTTGTGAAACAAAAAGCTATGTACCAATGCATATTATACACTTTTTTGATATACATGACATGAATGACATATAAAATCACTTAATAGTTTATAATCACCATGCTAGTTTCAATAGTTTTCAAATGCATTTTAAATAAAGGTATTTTTTTGAAATTGATTAAAAAAAAAAACCTCAGTAGAAATCGTAAAAAATCGTTTAGAACGTTTTCACGATTTAAAAAACGTTTTTTATTTAAAAATCAACGATTTAAGTGTACTATGGGGCCCGCCAATATCGTGTTTTTGCATACCATGAGGAGGTATCTCGTATCACCATGTCGTGTGATGCCTGAAAAGCTCTATGAGTGATGCGCTCTTTGTCCATGCTCTGGATTTTGTGTAATAGGCATATTGTTCGGAAGAGTGCCTCTTCTAGCATCGGTGGTGCAGTAAGCTCTTTCTTGATGATATCATGGGGTATCGAAGATTTGCTGCGGATGAGTGTGGCAATCATGAGAATCTGCGGCCTCTTAAATGTTGTCCATGATGATCCGGCTAATCCCGGTCCCCATATGGCTTCTCCATACATGAGTGATGGGGTAACCAAAGTGTCGAAGACCCCTTTGTTTGGGGCTCTTGAAAATATGCCGGGTGGCATTGTCTCTCCATCAAAGTTAGTGTTGTATATCCTCGTGTGATGCGATCACGGGCTGCCTTAGACATGGAGAAAACTCGAGAGGCTGAAGTGAATGCCACTCCCATGTAGACATATGATGCCTCGATGGGTCCGCCTACTCATGTGAAAGAAGTGTCTCCTCACATGTGCTGATGTATGGAAGATCAGAACCTTGGTTCTACCAAGGTTCATTGATAGCCCTCTTATGTGTGCAGAAATCGTCTAGACCGTGTAGGTGATGCTGTAAACCCTCTGCAGACTCTGAAACCAGCCATTCCTGCCACTTGCAGTGGGTAAGGTTCTACTTGCGGCATTGTGCCTGTCTTAGTGTAATATCCCCTCTGTGCTCTAAGATTTGCAGATGGTTCCTTAGCTCCCTATAATCTGTATCATACCACCGTGCGTCTTTGTTGATTCCGCTTGTGAACCGGACATACGGTTCGCTCAACATTTGGTCACTAAAAATCCGGTTGGGCGTTATTTCGCGAATCGTACCCTATTGTCTTCCGTAGCCCACTTGCATTAGCAATTTAGTCTGCGAGTACCTCCCCGAGAGCATGTTGAGCTTGAGCCTTGAGCCAACCACTTACCAGCCCATTCAGCCCACATCTTGAGAGCACGTGGACGCCATAGCTTCATAGCTGGAGATAACCTTCATGAGAGGCTCCATAACCATTTGTATCATTGAGACTTGATAGTTTCAAGGAAGTCCATTCAGCCCACACATTCAGCCCTTCATCTTTGAATATTTTAGCTCATATATCACATTGTTTGCACATTCCAGCCCATACATCATTCACCTTTGCATATTCCAGCCCATATATCGTGTCTCACATCAACCCTAGTCTTCATCATCATTCAACATGCCTCAAAGCGTGAATACCGTGTGGGATGTCCATTCCATTAGCCATTCTTTGGCTTATAGTCAAAGTAGCTCGGGCTCTAGAACTCGTAAGTGGACGTGCAAGTATTGCACTAAGTTGTTCACTGCCACTCCTACACGACTTATGCGTCATGTGTTCGTGTTCGGAGGAATGGGTATTTTTGCCTTTCACAAAGTTTCTCAAGAGGTTGCTCAAATCGTAAGACGTGAGCATGCCTTGTAAGAAGATGCTCGTAGTGCACGTCCTCGCGATTCGACTTCGGCTGATATCGAGATGATGGAGGAGCATAGTGCTACTGCTACTCGGACTTGTAGTGTAGAAGAGGAGTCCACCATGCCACCTTCACAACGTCCTAGACATGGACTCGACACTGAATTTGTATCACTTGGGCTTGTTTATCACTTTTACATGCAGATGAGACAAGTCATTGCATGATCTACGACATTGTGTCGAGAGAGCTATGTGTATCAATGTCCCATGCTAATACTAAATAGCTATGTTTTTGCGTTAGCCTTTGAAACATGTTTCATGCACTAAGCAATAAGAAGTGAGCACTAGCAAGTGTCCACTAATTTCCTTCCATTTCACTTAGAGGAAGGACAATATATTGTGGCTAGTGGATTATAGGTGGACCTATTTATCTAGGCCCATACATGGGTTTGCAGCACTCTTGTATCATATTTTAAGAGTCTGTCTTTATGGACAGAGGTTTCACTTCGACAGATGAAGGATGAGTATATGCAATGTGTTATGTCCCTGGATGAGCAGACTGTAGTTATGTTTTGATTGAGAGTTTATAGATTACATGGGGAATATCGGCATTGCATGTGCATGTAGCACATCCATGCGCAAAGAAGTGACATCCCAACCATTGGAGTGGTGGCAACACTAGTCATGTATGGCTCCTTTTGCATTGCGAGTTCTATCTCAGGTATGTACTATGTTTTCAAACTAGTCAATGAGATGATAGATCCCATGTCCATTATCCATTTGCCATTGACATCAAGTTTCAAACATTGATTATTTCTTAAATTCTTTCTGTAGGAGGCATCTTCTAGTGCCTGTAACCGTAATTGGAGTGCCTATTCCCTTATTCACATGAAACTAAGGAATATGCTGAGTTTACAACAATTAGAGAGATTGGTCTTTTGCAAGGCCAATTTGATCTTGCTCATGACTTGAAAGGTAAAACAGATGGTCCCAAACATGTATAAAAACTTTCAAATCTCAATGTATCTCTCATTTTCATAGATTGTACAATATATACCATAATATTGTTTTGTGGATGTCATACAAACATCACCTACTATATTCGAGAGTGCTATGGAGAAAGAGGAAGAGATTACAACTATCAGAGACGAGCAAGAAGATATATATCATCCGCTACAAACAAATCTAGAGAGCATTGATCGGAGGGTGAAACGTGCTCATGCATGTTGGTTGGGGCTTCAACATCAACCTCAGGTTGATGTTCCATCCACAAGTGGAGCACCAATATATACTAGGAGGCATAAAATGCACCCTCGACATCGAGGAGATCCACTTGAGAGAGATGATGATGTGGCAACATTACCAAAGAGTCTCGATTCTATCCCCATTGTAGAGCCAGAGTATGATGATGATGGAAATGCCCCTGCAAGGGGAGATAGTCCATCATCTTCTTCATCAGAGGTCTTAGGGGATGGATTTTGATGATTAGTCCTTGACTCCTTACTAGTTAGTTGATAGTATATGGACTAAGATTGTTGTCATATGTGACATGTCCATTGTGATTATTCAGATGACAGAGTTCCCGGTTCCAACTATCTTAGTTATTTTGATGGATATTTTGTTCTTAGTTCTCAGTTGATGATAGATGTATGATGTCTTGATGACAGAAGTATGCTTTCTCATAATTTCATGGATCATGAGACATATTTATGTGATTCTAATGTGTACTAGATTTCTTAATTAAAGGTATTTATTAAGATGGTGGAACAATCTTTTTCTATTTCCTATTTGGGATACTGAGCCCTCTAAGTTTCGCAATACTTTTTTGCTTCTCAATTCGAGTGACAAAGTCTTGGACTTGGTGAGAAAGAGATGCATTTTCATATTGCTTTGAAATATATGGACGTTAGAAACAAAAAGTTATTTCACAATAAAAGCTCTGCTCCAAACTTTTCATGGAGTTTATGCAAAACCAGACTGAGGCTTGATATAGATGTTATGCTTATTGAGGACAGATCAGCATTTGCATCCGTCTTAGATGCGCTTTGACTCCTTTTGGTGTGCAGGCATGAAGTGCATATTTTGCAGATCCTATATTTGCATAGCTGGATAGGTCATTTAGGAGGCATTGGCATATTGATGTTAGCGATATAGGCTCTATTATGGGGAAAAGGGAGAGTACTCTCTCCCCTCACACTCTTGTACATCATTCTTCTTTAATGCAATAAAGTGAGAATGCCCCCCCCTAATATATATATATATATATATATATATATACATATATATGTATATATATATATGTATATACATATATATATATATATATATACATATATATATATATATGTATATATATATATATATATATATATATATATATATACATATATATATATACATATATATATATATATATACATATATATATATATATATATATATATATATATATATATATATATATATATATATACATATATATACATATATATATGTATATATATGTATATATATATATATATATATATATATATATATATATACATATATATACATATATATATATGTATATATATGTATATATATATATATATATACATATATATATATATATATATATATATATATATATACATATATATATATATATATATATATATATATATATACATATATATATATATATATACATATATATATATATATATATATGTATATATATATATATATATATATATATATGTATATATATATATATATATATATAGATATATATATGTGCGTGTGTGTGTGTGCGTGCACGCGCGATATGTATATATCTACATATATATATATGTATATATATATATATATATATATATATATATATATATATATATATATACACATATATATATATATATATATATACATATATATATATATATATATATATATATATATGTATATATATGTATATATATATATATATATATATATGTGCGTGTGTGTGTGTGCGCGCGCACGCGCGCGTGCACGCACACGTGCATCTCTCTCTCTCTCTCTCTCTCTATATATATATATATATATATATATATATATATATATATATATATATATATATATATATATATATATATATATATATATATATATAGAGAGAGAGAGAGAGAGAGAGAGAGAGAGAGAGAGAGAGAGAGAGAGAGAGAGAGAGAGAGAGAGAGAGAGAGAGAGAGAGAGAGAGAGAGAGAGAGAGAGAGAGAGAGAGAGAGAGTCTTAAGGTAAGATTCCCTCGAACGGAATGCGTACCGAATCTTATGTACCTTACGAACCTTACCACCTTTTCATGCATGGAGGGTGTGTATGTGTGCGGTGTGGAAAGCTGTGTAGAGCTGAGTCATGTAGGTTTGTGGTGATCTTTGACGTTAGTAAATGGTGTGCATAAACATGTGAGAGCTCGTGTGTGAAGTGTATCATGGTCCCTCACCCAATGAGTGAGGGAGGATCTAATGGAATAGGATTTTGACAAGATCGATCTTAGGTTCGGTTGCTTGCAGATATAGATATGCTCATATGATATTCTAAATACCACATTTCAGACATGGTATGGATATTATCGATTCTCGGTCTTTTGCTTTTGGCCTTGCTCACGCACTTTCCACCTTTCAAAAGATGATGAACGATTTGTTTCATCTCATCTTATGCATCTTGAGAAGCGAGAAGTTATATGTGAAATAGAGCAAGTGCAAACTTTTTCGCACTTAGCTACTTTATCTTGGTCATATCATCACGGTTGATGGTATTTTATTGACCATGAAAAAGTAAGGCTTGTGGTGGATTCACCTATTCTTCATACGGTTCTCTAGGTGAAGGTCCCTTTGGGATTCACCGGCTTTTTGTGCAAGTTTGTCGGAGACTATGCATGTATTGTAGAGCCTTTCGTTCGCTTGCTGAAAGAGGCATAGTTCTAGTCCACTTATTTAGTGGACTGATGTCACGTCTCCACCCTTCTAGGACATCTTGATGGGGTTTGTAGCTATTATCCGGCTAGGAGGTGTTTGGCCAGCGTGTACTGGGACTGGCCATTTGAGTGTGAACTTCGTCATTTCACTCGAGTCCTATAAATAGGGCTCAAGGACTCCCATTTGACATGCTTTACATTTGCCAAGACTCTTGGTCTCGCATGGTATAGAGTCACCTGTTCTTGCGGGGGATTGATGGTATGGGACACCGGTCCTCTGGAGGTGGCTGCCTGTGTTAGGTGCAGGCTCCTAGGCTCGGTGGTGAGCCTGCTTAGGCTCTATCGTTGGGAGGTGAGTTTGATGTCCGCCCTTCTATTTGTGTGTGAATTTGGCTTGTGTCTTGACTTGTCCCGCAGGGAGGATCCCGGAGGTTCTAACATTGGTATCAGATAGCTCTCCTTCCGTATAGAGGAAAAAGCCAAGACGATGTGCATAGAACCATTAGAACTCGTGGAGCTTTAATGGCTCAGCTTGACATGTCTTCCACCCTCCTGTATGGGGTGGTATGGGACGCTACCATGAGGAGGAGAAGACAAGGGGAGAACATGCAAGCCGGTGGTTGAGTTCAAAGGTATGTCCCACGTTACCTTTGAGTTTCTTTGGAGGTAGGTGCTGGTAATAGGCACCCTTCATCTTCACGTGTTGCCTTCATGGCTGGAATCTCCCGTCTTACTGGAGGAGGAGAGGGAGGAACCCAAGGAGGTGGCAAATGGAGGATGAGCAGGGACTGTTGGGAGGGGCCTGTGTGGGAACAGCCACCCTTTTTGTATATTTTTGTTGGAAGTTGGATTGGAAAAGAAAGGGGCAGTAGGAGGCAGTTGCCTGCACCCTTATGTGGGTGCTCAGGATGGGGGCTGCGCTCCTATTTAGGGAATCATGAGCAAGGGAGATTAGAGGAAAAGGTAAATCCCACGGGAAGAAGGAAAGGAATCAACCTTTTACTGCTCTGCGAGGAGTTTTCTTCTCAAATACAAGAGGGAAAGCACAGCAGCGGGTGGTGAAAATGGCTCTTTTTGATTTTTCTCCTTCTGCTTCCCTTGGGGATTAGTCTAATTCCTTCTCTCCTGGCAATCAGAACCTCCTCAGAGAAATAATGTGATGGAATCTCTCAGCTGGCTGGCGCCTGAGGAAATTTGGGGGTAGCTCTTTAATGTACCTGGTTAATAGCCTGGATAAGCTAAAACAACAGGCGCTGATATCTTTTTGGCAGAAAAGCCCATGCGCAACTGGTTGGTAGATTCGCTGCAGAAGTGAATGGGGTTTTTTGCACGTCAAATACCCTAATTTGGGGTCCAATCAGTGATGGACAGGTGGCTGCCAGGTGGCAGCACCTGTGGCAGCACCCGAGCCATTAAATTTCTAGCAACCCAGCAAAAAAGATCCCAGCCACATGCTTAATTTAGAAATAAATTAATGAATGGTCGAGAATAATTGTGTAAATTAAAGGAATTTAGAAAGTTTTAAAAACTTTCTAATTTAGTTGAGGAGGTGGCTAAAAAATAGGGGAGGTGGCTAAAAAGTAGAGGAGGTGGTAAGTTTGGTTGAAAAATAGAGGAGGTGGGATGAAAATTATAAATAGAGGGGTTCCATCTCTCATTTGGTATATTTCTTGATTACCAAACTTGCACACAAGGAGGATCCAAGTCTCTGAGGTACCATCAGCCTCGTCAACTATCTTCAGCCACTCCACTTTCTCTTCGTCATGGTCCTCAGCCTAGTACATCTCAGCCACCTACACTAGCTAGTCAAATCTAGCCTATGGAGGAGATGACAACCTCCATACCTACCGACATGCACAAACAACATCCCGAAGGAATCTCTGAATCGTCTCAGCACACTGAAGGCTCGCTAGTGGCTGCCCTATGTCAGGAGCTTCTAGAGGTGAGAAAGGACTTTATGAAGCAACTGATATGCATGCGCGCGTGCGTGCGCGCACACAGAGAGAGAGAGAGAGAGAGAGAGAGAGAGAGAGAGAGAGAGAGAGAGAGAGAGAGAGAGAGAGAGAGAGAGAGAGAGAGAGAGAGAGAGAGAGAGAGAGAGAGAGAGAGAGAGAGAGAGAGAGAGAGAGAGAGAGAGAGAGAGAGAGAGAGAGAGAGAGAGAGAGAGAGAGATGAAAGAGGCCACAGAGAGTTACATCGTGGTATGCTCGGTTGCTCCAAACACCAAGGGAGTGGGCTGCTGCGTGAGGAGAGAGAAAGTAGAGAGAGAAACCTGCGCAGAAATTTGGAGAAGGAGAGGGAGAAGCTGAAGTTGAAGAAGTCCCAATCAAGTTATGAGAGATTTGATAAGTGACTTTTAGGTCATTTGGGCATGTTCACACATGGCCAATGATCAAAAGTCATAAAAATAATGTAAATGCCTATAACTCCCCAATTTGGGGTCCAAAAAATATAATAAAAATATGTCCGGAAAGCTCTCGAAGAGAGCTTTCACATGGAAGGGTCAAAAAATACAAAAGGAGAGTCCTTGGGGGCTTTATCCCCAACAACCTCCCACTTAAAGGACCAAGGAGGCTCCTTTAAGCTAAGTAACTCCCACCATCTGTATACATAGCTGATGTTGTGCCTTGGGTAGACACTTCGTGAGAGCATGTGCAGGATTCTGTGAAGTATTGACCTTGATCAAAGTGATCAGGCCATCCTCTAACACCTCTCTGATGAAGTGGTATCTCACATCAATATGCTTTGTGCGAGCATGAAACATGGCATTCTTTGCCAAACGTACGGCACTCTGGCTATCACATCCAAGGACAGGTGCCTTTTCAGGCATCCCAAACTCACTGCACAGGCGGCCTAACCAAATGGCTTCTTTGGAAGCCTCTGTGGCTGAAATATATTCAGCCTCTGTAGTAGATAGTGCAACTATCCTCTGAAGTCTAGAGCACCATGAAATAGCTCCACCCGCAAGGATGTATACATAGCCACTTGTGGACTTGCGTGTGTCCGCATCGCCTGCCATGTCTGAATCACAAAATCCTTTTAACTCCAATGGGCCCTTTCCATAACATAAGCATTTACTTTTGGTTCCTTTCAAATATCTCAAGATAGATTTGACTGCCTCCCAATGAGCTAAGACACACTTCCATCTGCAAACCTCTTTGTCTTGTAGACCCATTTACATCCAATGATCTTCTGACTATTTGGTTTAGGAACCAAATCCCAAGCTGATGCATATGGAACACTCTTCATGTAATTGGCTGCATCATCATTTTTGGGACAGTCATCCTTGGAAAGCTTAACATGTGGCTGCAATGGCACTCCAAGAGGCTTAGCATCAGCCACATTAAATCTGTCCAGCACTTTTTCAATGTACTTTTTTTGGGATACCTGCAAAGTATGCTGATACCAAGAATATGCTCAGCTTCCCCAAGGTCTTTCATGGAGAATGCAGAGTGTGCAGCTGCTGTTTTAGAGCATTCAGAGTGTCTTTTTCTTCCCAGCCAGCAGCATATCATCTACATACAGTACAAGAATAATTGGGCTGCCATCTTCATCCTTTTTGGTGTACAAACAGTGATCTGCATGGCTTCTTTTAAACCCATGTTTGAGCATAAATGCATCAAACTTCTTATACCATTGTCTGGGGGCCTGTTTCAGCCCATATAAGCTCCTTTTCAGTTTGCATACCAGATGCTCTTTTCCAGGAATGGCATATCCTTCTGGCTGTTTCATGTACAGCTCTTCATCTAAATCACCATGCAAAAAGGCTGTTTTAACATCCATTTGGAATAATTCCAAATCCAAGGCAGCTGTGAGAGCAAACAACACACGTAAAGTGGTCATCTTCACCACTGGAGAGAACACTTCTTGGATATCAATGCCCTCTTTTTGGGCATATCCCTTAGCAACCAGCCTTGCCTTATGCTTGGGTTTGCCATCAACAGTTTTGATTTTGTACACCCACTTGTTGGGAATGGCTTTCCTTCCTTTGGGTAACTCAACCAAATCCCAAGTATCATTTGCATCCAAGGCCTTTATCTCTTCCTGCATGGCTAACTTCCACTTCTTCTTGTGCTCACATAGCTTTGCCTCTTTATAAGTAAGAGGCTCACCCTCATCTGATAACATAATATAATGTATAGAGGGATCATATCTAGTCACTGGCCTCCTAATAAATAGGTGGCTGCATATGCCCTTCAGGATCATCATTTTGCTGTCCAGCATCATCTGGCTCAATAACCACGGGCTCATTGTCATTGCCAGCCATATGTGGTGCATCCCGAGGGTTCATATCAGATTTAATTGGTGGCTGTACATGCTGAAATTTGACTCTTTTATGGTCATCTTTAGAGGCACAATTGTTTTTGAGCAGCCTTGCCTCATTAAATACAACATCTCGGCTGCGTATTACCTTCTTGAGTTTAGGTAGCCAAATCCTGTAGCCCATTTCACTTTCATCTCCATAACCCATGAAGATTCCTTTCATGGACTTTGCATCTAACTTGCTTCTCAACTCAGGCCTTATATGCACAAAAGCATCACAATCAAAGATGCGTAGGTGGTCATATGAAGCTGGTGTGCCAGACCAAACCTCTTATGGAATGCCACCTTTTAAGGACATATGAGGGGATCGATTGCAAACATGAACTGCATTTTTCAAAGCCTCTCCCCAAAATCCATGAGGGAGATTAGCTGTGGACAGCATGCATCTCACCCTCACACATAAAGTCCTATTGTACCTTTCAGCCACACCGTTTGGAAGAGGGGCTGTATGGGACTGTTATCTCCCTCTTAATACCAAGATTTTCACAAAATCTATTGAATTCAGCACTTGTAAACTCACCCCCATTATCTGTACGTAAGCATTTCAACTTTCTACCTCTTTGAGTGGTCACAAATGCATGAAATTTCTTAAATGCAGCAAAAGCTTCATCTTTAGATTTTAACAAATATACCCAAAGCTTCCTAGAGTAATCATCAACAAAAGAAACAAAGTAAAGAGCACCCCCCATAGATTTTGTGGGCATGCTACAAACATCAGAATGAACAAGATCAAGCACATTAGACTTACGCTTGCTTACCATATTGGCATTCATTACAAAAATCAAGTTTTGAGCCTTTAGCATCAAACTTGTCCAAATTACATAGTTTATCAAGGCCTTTTTGGCTCATGTGACCAAGCCTTTTATGCCATAATTCCATATGTGAATGGATTTCAGCCAAAGCAATAAACTTGCCCAACAAGGCTTTACCATGCAAGCAATAAAGAGTCCCTTGCTTTGTACCTTTAACAATCAGCCTAGAGCCTTTGATAAGCTTCCATGACCCCTTCTCAAAGAGGGTACTATATCCATGCATATCCATTTGCCCAACAGACAATAAGCTTTTCTTGATGCTTGGTACATACCTTACATCATGCAAAACCAGCTCATTGGTACCATCCACTGTGAGATGCACTGTGCCAATACCTTCAATAGAACAAGCATGGTTATTTTCAAGATATACATGTCCATGGCTGCCTGCATGAAAGGTAGTGAAACACTCCTTAATAGGAGTTACATGAAACTATGCACCTGAATCTACAATCCATGTTTGTGATAAAGCATCATTCACAGTAAGCAAGGCATCAATCAAATCCCTCTTTGTGATCTGCATATCTTGTGCATGAATATTAATAGAAGCATCAATAACTTCAGCATGCTCTGCTTCCATAGTAGCACAAAGTATATCTTCTGCATCTGATAGCTCCTCAACGATGACACTAGAGGCCACATTGGCCTTCTCTTTGTCTTTGTTCTTTGAGGTATCATGTGCTTCATTCTTGGTGTCCTTTTTCTTCCTGTCACCTGTGTTCTTCTTTCTTTCTAGTTCAGCTTTATAAAATCTGCAATGAGGCTTCTTGTGACCTTTCCTACCACATTGATAACAAGTCACTTCAGCCTTGCCTTTGCTTTTGCTCCTGTTCCTCTGTACATTTCCACTTTTCTTTTCTGTTCTTCCTCTAGCCACATTGGTTGAACCACTGCCCTCTCCACTAGCTTTCCTCCTGATTTCCTCATTCAAAATAGAATCCCTTACACCATCAAAGGTAAGACTGGGGCTATTCGAAAGTGAAACAACCAATGTTTCCCATGAATCAGGTAAGGTCATCAACAAGAAGATGGCCTTAAGCTTATCATCAAATGGAGGTAATCCAGAGTCTTGCAATTGTGAAAGAGTACCTGTAAATGAAGATAAGTGCTCAGCCGCACTTTTTGACTCATCAAGCTGCATACACACTAGCTTACGCATAAGATGCACTTGATTTACAGGCGTGGTATTTTCATAAGTGGCTTTCAGCTTCTCCCATACCTCAAAAGTAGTCGTAAGGCCTTTCAAATCCACTAAGATTTCATCTGGTACAGCCATCTTGATGTAAGTGATGGCCTTCTTGTTTAGGTTCATCCATGCTGCATTTGTCATATCTTCAGGCTTGACTTCCTCAAGAGCCCCTTCACAATCTTTAAGAAAGAGGATGCCCAACATTCTCTCTTTCCACAAATCGAAACCATTACCTTCAAATCTCTTGATCTCAAACAAGCTTTTGACATTAGAGGAGGTAGAGGCCATGTTTGCACACTAAGAGCTTCAAAATTTCACCAAAAAAAGTAAAATTCAGCTGTTGTCCTGTTCGCAATTACCTTACGAGACTGTAGCTGAGAAATTAAGCCCAAAAACTGTTCAAAACTCGCAAAAATCAATTTCTGAAATTTTCTGCAGAAAATTTCAGAAAATTCCAGCAAGCTGTAATTGCATCAAAAACAACAAATTTGTTGTTTTTCAACCACAAAAGGCATACATAGATGCAAAACCAAGTCAACGGGTGCTTGTTTTCACAAAAGCCCCAATTTTTGGGGCAATATGACCTGTAAAATCAGAGAAATGACCTGCTGTAATAAGTTTCCAGCAAGTATGCACTTCCCCAATATTTGTACATGTCCTCCCACTTGAAATGAGAGAGAATTTCTGCCACAAAAGACCTGTAGATGAAAAAATCAGCAATGTGGATGCTGAAAATGACCTTTGGGGATACAAAAAGAAGAATAGAAAAGATTCTTCGCGATGGAACTCTCTAAAAAGCACAAAATTTGCTTCAGCTTTGCTCTGGGCAGAAGTAATCCTTCAAAAACAGCACTTTTATCAGGAAAAAAAGAAGGTTTTTCGCGATGAAATTCTCCCAAATGCAAGAAAACACCTTCAGCTTAACATAGGCTGAAGTGAAAAAGCACTTCGAGCAACTTTGTCTCGATGGAACATCTCAAGGCTCTGATACAAGTTGAAAGAGGCCGCGGAGAGCTACGTCGTCGTATGCTTGGTTGCTCCAAACATCAAGGGAGTGGGCTCCTGTGTGAGGAGAGAGAAAGTAGAGAGAGAAACCTGCGCAGAAATTTGGAGAAGGAGATGGAGAAGCTGAAGTTGAAGAAGTCCCAATCAAGTTATGAGAGATTTGGGACCAAGTCTTATTGATAAGTGACTTTTAGGTCATTTGGGCATGTTCACACATGGCCAATGACCAAAAGTCATAAAAATAATGTAAATGCCTATAACTCCCCAATTTGGGGTCCAAAAAATATAATAAAAATATGTCCGGAAAGCTCTCGAAGAGAGCTTTCACACGGAAGGGTCAAAAAATACAAAAGGAGAGTCCTTGGGGGCTTTATCCCCAACAAGAGAGAGAGAGAGAGAGAGAGAGAGAGAGAGAGAGAGAGAGAGAGAGAGAGAGAGAGAGAGAGAGAGAGAGAGAGAGAGAGAGAGAGAGAGAGAGAGAGAGAGAGAGAGAGAGAGAGAGAGAGAGAGAGAGAGAGTCATATTAACGTCTTCTGGAGGCCAAACTTGGCCTATGAGACAAAAACCATATACAAGTGTAGTAACCCTGTGTAGAAGATGAAATGAAATAAAAAGTATATCGCTACACAAAGCTATATAGGGCTGAAAGAGGCTGGGGAGACGTGGCTCTGACTCTGCAGATAGTGGCCACCTAATACATGGGGATCCATAATGTGAGTAAAAACACCCTAGCTACCGGTGATGGGTGGAGGTGGGTGTAGTATGTGGTACATCGGTGGTGGTCTGAGTGCCTCCCGAAGGAAGACAACCCCGGGGGTGGTGGTACGCCTATGCTCCATCATGTGGTCGTAGGCTGTCCTGATGCGTGAGATATCCTCCCGATATAGTCGTGGTGGACGATATCCTCCCATGCGTGGTCGGCGCCGTGCTCTCTGTGCTGCTGCCTGGTGGAGCGTGAGCCCTATAGATGGACCTCTCTGATGTAGCTCAGCTCGCTGAAAGAACTGGGTAATGGTCTGCTGGGTACTCACCCGTGGCCGATGTGTGGGCTGTAGTGACCGCTCTCGCCTCTCGTATGCTGTTGTGAGAAAGCGTCCGAAGCGTCGTTGGTCTCCCATATTCATGCAAAACTGGAGGGACTCCTCTATTTGGAAGTGTATGCTGTTGTGAGAAAGCGTCCGAAGCGTCGTTGGTCTCCCATATTCATGCACAACTGGAGGGACTCCTCTATCTGGAAGTGTGCTCGTAGGTCTAAGTATGCTGGGCATCTGATAACAAAATGCTCCTCACTCTCTACCTCTGTCTCGCATACTGGGCACCACCTCTCCTCACGGGGGACTCCCCTTGACCGACCCCTCTCAATCTCGAGCTGATGTGATGAAACACGAATTGCCCAATGACGACTCGAAGGTGATGGGGTAGGTATGTCTGCATGTATCTCGGAATCTCGATGAAGCCCTCGTCCGATATATGTAGAAAATGCTCACGGTAGTAGAGCATTTTCAGTGGCAATGTATCCCTAGGGCTCATCCATGTCCTCTGTATGTATGTATGCCATATCTCCTGACGAATGACCCTATTCCTCTCTTGATGAGAGAGTGAGTAGGTGGGTGCATGTGAGTCATACTGTAGTGGTGGTAGCTTGTCTATGTCAAAGCCATGGTAGGCCAACCAGTCTCGTGTCTGTGCATACCATGATGAGGTGTCGCCTGCTAATGCCATATCACGTGATGCCTGGAAAGCTCGATAGGCAATGCGCTCTGTATCCACGCTCCGGAGCCTGTGTACTAGGCATACTGTCTGGAATAGTGCCTCAACGAGCATCGGTGGTGCAGCGAGCTCTGCTCTAATGATATCATGTGGTACGGAAGGCTTGCTACGGATAAGTCTGGCAATCATGAGGATCTGTGGCCTCTCTAATGCTGTCCATACTGATGTAGCTAAGCTTGGTCCCCATATGGGTGCCCCATACATGAGTGTTGGCGTAACCAAAGTGTCGAAGAGCCACCCCTTTGTGCGGGGCTCCTGAAAATATGCTTGGTGGCACTGTCTCTCCATCAAAGCTAATGTTGCATACCCACGTGTGATGCGGTCACGGGCTGCCTGAGACATAGAGAAGATCCCTGATGCTTCTGTAAATGTCACCCCGAAGTAAACATATGATCCGACCACCTCAATCGGTCCACATGCTGCTGTGAACAAACTATGTTTGCGTACCTGTGTTGATGTATGAAAGATCATGACCTTGGTTTTACCAAGGTTCACAGATAACCCTCTGTGTCTGCAAAAGTCATCTAGGCCATGTAGATGATGCTGTAGACCTTCTGTTGACTCTAAAACGAGTACAATATCATCAACGTATAAAAGAATATGGACCATGGACCCACGTACCTCAATGACATCACCTCCCTGCTTCTGTATGTAGTCCACTATCTCATCAATGTAGAGACCAAAGAGGGTGGGTGAAAGAGGGCGTCCTTGCTTCACCCCGATAGTGCCAGCAAGTGGATGAGATAAGCCCCCCGGACATCTGACTCTACTAGATACTCTCTCGTATAAGGCGTAGATCCCCCATATCATCTCCTCTGGAGCTTCGATATCAAGTAGTCGTCTGAAGAGTCGTTCCCCGAGAACAGTGTCAAATGCTTTGCGGAAGTCCACAAAGCAGCAATATAATCTCCTCTTCCTCACCCTTTCTTGGTCGATCAGGCATCTCAGAGTGAAGATGTGGTCAATGGTAGAGTAATCGCGTCTGAAACCTGCCTGTCCTGGAGCCCTGATACCCTTCCTCTCAGCGAGAGTACTCAACTCTGTCTCTAGTACCGCCCCATAAACTTGGCCAATATAGGGCCAATCATGATCGTCCGGTATGTAGCTTGATCCATAGTATCACCTGACTTATGAATGGGCACTATGGTGTGCTCAGTCCATGAGTCAGGGAACCCTTCAACCAATGCACGGTTGAAGAGATGGGCAATGAGCGGTGCAAGGGTCGTGCCTCTGTAGATGAGGTGCTCTGCCTGTAAACCGAAATGGTGATGGGCCCTTCCATGCTGTAGACGGGCAATAGCATGTCCCACCATAGTGGGTGTGAAGTAGTCAGAGGTAGTCTGTATCACAACCCACTAAATGCCTGGTGTGGGTGTAGGATATAATGCATCGGTGGGTAAGGCATCATGGCGATCCTCAAAATGCTCTGAACGTCCAAATCCATAGGGGTGCGTTGCTGACGTCTCCGTATCTCCATGTCATGGCGTGCGTGAATCGCCTGAATCTCTCTCTGATGTGGACTGGCTCTCCGGACCGGGGGTCTCGGTCGTCGACGCTGTCGTCTAAGCTCCTCTGCTCTGTGTAATGTGACACCCCGCATCGAGCTGGGTCCTCGAGTGCCTGTGGGTCTGAAAAAATCTGTAATATAAGTCTGAGGGGGGGGGCAGGTGTGTCTCCATGTCCTGCTGGAGGAGTGATGCACGGCGGTGCTGGAGCTCTACTAGGAAACGACCTAGAGGGCGCTGGTCCTCTTTCCTCAATAAAGCCCAGATCTCTCTGGGCCACCTGAAGAGCTGTGGGTAGCGGTCTCTGATGTCCTCATATGCCTGGCATCTACATGTGTAGTGCTCCTTGTCCTCCACCTCCTCTCTACATATCCTGCATAATCTCTCATCCCTCGGGGCATGTGTGGCTCGCCCAACCTCAATCTCGAGCTGGTGTGATGATACTCTGAGCTGCCCAATGGCCACTCTCTCAGCTGGTGCCATATATGTATCCATGTATCGTGGTCTCTGAATGAAACCATCCGCTGTCACAGTCAGGAAGTGCTCTCTGTAGTGTTGCCTCTTTGTGAGAAGAGGCTCCCGTGGTGCTATCCATGTCTCCCTGACGTGTATCTGTAGTAGGTCCTGACGGATGATCCTATTCCTCTCCGAACGAGAGAGGGTAATGTGGGGGGAAGAGAGGTCATACTGAAAAGGGGGGAGATCCGTAATGCCATGGTCTGCTAACCATCGGTAAGTCTGTGCATACCATACTCTCTCATGCCCTGTCTCTGCCAAATGTCTAGAGCTCTCAAATGCAAGCCTGGTGAGTCTGCTGGTGGGGAGCTCTCTGACTCTCAGAATAAAGGTCACCAACTTGGGGGGGGGGGGGGGGGAGGGAGAGAGAGAGAGAGAGAGAGAGAGAGAGAGAGAGAGAGAGAGAGAGAGAGAGAGAGAGAGAGAGAGAGAGAGAGAGAGAGAGAGAGAGAGAGAGAGAGAGAGAGAGAGAGAGAGAGAGAGAGAGAGAGAGAGAGAGAGAGTCATATTAATGTCTATGAGACAAAACCATGTGCAACTATGGTCATCTCTGTGTATCGATGAAAAGAAAAATACTCACTACAAAAAAGAACTATGTAGGCTGAAAACAGCAAGATAATGGTGTACCTAGCAATGGTGGAGTAGTGGAGATAAAGTAGTGGTGCGTGGGGGGAGCGTGGCTCTGACTCCGTAGATAATGGCCACCTGCTACATGGGGACATATGTGGGAGTGAATGTGTATACCCTAACTGGTACATATGGGTGGAGGAGGGTGGAGTATGTGGTACATTGGCGGTGGTCTGAGTACCTCCTGCAAGAGGGAGACCCAAGTGGTGGTGGTGCGCCTATGCTTCATCATGTGGTCGTGGGCTATTGTGATGCGAGAGATGTCCCCCTGATGCAGTCGTGGTAGTCTGTACCCAGTCGTACATGGTCTGCGTTGCACGCTCTGTGCAGTTGCCTGCTCGAGTGTGAGCCCTATGCCTCTGGAAGGCTGGTCTGTATGATGTGGCTCAAGTCGCCGAAAGAATTGAGTAATAGTCTGCTGGGTACGTGTCTGACGTGTGTGCTGTAGCATCTGCTCTCGTCTCTCATATGCTGCCATGATGTGTGTGTGTGTGTGTGTGTGTGAGAGAGAGAGAGAGAGAGAGAGAGAGAGAGAGAGAGAGAGAGAGAGAGAGAGAGAGAGAGAGAGAGAGAGAGAGAGAGAGAGAGAGAGAGAGAGAGAGAGAGAGAGAGAGAGAGAGAGAGAGAGAGAGAGAGAGAGAGAGAGAGAGAGAGAGAGAGAGAGAGAGAGAGAGAGAGAGAGAGAGAGAGAGAGAGAGAGAGATCATGGTATTAGGGAGGATGCTCTTGTGTGTAAGAGATCGACAGTCGAGTGAAAATCAGCATCATGCATCTTTGCAGCGTCAGTTCAGCCATGGGAATAATAATAAGTCTGAAAATCGGAATTCACCAAGCTCAACCAGGATTTCACATTTTTTACCTACTTCAAGAAGGATTGTACAGTTTTCAAATGGCAAGGTAGGATGTCATTCTTAAATCTTGTGTAATGAATGCCTTGCTGCTTCAGTAGATGAAATGGTTGATATTCTTGTTAAGGGAGGCTTACTGCTTGTACCCACAGCAATCGTGAGAATCAGTTATAAAGTTGTTTTTCAATGTTAAAAGAAGCTTTTAGAAGAAGCTTGAAGTGTCTTACTTGACAACTATGTGCATTTCAGGGTCCTGGACCACAGGCACGAATCATTTACATGGATGGAGCATTCGACCTTTTTCATGCAGGACATGTGGAAGTATGTTTTGGCGTCTTATTTAAGCTTGCATTCTCCCTCTTGTAGCATGGCTATCTAAAGTATTTTTCAATGACATTATTTGGCTATGATGATGAATGTGAAATTCCGTATTTGACAGCAAGATATGGTTGAATTCTGGTTCTACAGGTGACTTTATACTGGCTTGCAAATTTTGAGGATGTTAAGTCCCCTCCCTGTTCATCCATTCTCTTGCATTTTCCTCTCTCACCAATCTCTTTTTTATGCTCAACTATGCATCTTATGTGCAAATGACCATAGCAAAGGGAATGAATGATAAATTTCAAGTACTTCGTACTTTTTTAAGGTTGGACATGAAGAATAAGGTGGGTTGTAAGACAACTTATTCCAAGGTCCTATTAGACAAAGCCAAACAATCATGTGTGTGTACTTAATCATCATGGGAAGGAAAGAAGAATTTGCATAGTAAAAATAAAGGTATGTAAAGTAGTGTCATGTGATCTTTAGTATCATAGTAGAACTCAAGAGGGTGTGGCAATGACAAGATGAGCAATGCCGAACTACATGCTACAAGAGTACATCATGGAAGGGAAAGAAGAATTTGCATAGCACAAATAAATGAATGTAGAATAGTGTCACTTCTGGAAGCGATAGGAACTCAGTTCAAGTTCTGAAGGTCTGGAGTTCAAGTTCTGCCAAACAGCTTGATATGAACCCCATGATGTGAGAAATAAAGGAGATCCCTTGGATGTGTGTGTATATTCTTTTAATTTTTCAGCCTAAAGAGAGAGTAGATTGTAAGATTAACAACATCCGCCCCCTCAAAAAAGGCCGCCGAAAGCCCGCCTCCTTCAAATAAGAACTCCAAAGGAACAAAAAAAGAAAAGTAAAGGCCATTCTCTCACACTGATGATGATTGGTTGCATTATCCATACACAGTGCACACACTATGCAAGGATGATGGATCTAATTGCATTTTGACTTTACTCTGATCTGTTTTTAGGACTTCTGTTGTGAGTCTGTACTATTATAAATTTGTACTATTTGTGCAGGTATAGTTATTATTTATTCTTATGGAAGTTTCAAAGCTGCTTCATTTAAAGTATAGGCTGGCTTTTGGGCTCATTGTCTCTTCTGCATATTATCAGTGATCAACTACTATGCCTCAGTTTTAGAGTCTAGTGTTTCAAATGGGAAAAAAATGTCGAGAATATCTTATCTGTTTTCTAAAGTGCTTTTCCTGTGAGATTTTTTGGGCAGAAGAACTGAATCTGCCGTTTGATGAGTGCAGATACTGCATCGTGCTAGAGAACTGGGAGATTTTCTATTAGTTGGTATTCATACTGACCAGACTGTGAGGTATGGCATACATGTTGATTGATTGTTTCCATACAGGAAGATTGGCATATGGCCTGACTAGGATATTCTTTATTTTGTGCAGTTCCAACAGAGGACCTCACCATCCTATTATGAATTTGCATGAGCGCAGCTTGAGTGTGCTTGCATGTCGATATGTGGATGAAGTTATCATTGGTGCACCATGGACAATCACGAAGGACATGGTTTGCCTTCCGTCAATTTCACTATAATCTTTTAATTATTTGGCCTCAAATTATATTTGAAATTTTATCTTATCTTGTCTTACAGATAACAACATTCAACATATCATTGGTTGTCCATGGCACTGTTGCTGAAAATAGTGATTTGTTGAATGTAAGTTTTTAATTTCCCGTGGAGGATTCTGCTTACCTGGAGTTCGCACGCAATTAATTCATATGGGTTGTCAATGCACACTTAATTTGTTAAATGCATACATTGCTACTGTCATTGTCCTTGTGCACACTCAATGTGTGGCATTTGAGCCTAAAAGCGAAAAATCATGAATCACAAATTCGAATGAATCCTCTGAGAAAACGCCATGGACTTGAAATAATGGGTAAGCTATGGAGCATATCAGAAAAGCATAAATCCTCAACTTAGGTGGAGAAACTTACAGTATGTCGCTCTTCTTTTGTGTGTGTGTGTGTGTATATATAGATATATGTATGCATGCATGCATAGATACATGCATACATGTGTATATGCATACATACATACATACATTTATGCATGCATGCATTTATGTGTGCATGTATGTATGTATGTATGTATGTATGTATGTATGTATGTATGTATGTGTGTCTATGTGAGTATGCATGCATATATGTATGTATGTGTGTTGGAAGTTCTCATATGCAACCCTTTAAGTCTTCCACGGACACACTTAATTTGCTGGTTGCTAGTTTTAAAGGTACGGCTTCACAATTCATGTGGAGTCAGAGCCAAAGATTCATGGGGAATTGATTTGCATTGCTCTCTCCCTATTGGTCCTTTTTGTCGCATCCCCCTTCGGCCGTGAGATTAAATGCTACAGCAAGATACTTAATTAATAAGGCAATTACCATGTTGCAACATTGCTATGATTCATCTTTAGAGGTCTTGTCTTTCCCTAGAGTTCAAGAAAGATTCAAATTGGGGCCAAGCTACAGAGCTAAATGGGGTATGCTTATGGATAAAGTCAAGCAATATCATATAAAATCCTCTTAGCTCTTTATGCAAAAGTTCACATTGAAGGATTGGATTTTTGCGAGACATACTAAGAGGTGGGGTAAAAAGGCTAATCTGTTTTACCCGTGTGTTATTAATCAATTGCATATGTCGATTCAATGCAATAATAGATGGAATTAGATAAAAGCTGATGATTGGTGGAAGCAAAGGTATAAGGTTTTATGGTCCTCCACCTTAACTTTCCACATGAGGGTTTTTTTGTGGAGGATTTTCATTGGACATTTCACATTAGCTTCCCTTTTGGCCAGAATTGGTCTTACATCTGTCAAATGTCTTAGGTGTGCTTCTTTTAGGGAGACAATGAAGTATGCTTGTTTGCACTGTCCATATGTGAAAAGGGTATGAAAAAGCTTCTTGTTGTTTTCACTCTTGTTGGAGAAGTTGATAAAAGTCAAGTGTAGTTTCTTGTTTTTTCAAACTCAACATATCAACTTGCTATGGATCATGCACATTGGGATTATAACATAGTTGAAAAAGTTGGATGATTATTTCAAAATGAAAATCGTAAAACCTTAAAAATCATTCCCACGGTTTTTTAAGGATTATTTGACATCTGTGTACATCTATTCAGGCTGCATTTCCATCTTTTTGCAATTGAAGTTTGAGGTCACTAAGAGAGGAGACAGAGAGATTGAGTGGTAAGGATTATTGAAGCTATGGCCTAATGGTAGTTAGTCCTTGGCCTCATCTTTGGTAGATTCCTTCATGGATGCAAGTGCAGAAGCAAGTTGGGCCTCATCATGGTCCCTAGTTCCCACAAGGACCCCATGGATATAGATGGATGAGTGGTCAACCTACTATCTATAATAGGTAGGTAAGTGGTCCATTGATGGGTGAGTGATCGATCATGGTGGAAGGTACTTTGGACATGTACTCTTACCTACTAGTCAACTCTTCAAAATTGGTTAGTTTAGAAAATTGTGTTTGGTAATGATGTGGTGCATTCAGAAACCTCTCAAAATTCATTGGAAAGCTGTTAAATGAATTTTCCGATATTTGAAATTTTTATGGATTATGAAATGGTCTTTCCAAAGTCGCTGTAGTTTATACTTCAAGGTTTTGCAAATTCTGATTGGGTAGATGACAAAGACCCAAGAAGTACAAGTAGGCATTGTTTTTATGTTGGAGAATGCCTTATTTCCTAGCTTTCTAAGAAACAACCAATAGTGGTTACATCTTGAAGTGAAGCAAAATATAAGGCTTCCCTTACAACTACACTTGAGGCTATTTGGTTGCAAAAAACTTCAAGTTATCTTTATGTTCATGTTCATCTTCCTATGCAGATATTTTCAGATAGTCAAAGTGCGATTGCTATTGCAAAGAATCCTATTCACCATGCAAGGACAAAGCGTATTGGAGTACATTATCATTATATTTATGAGTAGGTATCTAAGAAGCACATTGAACTTATCGATATACTATGAGTGAAAATGTGGTAGATATTTTTACCAAAGCATTATCGAGAGAGAAACATCAAAAGTTATCTAGATTATTGAACCTTATGCCATTATGATATTGAGGGAGGATGGTTAGAAAACAATGTCAAAATAGCCGAAATTGCCAAAATTGCCAAACTTCGAGCAAAGTATAATCTTAGACTTGGTCAAAATTTGGTCAAAGATGGTAAAGAATTTTTATTGCATACACACATACACACACACATACACATAAGCGAACTTTCTCACATTTACAAACTTCACACCCAAACACAAAAGAATGAAGAGATTAGCTGTCGGGGTATGCATACACTCAAAGAAATATTCCCAATAATCACAAACAGTTGGCCACAACTCGGACAAAAATCAAAAGATTTGCATATCTGCTATGTGGCTTTGATATATACCTTCATAAGTTCAGAGTTATCCAAACTTACAAACCAAAGATAGAGAGCACAAAGTTCAAACACATACACATAAGAAAAAACGACAAACAAAATCAAGAGAGTACACCAAGATAAGATCAATATAAGACATGAGAAATACAAACAAGAAAGAAAAACAATACAAAATGAACCACGTTAAAAAATAATTATCAAAATCTAAATAAAAAAAATATAAATAAATTAATAGTTGTAAAAGTTTAAAAATACACAAAAAAAAGCAAATTTTAAACCCAAAAAACAAATGTGCATATTCAACTTCTACGTCTGTCCAAAACAAGAAGTCTCATAATTAAACGTTATCATGCATAGTTTGGACAAATAGCCATGACATCCTTACTCATGTCATCAGTGCCCTAAAGTAGGTGCAGACTTTAAGAAAGATTCTTTCTAAATAACAACCTTAACAAAGTCAATGAGCTGAGTTTTCTTCACTTTCGGAAGTGAAGGGCAAACTCAACCATGATAAAGTCTTGCACAAAAAAGCAAACTAATAATAATCAAAATAATAAGCAAATAACAAAAAAGGTGAAAATAATAAATAAATAAATAATAAGTAATAAACACCAAATAGAGAAATGAGGCAAAATATATTAATGAATAAAACAAAAATTAAAAAAATCCTAATATATGTAAAGAAATAAAAATTAATACAAAGAAAAAGTAAACAAAACAGTAAAAAATAAAAACTTAATAATTAAAAATTAAAACATTAAACAATAAATTTTAAAAATAAATAGACAAATAAATAAATAGCTAAAAAGAAAACAAAGGACTAAAATAAAACTCTAAATCAAGAGTTAAAAAAACCCCCAAAATAACTTAGCATTAAGGATTAGAAAGTTCTCCTTTTCTATTGAATTTACTAATGATCAATTTGAATACATGAAAAGGAGAACCATAAATGAACTTGTTACGAAGTAAGAAAGTCTTTACCTTCTTTAAAATTATCTTGAATGAATACCCTTTTTGAACAAGCAAAGAGATTAGTTGACAACATTGAACTATAAATGAAGGCATTTTTGAACAAAGACGAGAAAATTTAAACAATTGAGAGAAGACAACCATAAATGTCTACTCCCAAACCAAAAGTTGCAAAAGTTCCGGTTCTAATCTTTTATCATAAATGTCTACTCCCAAACCAAAAGGAGATTGAAATATTTTTAGATCTAGAGAAGCACAAGAATCACCATGTGAAGTACAATTCAGCTCACAAAAATCTTTGGGATAAATAACTACCAAAAGCATCATTGTTTAAATACATAAAATCTTGAAAAGAACTAACATTAGGAACAAAAGATCATCGACAAAGCATGTAATATTAGAAAGTTTGTGTATAATTATAGGATAAATATTAACTAAAACAAGCCTTTCCATAAATTCAAATTCATAAGTAAAAAGATAAAAATTAGCAAGAAAAACAACACAATTTGTACCCATAAGAATTCCAATACATTGTTTGAATAAAACATCACCAACTGAAATATACAAGTTTTCTAGAAGAAAATCTAACCATACAAGAATGTCACTTTCATCGACTATTCTAGTATAATGTTTCTTTCTACTATCTATATCTATGGACTTGGATTTCAATCATAAATAATTAGAATGCAAAGCAGACTTTTTTACCAAAAGAGCCTTACATCTATCTTTGGTGAAATTAAAAGAGAAAACTTTCCTAACTAAAGAAGAAATCCTATGTGTTAAATCATTCAAATCTAATTTTGTATACAAAGTGGTGAATTATGTATGTATGTGTGTATGTATGTATGTATGTATGTATTTATGTACGTATGCATGCATGCATGTATGTATGTGTGCGTGTGTGCACGTGTGCGAGCATGTTGATCTGAGAAACATGTGCAGTATTATTGTATGTACTGAGGAGTATTTCCACAGAGAGAACTGGTATAAGAGCCTTGGAGCTCAAGAATGATATTAATAATGAAAAGCAGAGCAGAATGCCTATCAGATGTGAAACTGTAGATGGCAGAAGTCAGGCATTGTGCAACAATGGAGCCAAAAGTGCAGATGGCTTCTAGAGGCACTCATTCTTCTAGTTAAGATGATTGGGATCGTGAAATTGAATTACAAACTGCAAATATGATGGGAGTTCAGACATGATTGATGCATATTTATCACATTGAAAGTTGTTATGATTGAAAAAATATGGTTTGGTGTTTCATATATGGCAACGTTTTACTTATGATATAGAGTGTCTTATTGGTGCCTTGTAATTTTAATTTGGCAGTGTAAAATGGTGATTTTAGTGCAATAATTTTTTATGATGGAGATTTTCATACAAGGCCTTCAATAATAATGAAGTTAAGTATAATGTTGATCAGCATTATCATGACCATGGCTGTCATCATAGTATACATAGTTATTTCTTTACTTGTATGTTAAAATGTTCAGATGTTTGGCAACATATGTATATGGTTGACGTTTGTTATGCATATTGGCCTTCAAACGGAGAGTACAATCTTTTGATTGCTTATAAGCTTGCTTTCTTTTTGTTATTTATCATTACACTGTTTTAATGTGTCACCAAGCTCAAAGCTCTGAATTCTTTAGCGGTATGAAGGACGCTCATTGTCATATCCCTGCAATCTATTAAAAAGGTGAATTAGATGCATTCTTTGTCACCAGGATAGTCTCGTAGGTGGGCAAGTCTTCAAATGAACTTGCCTTGATATATTCTTTTTAACCATCAGTTGCATACTGTAGTTGAGTGATAAGCCCTTCTTGAGATTCAAATGTAGCACATAGTAACTCTCAGTTTTGGGCTTTGTTTCTGTCATACGAATTGCCATTTTTTCAGAAGACAATAAGTGTTGATGCTAACTGATGCATGTGCATGTGCAAAGATTTTTTACCTCCAACTTGCTAGTACTTGCACCACCTGTTTGAGACTTTACCAGCCTAAAATAATGCTATCTGATTTTCTTCTCTGAAAGGGCACTTTTATATTTGAGTTGGGTGTAATGAGGAGGTGAAGCAAAAGTTTTGTTTATTCTCTGAAGGGTAACTAAAGGCTTTTGAAAGCAGGTCATTGATAGTTTGCTCATGTTTTATGTTTTCCCTTGGTTGCCATTGATTTGCTGCTGCTATGTTTCAGGAGGAGGACGATCCTTATAAAGCAGCAAAAGAGCTTGGTATATTTAAATTAATTGAGAGTCCAATGGACATTACGACCACGACTATCATTAAGAGGATTGTTGCAAATCATGAGGCTTACAAGGTTAGATATAATAACCAAATTTTGTATGGATGCATTTTTGAATGCCTTTTGCATTGAACTACAGTTTTTGTAGTCACAAGGCTTTATGACCACTGCCCATGTTTGGTATTTGAGATACAAATAAAAGGATGTGATTCCTTTGTTTTACATAGTTTCTTACTCATCAGTCATGAGCTTTCAAAGAACCACTTCAAGCACGAGGAAGCATATGATTTTTATTTTTAATTATGATGATATTTGCTATTAAGATAACATATACACATTAAGTAGTTTAAAAGTATATTTAAAGCATAGAAGTATAAGTGTAGGATTCAATTGCATGGAGCTCTGGTTATCATATAGGGTATTTCGAACTTGTAGTAGTGCCAAGACAATTATGAGAATTGAAAAAAATCGAATGGTGAAGGTCACGTTTTTCAATATGAGAAAGCTGTATGCCCATTTTTTGGTTTTATCTTATTCTATGTATTGAATCGCATTGTTTAAAATCAATACTTGATTTTCTTGATTCAGAAAAGAAATGAAAAGAAGACTGAAAGTGAGAAGAAATACTATGAGGGTAAAACGTACGTTTCTGGAGACTAACAGTATGCCGAAGTTCCAACTTTGCTCAAAGGCACCTTGTTGCTGCTATCCCTTGGCATACGACTGTAATCTGCCTATCGATTGGAGGAAGCAGCTGGTGTTTCTGACGAGCATCTAGAGTATCATGGAATGCGGATAGGATTCCCACAAATTTATATACAGAATGATGTTGTATGTTAGAATTAGATGAAGACAAAGCCAGCTTTTGTGAGAAAAGCTACAGATAATTCTAGCATTTCCATTTGATGTCAACCCTCGCAACAGATCATTTGTTTAGCCTTGTGAAATTATGTTCATGTTTGTTGTTGCTGTACAAGATCTGTACATGTAGGAATCATTTTTCTCAATGCTTGCTCAATTTCTGTTCACAATAATAGATAACAGTCTTTCACTGTTTTGCCATTCATATATAAGGAGTGGCACGTGCATTGCTAGCTTCATGCTAGTCAATCACTGATAAATACATTTTCTTTTTCAGGGAGCCTATCTGTTTATCGATTGGACCATTTTCTTATCTTCTGTTCTCTTGCATGCAAAAGGGCAGCTTAGTATGTGTCAGACGTATACCCTCAAATTCTAACAGTAGTTATTAACTGGATAAGGTCTGATGTGTGTGATGGATTTGGAGATTAAGCTAGGATCTCAAAATTTTTTCCTAGTTTGTTCTAGCTTCTCGAATCCAACCAAATGGTTTTGGCTGCATATTGGCCTTTATTCTTTAGGGGTGCCAGTGATTTCACTCTGATTATATTTACCAATGGTCTTGTCAAGAATTCAGTCTTATTGAATTTATAGATTGATTGGGATCATAAAAAGATTTAAATTCCATTGAAGAAATGGATCATTGGGGAGAGTACAGATTATAATTGTACATAAAATGCACAAGTGTCCTTCTCTGCAACAAACCTGGTGACTTGTTGGGAGGTGTGATCTCTTTTGTGATGCTTGAATCACCTCAACGTACTTTTTGTAATGGAAAGAAATCTTTGGATATGGTTATTTGGCACTCTGCATAGACAGGTGCATATAGGATTTTAGGTTTCCAGTATATATAGATAAATCTTACAGATGAATTTGTTATCTTGCTATCTGAAGAAGATGAGTATCTCATTTTGATAATTCACGTCACATGAATGTGGATGGAAAAAAGGCATGGTTAAGAATTCTATGGTGCTGTATTTAGTCTCTCAAAGTAAGAGTACCAAGGGACACATTAGCATAGAAATTCATTTCAAACTTCACCATTTCTTGATAGGCAGGCTTGTTTAAACATAGTAGAAACAACTATGACCGGTTGTAGGTGATGTTAAACATACTTCACGTAAGAAAAAATGTTTCCTTGTCGCTTATTTGGAGAGGATTCCAATGTTTGTGACCGTTATGGGCTTTTGCAAAGTATTCAATTTCATCGGACCATAGGGACAAAAAAAATGATATGCTGCTGAAAGCTGGCAGGCACTGATTGTTGATGTCCATCTCCTAGAAGATTTTTGTTTGTAAAAAGCAAAAGAAAACTTGTAAGAGTTATTTTTAAAGAGAAGAAATTCTTGCTCTAAACATGACAATCGGATTTGTCATTGGATTGAAACATCCACCAGCGACCAACCTTGCATTGTCAAATTAACTGTGAGATATGTGAGTCTGAATCATAGAATGCTGTGCTTTATATTATTTTATAGATGGAGATTACTTTGTAATGATGTGGTTCAGCACTTGCAAGTCGATGGAAAACTTCTGATGTTTTGAAAATCTTTTAATAAAGATGTTTGTTACTTTCAATACAATGCATATGCTTTCTAAAAATGAATGGGAATTGTATTGTGCATCACGGTTTTTGACGATCGGAAAGTTTACTGCTCGCTAATTGACATATATCCAAAATCATGGAAATGTGTTCATATTTTCGTAAAGCTTGAAAAAATCTTATGCGCATTGTGGCACTTGGAAATTTGTGATAATTGATATATTCACATCTTAACTTCTGGACAAAGGGGAAATGTGGTTGAGTGTAACTACGTTTCAACATATTCAGTATCGCACACATAAATTTGGTGTATTTTGAATATTTGGTGCATACATATAAATTTGGTGTATCTGTCTCATGCATCATGTTAAGGTAGGGTCATTTTTTTATTTTCTTCTCTCTCTGCCTTCCTCTTGCTCTTATTCCTGCTTTTTATCCTTATCCGTCTCCTCCTACCACTACCACTAACACATTGACCACCACCACTGCCACCATCACTAACCACCACTACATTTACTACCACTATTATGGCAATCACCACCACCGCTATCACCACCATCGTTATTACTGCCATTGCCACCACCACCAGCACACCACGGTCACAACCACCACCACATCACCACTACCACCATTACTACATTGCTAGTACCACTACCATTACTTCTGCGACTACCACCATTGCTATTATCACTACTGCTATTGTGGCTGTCACGAACATTGCTATCACTACCACTACCACTACCACTACCACTACCACTACCACTACCACTACCACTACCACTACCACTACACCACCATTACCACTACCACTACCTCTACACCACCATTACCATTACCACTACCACTACTACCACTACCACTACGACTACCACTACCACTACCACTACCACTACCACTATCACTACCACTACCACTACCGCTACCGCTACCACTACCACTACCACTACTACTATGGCAACGGCTATGGTTTCCAATATCACTAGCATTACTATTGCACTGATCACAATAAGCGTGATGATTGTGATAATAGTGATGATTACGATGAGGTCTAGCGATGATTCTATCTATGATGACAACGAGAAGTGCCATGATAATTATGATGATGAGTATGATTTCTATTTACAACTTATTATGATGATTGTGACTTCACTATTGCTATTGTTGTTGCTTTTGTTGCTCTTTTCTCTTGCTCTTACTATTCTTGTTGTATTTGTTGTCACTTCTATTGGTATTACAACTATGATTTCTATTGTTCTTGCCAATATTGTCAGTACTATTACCACTTTGACCATTATGGTTACGACATTGATTATGACACTTATGGTTGCTAGTGTTCTTGCTACTATTGTTGATTAGTATTATCATTACTATGACCATTATGGTTGCTATTATTCTTGCTACTATTATTATTAGTATTACCACTTTATGGCCATTATGATTATGACATTGATTATGACTATGATTAAGACTACAACTACGATTAGAACATTGAATATAATAATTACGATGACTACTAAATACTATGTACATCCATTGCTTTAGAACATCGAATGTAATACTTATAACTAGTAAATACTACATACAACCGTTACTACCTATTGTCACTACTTCCACCTACCACTACTACTTATGACCGTTACTATATTAATATTATTGTTACCATTATTGTTGCTTTACTACTATTGTTGCTACTATTTCTAATACGATTGCTACTTTTATTGTTATTGTTATTGCTATTGCTATCACTATTACTCTTGTTATTTCCCTTGTTACATCAACTATTACAATTATTGCTATTGATACTAATGTTGGTGTTCTTGTTGTTATTTTTGTTTCTATAGCTATTATTGGTGGCATTGTCATTGCAGTTGTTTTCATCATCTTTGTGTGTTGTAGATTCGTTAACACAAAGCACAACCTTCTTCTAATGGTGGAGGCTAAGTTAAATATCAAGTCAATTTATGTTACCTTATTCAAGTATACAGAGACATGTCTCTTAGAAGCTATGGAACTTCAAACAACAACACTTGGAGAAGAACACGCTTGCATAGACAAACAAATAACAGGAAACACATGAAGGAGAAGATGCAAGATAATAACTCAAGAAGAAAGATGTACGAAATATTACTATATCTCATTTCCAAAGTTACTTGTAGTTAGGCTTTTTCTTTTCTATACTTATGTATATCTAGAACCTTTTCACATGAGTTTGACGGAAAAACTTAAAAATTAAGTCTTAGAGCTAATTGAAACATGATAATGGGTGTTAAAACAACTAAAAAAATTACAAAATGGTAGGAATAAATTCTATAGACTCAAGGACTTGAACTTTACAAAGGAGGAGTTGGCTACAAAATAGGCATGAATTGTCATGTGGTGCCTCTCGTGGTTCCAATTCTTTAGATGCTACCTCTTTATTGTTTGAGATTCTTCAAGGGGTCTGGCATATACTTCATGGTCCAAAATGAAAATTTTGTTGTGTCCTTTCAAGTTGTTAGACCTTTACTTCATGGGTTCTCTTCATTAGCCATTGCCAACAACTCCCTCTCCGGAGACTATTTTCCTTAGCAGGCATTTGATGGGCATGTCCGGCTTATAGTGGGTTGGCTTCTTCATGGACAACCTGATCTCTATGGTGGTGCTGTCTAGATGAAAACATTAGCTATTCAACACACTTTAAACTCCTAGAGTGGTTGGAAGCATATCTAGCTGATGCTGGCAAACATGTATCGTATAATAATTAAATTGTTCTTTGGCTTATTTATAGCTAAGGCAAAATTTTATGGTTTGGGGCTAAACCCTCTTCTTCACCATGTTGGATTCACTACAATAAGATCTTTCTTTGATAAATATTTAGCATGGATGTAGTTGAGCATACAAACATTTGCCTCAATTCCTATCTTGGCCTTAATGTAGTCAGCTTGCTTTCTCGAACTCATTCGCGAGCTCTTGCATTCCTTCAATCCTCTTATTGCATAGATTTTCATTTGTGGGTCTCTCATGATTCTCATGAGCAAATGGATCATGTGCCTCTTCTTGGGTTTTCATTGTAGATGCATGATCTTTTTCATCATCCTTTGATTGGCGTGGGATTTTGATTACATAGTGTTGAACTTGATCATGCACTAGTGAATCATCAATTGTTTTATCTTGGGGTACACAAGTTTGTGCTTCGAAGAAGCTCTTATTCTATTCAGATTTTTTCCCTAAATTGGGCTTTCAATTCTTCGTTCTCCTATCTCAAAGTTGCGCTAGCAGTTCACCTTGTTTTCCTTGGGTGAGATATAACTGTTGTTCTTCTTCAAATAATTCTTGCCTCAAATTGTCTCTATCTTCTGTGACTTTTTTGAGGTCTTTAGGTGTTTTCGATAGCTATGTCCATAATATGTTCATGAATATCTTTATTCCATGCTTTTTGGAATTTAGAATTAGCTTTACTTCCTCGAGAGTCTTTTTACTGATTTCACAATCTATTTCTAATGTGGAGACTACTTGCTAGAGGATGTTATCTTGAGATCAAATCCTTTGATTTGCATATTCTTTTTTCTCTTTGTGTATATTGAAGTAGAGATTTGAAATTCTTCAAAGTATCATTATTGTTCATGAGACCACAAAGCTAGTCTTAGCATTCTGGTTCTACCTCGTTTGCCAAACATTGCTCTTCTTCTTTCTCCTCTTCATTCTCACAATTTTGTTCTTGAGGGACACTAGCTATAATTGATTGTTCCTCATATTCTAGTTCTTGTTTTGAAGTGGTGCAATGGCAATGCACCACGTTGGATTTCTCTTTATGAGGGCTTCATGATGATGCTCTCACAGTGCAAAACATAGTTCTATGCGACATACATGGTGCACTTGACAAACTTGCAGAAACACACAAAAACTACATAGTATGGAGAGACCTCACTACATATTTCCTAGGTTTTATAAATGTGGTCAAACTTACAGTATGTGGCTAACTAGGTCACTAGAGGTTTCCTTAAAGAACATATACAAAAGTGTCCAATAGCCATTTGGCCTTTCACATGGAAACTAAGAGTGACAATCTTCCACTAAAGGCCAATATGGCCAAAGTGAACTATGGGTGAAAAAATAATGAATGATAAAGGATACTTGAGTGTAAGTATCCAAGCTATACCCCCACTTGATGGGCATGTTATATAATGTATAAGTAACTATGCAAGATCATGAATCAAGTAACCCCCATCAAGTGACAACGATGTCGAAAACTATCCTTTGGTAGAGCTTAAGTCAGAGCATCTAAAACATTATCTTGAGTATGAACATTCTCAAGAATAGTGTGCTCAATGGCTAAGTAGTCTCTAATGAAGTGATACCTCACCTTAGTGTGCTTGTTCTTTGCATGATAGGGCTGATTCTTAGCCAAAGCAATGACATTCTGACTATCACTCAGAAAATCAGGTACATGCTAAGGGAGAGCCATATCACAAGCAAGACGAGAAAGCCATAATGCTTCCTTACATGCCTCGCTACCTGAAACATACTTTTCTTTTGTAGTGGGAATAGTTGTACCTTATTGAAGACGAGATCTCCAAGAAATAACACATATAGCAAAGTAAAAAATGTACCTCGATGTAGATTTTTGATTTTCTACACAACCAACATAAAATGAATATATATAAACATTAATGGATGTGTCTCCTGTACCTAAGCATAGATGCTTGTCCTTAGTGCCACTCAAATATCTCAAAATCATCTTGAATGCTTCCCAATGCTTCTTTCCAAGATAGGACATATATTTGCTCACAACTCCCACTACAAATGCAATGTTTAGTCTCGTAGCTTCCATAACATATATGAGAATACCAACAATAGATTGATAAGGAATTTTGGTCATGAAATTTTTTCCTCATTTGATTTGGGGCAATCATCCTGGATCAATTTCACATATATAGGTAAAGGTGTACTCAATGCCTTTCCACCTTGCATATTGAATCTATGAAGTACTTTGAATATGCACTCACTTTGAGACACATTTATGCATCTTTTACTCTATCACGAGTAATGTGCATGCCAAAAATATGTTTGGCATCCCCCAAATCCTTCACATCAAATGTCTCACTCAACTTCTTTTTGAGCAATAACAAGTCATCAAAGGACTTTCCCACAATGAACATAAATTGTCAAGCACATCAAGCTTCCATTTGAGCATCTCTTAATGCAGAGACAATGATCCTCATGACTTCGAGAATTGCCTTGGGACTTCATAAAAGCATCAAATTTTCGGACCCATTGTCTAGATGTTCTATATAGATCTCATCTACAAGACCTTCAACATGTTGTTTCTCAAAACCATTTTCAAACAAACATGCTTTACACTTTGGAAAAGCACTTTCCAATATGAATTTTGGCTTATATACCCATTTACATGGTAAAGATTTCCTTCCCTTCAGAAAAGGCACCAAGTCCCAAGTACCATTCTTGTGAATAGAATCCAATTTTCTCTTCATAGCATGCTCTCACTTGACATGCTCATTTGTCTGCATAGCCTCTTTCTAGCAAGAAGTCTCACTGACATCTGTCAGCATAACAAAATCCAACACTAGAACATATTTATCAAGTGGATGCAAGACATGTACAAAACGTCTCAATGGTTGCTGAACGAGAACATTTGTAGAATGATTTGATTGATCATTCTCTTGAACATCCCTACGTGTAGCATTCTTATGCATTAACTAGAGGACTAATATCTGCAAACAATACTCTTCTCACTTCAACCTCCTTAATGGGTTGTTTATGCACCTTAGACTCATTAAAAATGACATCACTACTTCTAATCATTGATCATTCTTTAGGATCCCATAAGTGATATCCGATTAAACTTCTCGACCATATCTAAGGAAAATATATTTTTTGACTTATAGTCTAGCTTTTGTATAAGATTCTTGGGTATATGAACATATGCTTCATACTCAAAAACTCAAAGATGATCATAATATGGCGGCTTCCTTGTCCATAACTCTTGTGCCAATTTTAGATCTTTGGCAGTACTAGGTAAAAGGTTAATAAGATGACCTACAATAAACTCTGCTTCTACCCAAAATCCTTGTGAAAGGTTTGCATTAAGTAACATAGAAACTACTCTATCTTGAATAGTTCTATTCATCCTCTCAGCTACACCATTCTCCACTGGATATAAGGAGCTACATACTGTTTATGAATTCCTCTAGACTAAAAAAGGCTGAATTCATGTGAGGTATACTCATGTGAACTAAAGCTTTGGCCTTAGTTCCTTTTTCGATCTCAAATGAAGCAAGACATTTTTTAAAAGTAGGGAATACCTCATCCTTTGACTTGATAGGATATATCCAAACTAGGGTCATCATCTATGAAAGAGGCAAAATAAGGAGAACTACCTAATAATCTTATGGGCATAGGACCACACATATCTATATGATTGAGATCTAAAGGCTGAATTGAATAGTCCATGTGCATTTTATGCACATCCCTAGTTTGTTTTCCATATTAACAATGCTCACAAAATAAAAAATCAAAGAAAGATAACATAGAAGTAGCCAAAACGAGAAAGATTTTCTATTCCACTATGAGATATATGGCTCAAACATTAATGCCATAAACAAACCATATGCTGTTGATTGACAGCTAACAAGTGCTCTTTCTATGATACAAATAAAGGATAAAGTAAGCAAAATTTACATCCTTTTGCAATAATCATATTTTTCTTTGATATGCAAACGGACGGACCATAGAAAACCACTTTGCAAACGAGGTCATCAAGCCAACCAAGTGATATCAAACTACATGATAAGTGAGGCACATGTCATACATTATGCATAGTAAATCTTGAACCATCAATGAACTACACAACCACATCTCCAATCCCAACAACATAACACTGGTAAGAATCACCAACTCACAATACTAAGAGACTTTGCTGCATAAGTCGAGAACCATTCTCTATGTAGTGTACATAGAAGGAAGCAACGAAATCCAATAGACACATGTGGGAAAGAGGATCAACCATAAGAGCCTCACTAGCCAATGCACTTTGACTGTCAGTGAAGACGGTGGTGGCAGAAGACTGACCAACACCCAAATCAACCATAAGGTGTCTGAGCCACACACACTCAACAGTCGTTGTGAAAGCTACCCTATACTCAGCCTCACAACTAGAAGTGGCCACAGTAGGCTGATTCTTGCTCAACCAAGATATGCATGAGCTACCAAGCATGAAGCAAAAGCCACTAGTGGACACACGATTGTCATAGCAACCAACCCATTCAGAGTCAAAAAAAGCATGTAAATCTGGCGGTAAGATCCGCCAACAATCCAAGTAGCTGGGTACCACTCAAGTAGCGAAATATGTGCTTAACTTCCTGCCAATGCTTGACTCGTGGGCAATGCATAAACTTGATCATCTGTGAGACAACAAACTAAATATTTGGCCGAGTGATGCATAAGTAAATCAAGCATCCAACAGCCTGCTGATAGAGAACAACATCAAATGCATCTCTAACATTATGAAGACTCAATCGTAAACCTGTCTCCATAGGAGTGGCAATAGGTTGACAGTCTTTAAGGCCAAAACGCTGCAATAATGTGTCAATATATTTTGTTTTACACAAAGCCATTCCACCATCAACATGCATAAACTGAGTGCCCAAATAATGATGCAAATGCCCCAAATCAGACATCTCAAATGTGTCATGCAAATCAGCCTTAAAATCAGCAATATGCTTCTCATGAGGACCAGTGAGCAGCATGTCATCAACATACACAACAATAATCAGAAGTACATCATTAGCATGCTTAACATATAAGGTGCTTTTAGTTGGAATGTTCTCAAAACCATGTGTTATCAAATAAGCATATATCTTTTCATACCAAGCACGTGGTGTTAAACCATATAATGCCTTCTTTAACATGCACACGTGGTTTTCATGCCCTTTCTACACAAAGGCACGGGGCTGAAAAACATACACTTCTTCATGAAAGTCACCATTCAGAAAAGCTGTTTTAATTTCCAATTGATGTAGATTCCAACCATGATGAGCTGCAAGTGCATAGATTCTACGAAGAGTAGTCATTCGACAAGTGGATGCAAAGGTTTCATCAAAATCAATGCCTCTTTCCTATGCATAACCCTTTGCATTCCATCAGGTTTATGCTTCAGCTTGTATACCCGGTTAGTGCCATGGCCTTCTTGCCAGGAGGCAAGTCACATAAAGACTAGGTACCATTTTTCATGATAGCATCATATTTAGATTGCATTGCAGCCATCCAATGTTCAAAATTTTGTGCTTCATCAAATGAAACAAGCTCTATGTGATCACAGAGACTAGATGCAACAAATAGCATAACAATCAGATGCAAAAGAGGCACTATGAGAGCCTAAACGGGGACAATATGACAGAGGTGCATCTATTTTGCTGTCATGCAAAGTCTGCACCAGCCATTTTGGCATAGTTTTTGCCTCCTCAATATCAACTCTTTTTCAACAAGTGCATCATGTAAATATGCATCAGAAATAGAATGATCTACATCATCACATGAAACCTGTAAAGGCTAAGAAGTTGGCTCATTGGGACCAGCATTCGACTGTCCACCTATAAAAAGAGGTAGCAAAGTATCATACATGTCTCTGGAGCTAAAATATGTCTCTTTCGTACATGAAAGTAAAGGTTGGATAACATCTTCCACAAAAACAACATCACGGCTAACCAACATGCGTTTAGTCTATGGATGATACAGATGATAGCCTTTGCTTTCAGAACTGTACCCAACAAAAATACATTTTATTGCTTTATCATCCAATTTCCTGTGATGTTGTTCAAACACTAATGCATATTCCAGACAACCAAAAACATGGAGATGAGCAACATTTGGCTTGCAAATATGCCAAAGCTCATATGGAGTGATAGACTGTAGTGCTTTAGTAGGACACCTGTTAAGTACATATGTTGCACACATAACAACCTCAAGCCATAAACTATGTGGTAAAGCCTGACTCTTGACCATACACCTGGCCATCTCCACGAGTGATCTCTTCTTCCGTTCAACAACTCCATTCTATTGAGGTGTATATGACACTGTACACTGATGTTTTATCCCATGTTCATCTAGAAATGTATTAAAATCAGAAGACATATACCCCCCCTCCCCCCGATCAAAACGGAGGGTGCCCATTTTACATGCTGATATATTTTCAGCCAAAACCAAAAACTGTTTGAAGCACATAAACACTAAAAAATTTGCTTTGAGTGGATATACCCATGCATGCCTGGAAAATTCATCAATGAAATTCACGAAGTAAAGATAGTTCCCAAAAGAGGGTGTCTGCATAGGACCACAAATATCACTGTGGACAAGCTGCAATCTCTAAGTAGCTTGAACTAAACCATCTTTTGGGAATGAGGAACGCTGCATTTTGCCCAAAATAAAGCCTTCGCATACATGTTTTCCAGGAACCTCAGGTTTGAGCAAAGAGGACACCATTTCATATTTTTGGAGGCATAGCAAACTAGCAAAATTCAGATGACATAAGCGTGCATGCCAAAGCTTTACATCTGGAATAGTCTAAGAATCATGTACTGCACATGCCAAATCATTCACAGATTTTTCACAACCTATGAGCTTATATAGCCCATGACATAAAATGCCAGAAGCAATAATCATGTTGCCATTTGACAAATCATGAACTGTATATCTATCATTAACAAATTTCACAACCAAGTCGATCTTGGCTAATGAAGAAACTGATAACAGATTTTTCTTGATCCGCGGCACAAATAAAGCATCCGACAAAGTGAAAGAACTACCATCAACATTAGTCAAAATGATCTTACCAACTCCCATGATATGATAAGAGGAGTTGTTGGCGTATGTGACAATATTTCCTGTAGGGCAGGCTCAAGTGAAGTGAAGAAATTGCACTGTGAGGTAATATGTTTGGTTGACCCACTATCAGAATACCAAACATCTGAGTCTACTACAGACATACACTACTCATGAGAAGATGGGTAAAAACTGCAAACAGTAGTAAACGCCCATTCTTCGTTATGGATTAGATTAGCAGACTCTGTTTTTGGTGTAGAGGCCTCTACAATAACCATTCCAGCCTCTTTCTTCGTTGCCTCTTTAGCAACCAGTTTTGGATAGCTCTTAATGACATGATCATTTGGTTTACAATATTTACAAAACAATTTCTACTTTTGTGATTTCTTCTCATCTTTGTGTTCCTTTTTTGAATGTGCAACATTTGCAGATTTCTGCTTACTAGTAGATTACCTCCATTTAGCTTTGCCCTTCTGACTAGCCAGGAAAGCTTGATCTGCAACACTCATAATGGACCTGTTCTGCCTAGCCTGATCTTCTTGTAGTAGAACAAAAACCAACTCTTCAAATGTTAAGGCATTTGGATTGCCTTTCATCATCAAACAAAGAGTAGAAGAAAAACTCTAATATGAGTCGGGAAGACCATTCAGAACAGTCTACACAAGTGAACTGTCAGTAAGGACTTCATCAGCAGAAATCAACTATTCCTTCAAATCCTTGATCTTTGTCAGAAAACTGTTCATAGAATCACCTTTATTCATATGATCACTCTCCAAATATTTTCAGAGGTAAGCAACATGAGCCTCATTCCTAGCCTGGTATAATGTGGTAAGTGTATCCCAAGCATTCTTAGCTATTCTGCAAGAGAAAATGTGAGGAATAATAGCACGTTTGAGAGACAAGGCTATCAATGCATATGCCTGAGCATCTCTGCCATCTTAACAAATTTGCTCTGCTGTAGGTGCAGTAGAAATTGTAGCACGAAAAAGAATCTAAAGAATATCAACATCTTCAACACCATCTATATCAGCTTCAATACCTATATTTGCAGGTGTAATAGGATGTTTTTCAACACCCTGCACAATGTTCCACAGTCCTTTTGCAACCAATACATGTTGCATCATATAAGCCCACAATGGGTAATTGGCACCGTCCAACTTATCCTCAACAACGAACAAACGGAATACATCACTACTTTAAGCAATGACCACTGACTAAAATACCCCGATGCAAAAAAATGACTGTATCTAAAAAAGTTGAACAAAACTACCCTGACAAGTTCTACTAGACCTGTAGCAAACTCCGAGATGCTTATATTGGCGAACTAAAACCTGTATATATCTTTGGCGCAAAAAGGTGAAATAGCTTGCACGAGCGCTATGCTAGTGCATTCGGAGGCCAAAACGAGCTCATATTGCATGCGAAGCCATTTTTATCTCCTAACCACCCTGAGTATGCTCACCCTATTTCGTGCGATTCTGAGACTGTGACTAGCAAGGTATTGACGATGCCCTAGATGAAGCAACGAACTGCTCTGATACCAATTGCTGGAGTTTGAGGTCTGCAGAAGCATGCAAACATCACAAAGAAGAAGAAGAAGCTTGGAGCAGAACACACAATACTGAATGTACTACCACTAGAATGTACAAAGATAAGTAACCCATTAGGGCTATAGGTGTATATACAAGCCAGGGGAAAAAACCTCCTAAAGAGGGAAAAAAGTGCCCTGGCGGTCCTAGTGTGTTCACACACATCACTACCTAAATATATCAACAAGCCCCTTCTTTATCAATGGAATCCAAAATTTATCATCAAAAGATTTTTGAGATAAGAGATTTCACATAAATTTCTTGATCATTTTTTTGTTTCATGTAGATTTAGTTAGAAGTAAGGTCTTTCAGTGTTTCTTGTGCCTAAAGTGTGCTATTTTTCATAATAAACTGATAAAGTAAAATTCAAGTTTCAATACCTAAACCCCTATGAAGAGAGAATCAAGATTTTGATCAATTCACATAGTCATGAAGAAACAATACTTTGATTGATTAATGGAGCTTTGAAGGTAGAAATAAACTTCTAGAAGCATGAAACAGTCAAAGAACTATGGATAACAAAGATAATTCATGAAAAAACTCACGTAATCCATTTGAAATCGCCATTAAAGCTTGATGAAGAGAATTGAAGGAAGAGCTATCAATTTCTCATTAACTCCAAAATTACAAGATCTATTACCAATGAGTCATAATTGACTTATTTACCTTTGTAAGTGTCCCTTGTCACACTTAAAATAGGCACTCCAAAGTTTCTACCAAAAAAATCTACTATCTTGAGAGCTCTAAAAATTCTACAAAAGTTCAACAAAAATCTAAAAATTCATCATGTGCAGTTCAAGGATTCTTAGGCTATGTCAGATGCAAGGCTTTGGCACGCATGCTTTGCTCATCTAAATTTTCCCAGTTTGCTACACCTACAAAAATATGAGATGGTGTCCTCTCTACCCAAACTTGACGCAACTAGTAAACATGTTTGTGAAGGCTCTATTTTGGGCAAAATGCAACGTTCCTCCTTCCCAAAAGATGGTTCAGTCCGAGCTACTCAAAAATTGCAGCTTGTTCATAGTGTTTTTTGTGGTCTTATGCAAATAGCTTCTTTTGGGAACTACCTTTACTTCGTGACTTTCATTCATGATTTTTTCAGGCATGCATGGGTATATCCATTGAAAGAAAAGTTTGAAGTGTTTATGTGTTTCACACAGTTTTTGGTTTTGGTTGAAAATCTATCATCATGTAAAATGGGCACCCTCCATTATAATCAAGGGGGAGAATATACGTCTTTGGATTTTAATGCATTTTTAGCTAAACGTGGGATAAAACATCAGTGTACAATGCCATATACACCTCAATAAAATGGAGTTCCTAAAAGAAAGAATGGTTCACTCATGAAGATGGCAAGGTGTATGGTCAAGAGTCAAGCTTTACCACATAGTTTCTGGCTTGAGGTTGTTATGTGTGTAGCATATGTACTTGACAGGTGTCCCACTAAAGCATTGGAGTCTATCACTCCATATGACGCTTGGCATGGTCACAAGCCATCTGTTACTCATCTGTGTGTCTTTGGTTGTCTGGCATATGCATTAGCGCTTGAACAAGAACGTAGTAAATTGGATGATAAAGCAATGAAACATATTTTACTTGGGTACACTTCTGAAAGCAAAGGCTATCATCTATATCATCTAGAAATTAAATGCATTTTGGTTACTTAGTTGTGATGTTTTTATTCAAGATGCAATTCAACCATCACTTTCATGTACTAAGGAGACATTGGTTAGCTCCAAAGATGTGTATGACACTTTGCTGCCTCTTTTTATAGGTGGATAAGCTAGTGTTGGTCCAAATGAGGTAATTTCGCAACCTTCGTAGGTTCCACATGATGATGCAAATCATTCCATTTCTGATGCAAATTTACATGACACACTTGTTGATGAGAGGTCTAATATAGAGGAGGCAAAAACTATGCCTAAATGGCTTGTCTAGACTTTGCAAGATCACAAATTAGATGCACCTCTATCATATGGTACTTGTTCAGGCACTCATAGTGCTTCTTTTGCATCAGATTGCTATGCTATGGCTGCCTCTAGTCTTTGTGATGAGAATGATCTTGTTTTGTTTAATGAAGCACAAAATTCAAAAAATTGGATGGTTGATATGCAATCTAAATATGATACTAGTATGAAGAATTGTACCTGGTCTTTATGTGACTTGCCTCCTGGAAAGAAGGCCATTGGCACAAAGTGGGTATACAAGCTGAAGTGTAAGCCTGATGGATTAGTTGATAGGTATAAGGCTAGACTTGTTGCAAAAGGTTATGCTCAAGAAAGAGGCATTGATTTTGATGACATCTTTGCTCCTACATGTTGAATGACTACTGTTTGTAGCATCTGTGCACTTGGAGATCACCATGTGTAGCTCAATGATGAGTAGCACCTCCTTTAATGTCAATCCGGGAAGACGTGAGGATGGTATGAAGACCTCGAGCAAGTGGCGGCACAAGTGCGTGAGTGAGAAGCACACAAGCATGCACACACATACACACACACGCGCACACAAGGCAAGACAGAGAGTGAGAATCAATGGAGCTTTTAGATTACTTTCACAATGCTCTTACAAGTCCGTTTCAATTACAATCTAACCTCAAAAATGAGCTCTCTAGCTCTTTTTATAGTTTTTGACTAGCTTTTGGCCCTGTCCAGACCTAGTGTCCGGCCTAGTTAAAAATTAGGTTCCAGGGCCAATTTGAGGGCTCAAACGGAGTCTAAAAAATACGAAAATTGATATGTAGGTACTTCTAAGGCTCCTCAAGCTCAAGGACTCCTTGGCTTGCACAAAATGGAGCTACAAAAATATGAAATGGTATTTACAATGATTGTTAGTGATAAGAATCACTGTTAAAAAGATGTAGATTGGAAAAATTGAAGGGCCTATCTGCCAGATTTGCGTCGACTGCTTTGTCTACTTACTCCTTCACCTTGTTCTGACTCTCTCCGTTGGCTTCCTTGTCTCGTCAATCCTTGGGTTCCCTGGCTTCCTTGTCTAGTCAATCCTTGGGTGCCCATACTGCTCTCAACACCCCCCCCTCTCTCGCGTCTGTCGTCCCTGACAGACCCTTGTTGCTGGGAGTGTTGGATGTAATATTCCACAACCTGAGTGGCAAGCTGATGTTCTTGTAAGCGTAGTCCTCTGGCCAAATCTGTCATCATACGATCCCAATCGATTGGTCCTGGAATGTCCGGATGTGGCAGACGTAATTGATCTGCATGGATCGCTTGTTCTACTGCGAATAGATGTAGCAAGTGTGTGGGTCTGGGAATGAAAATTTCGGAATTGTATTCCCAGAAGCCCGTAGAGAACATTTCCTCAAATGTTTGCTTGAAGCATGCGGGCAAGTACTTGATTCGTGCATGCCAAGCAAAGATGACAGTGACCGAGGGGGTTTGGCTCATGTCGTAGACTAAATCCTTGTTGCCTTGAGCGAATCCAGGGGCGGAGATGTATGGAGCTTGGACATTCCGAAAGGTTTTGAAGACAATGGTCATGAGCTCAAAGATCTTCATACACATTTTCGCTGCTATATCAGGTACATTATTTAGGCGTGCGGACCAGTGCCGAATGGTTGATATCATGTAGGCTACGGTTGGAGGTCCTCGAGGTGGAGCAAAATATGGATAGTTAACCCAAGCCGAGCACTCTTTATTGTTGCGTACCTTGATTGCAAATGCTTGCCAGGATCTGCGACGTACCACTGGACAATAGCATGGATTATACTTGATATAGAGTGGCATGGTAGCCCAGGTACTCATCATCTCTGGGTAATCGGTGAGTAAACGTGCACGCCAATTAGGTTGGAAAATCGAGCCAGCACGTGCATCGGTCGGTAAATCCCCTATCTCGAATTGAGTAGCGAATGTGGGCTCCTTCCCTGTATGTCTTTTGACTTCTGCATTATAATCATGTAATAAGACAAAATAAGGCATGTATTGCGATTCTGATGTGGTGATTAACCGTTGATGGGATAATTGTTGAAAGTAGGAAGACCGAAGGACCGTTTCTTCCAGATTCGTGAGAGATTGCATTTGCACGGCCACATGATCATCATGTGTCTTACCCACCTTCTCGACCCTTCTGACCCAATCTGGAACTTGAATTTCTAACGTGTCTTGTCCTTCTTCTGTAGTTCGGCCACCAGGCGTCGGCATAGGCTCGTATGGCTCTTCATAGCTGTCCTCGACGGGGATTTCCACTACTGTTTCAGGTTCTGGTTCTTCAATGGGCGAGGGTGGTCGTTCATATGGTAAGAGGCGTGCTTGGAGTTCTGCCACCTGTTTCCGAAGGGTCTCCATTTCTTCTGTAGATTGTTGCAAGATTACCGGCTCCGGTTGAGCAGTGGATACACTGGCTAACTGTTTCTTTAGATCGGCACATTCAGTCTCTAGTTTTTCATATGACTCCAGGAAATTTGCATGCTCCTCAAGTAAAATGCGGATGTCTTCTGATGGAACTGCTCTATATCTGGTAGGGCTAATGGTTGCTCCTACGGTTCCTTCCATAGCCGCTTCAAAGTTGTCTTGATTTTGTTGTTGAAGTCGTTTGTTCTCTTCTAGTGCTGCGGCCATATGCTTCCTTAATAGCCCAATGTTGCGTCTGAGTGTGGCGTTAGATATCATTTGTGCTTGAAGCACTGTTTCTAGTTCCTTGACTGCTTGGTCATCTACAGTTGATGTCTTTGCTTCCAATTCGGAGTGAGCCTGTTGTAGTGTGGTATGCTCGGTTAGGAGCGTCTGGTAGTCAGCTTCAAGAGTGGTGACTCTAGCTTGCAGACGTTGAGATTCTGCCTGGAGGGAAGCAGTGCGTTCTTCCAATTGATGGTAGTCTTGTTGTAGCTGATGTGCACACTGAAGTAGTGTGTTGAACGTGCTATTTACATTATGAGATGCAAGGGGAAAAGTTTGAGATGCAGGGGAGGAGGGATTGGGTAGGGGGGTAGTGAATGCTGTGTGTGCCAATGATGTGAGTGGTGAGGTGGGGGGTAGTGGAGGGGGAGAGGGTGGAATTGTGGGGAGAGGTGCTGTGGTGGGTGAAATGTCCATCGGGTCAGACAGAGTGGTGTGTATAGGGGCTACCATGTAGTTGGGTATGGTAGGTGAGGTGAGTGTGGTGTTCGTGTAAATTGATGTCGTTGCGAACAGCGGGGAAAGGTGCCTTTGAAACATTGGAGAGCGGAAGAACTGCTCCACAAAGGACGGGTATTGGGGTGGTGAGGTCCGGTTGAAAGAGGTGTAGGGGCCAGCTGGGAAGTGAGGGTCATGGAATGGAGGTACTCGTATTGGGGGATAGGTCGGGAAACACAGGGTGCCTTCTGTGGGTGCTGGGTTTCCAACTACACTTGTAATTATGGGATGGCCAGTCATGGGTTCAGAGGATAGATGGGTCGAAGTGTACAAGGGATTGGTGACGAAGGAGAAGAGGGTGTCTTGTGAGGTGGGTTCTCGAAATGAGAATGATTTGAATGAGGATGGGTTATAAGTGAATGTAGAGGTGATGACTGTCGTTTCTTCCGAGGTGGGAGGTGGTGGTGGGGGTGGAGAAGGTGGTGATGGAGGACGCTGGGGTGAGATGGGTGATGGCTGAACGAAGGTTTCAGCGGAGAGGTCAGTGGTGGTTGTGGGAGTGGCTGTGGTCTCAATAGGTACTTCTGGTTCTGTGACGGGTATCCTGATAGTCTTACCTGCTCGTGGTAACATGTCCACTCTGCGTTTGTCATATTTTACGGACTGGCGGACTGCGGTGTGGACAGCCTCTGGAACTCCTAAAGAGTCCGACACTAATTTGAGGGTGTCAATGAAGTGTTGGTCCACCCCTTCATCTGATAGCATTTCTTGCATCAAAGCTTGACCTGATACCAGAGAGAGCTGATGCCTTTCTTGTACTGCTTTGATAGTGTCGTATAGCCTTCGTAGTTGAGCTGTATATGCCGGTGCACCTACAAGTTCTGGCACTTCTTGTTGCTCCTCTTGTTGCTCTTGATCATACTCCTCCTCATCATCCTCCTGTTCTTCATCTCCGTCCTCTTCTTCCTCCTGTTCTTCATCTCCGTCCTCTTCTTCCTCCACTTCAACAGGTGTGACAGGTGCTTGGGAGGTTGTGGCCTGCGTTTGTACATTCTCCGCTTGTTGTGCCTCTTCTGCCTCCAGCTCTACATCTTGTAATAGTTGTTCGAAGTCTTCATTAGTGAGTTCTTCTAAAGGTGCACCACTAGGAAATTCGAGATCCGTTGGGATGGGAGGGAATATCAAGGTGGAACCATCCGTGCTGCGTCTTGGAAGTCGGAGTGTGAATGGTCGGACTCTTCGGGGTGGCGGGGTGACGTCTGGTGTTAGGGTGGCTCCACGTGGTTGAGCACATGGGACTTGGACCGTGCCTCTCATCTTCTTAGAAGGGGGTCCAGTGGATGTCCTGCCTCGAAACTGCTCTACCCGATTCCACATCAGGGCTCGTTGGATTGGAATGTCATAAGCCAAACACCTATAAATGATTCTTGTCAGAGCGCAGCAACCATATAAAACCTGTTTCCGCGGCCAGCGTTTGTGAGCTAAGTGTATCTGATCAATTATCCAGTGGGGTAGGTTGATGGTGAGGCTCTGTGTCTCTGCCAGATACAGGCTAAACCAAATCTTTTTGTGCGGCATGGTGAATCTATCCTGCGCCGGGAAAGCAAAGTGTTGCATGCACATGCGAAGGTGTATTGCAATATTAGGCGTCATGGATACCATGTCCTTGAGTTTGGTGAGACTTCGATTCTTCATGTAGTCCGGTACTAGGGTCTCCTTCTCTGTAGGAATATGCATGCCGCGCATATCCAGAGCTTCTCTCACCAAATTGTTTGATAGCCTAAACCTCTTGAGCTCATTCCCCTTTGTCAGAGATGGAATCACAAATGAGCTTGCACCTTTTGGGTTCAGATTTGGAGTCAAGGTGTTGATGAGATAGTAGCATCGCATGAAGTCAGGTTTTGGGAGTCCGGCACTGAAATAGGCACTCAATCCGGCTTTTTCCCATATCGGACGTAGACCTTCCGCATTTTGTAACTTCTCAAATTCTCTTGTAAAGAAATGGTATCTGCCTTGCTTTCCATTGTAGTCCAACTCTGATTCCCATAGATACGTTCCTTCCCCCAAAGGTCCTGCTACCTCGGTAAACCAATGTGAAGTCTTTCCCACGGGCATGGTGTGGCCACGCAGAGGGTCCGCAATAGGTATGATTTTGACGGCCTGCAACTCTTCTGGTCTTTCAACTGTCTCAGGCAAAACGGGTAAACTGTCCAAGTCCACCACTTGCGGGTTTGTTTCTGTGTGAGAGCTAGTTCCTGCTGCCTCCGCCATGTTGAAAATGTCGCAGCTGGTTCTGTGAGAATATATGAATAAACGTTAACATTGCAATGGACACAAAAATGACATGGTGTCCCTTGTTACAATATTAACTTAAAGTTCTGGAGTGGTTAGGAGTTAATAAGTGCTCGGTGCTGGTGTGTGTAGTTAGGAGTTAGGTAGACCTAAGAGCTAAGCGAAATGATGTGAATTAAGAGTGAAGCGGTTAGTAGGTGGTCATGGATTTACAATAGGGTCAGGGGGTTTGTTACAAGTCTTGGGCTGCCAAATGCAGTGGATGGGTTTTACTCGTGGTTCCGTAGAGATTCTCGAGAGCTTTATAGGTGTGTCAGCTTTAACCTGAGGCCTTTTAGGGGCCCATTTACAACTGATTCTGTTCGTGTTCATGTGCCTTGGTGTTGAAAATGAGTGGATGTAGGCTGTGCGAGTGAATGGATCATGCTGTGTAGGGTGTGTTCTTGGTGTAGCTATTTGAGCCCGCAAACAAGCCTTAGGCACCCAAATTTGTCTTGATTGTGGGCTAGCCTTCATCGACTTTTTGGGCACCCAAATAGATTTCACGTTAGCAGAAGAATTTCCGGAAGACCTCTTATTAGTGACGTGTTGATGGTTATTAATAAGAGGCTTCGCCCGTGCTGTTGGCGTGGGTGCAACCGGGTGTTCGCCTTTTCGCACCCACACTTGGTTCACTTGTTGAGACATTCTGCTACGCAGGTTCTTTTGATGTCCGGCATAGGTAGTACTCTGCTTCTTCTGCCTTTGCTCCACCGTTGGTTGTTGCCTCCTTCTGGCCTTTGGAAAAGAAGGGAATTCCTTTGCATCCCTGACTCCTTTTTTGCGAATATCATTCCTCTGCAACACATAGTTTTGGACAAGAACAGCATGGTCAACTTCATGTGCACCCCTGGAGGGACCAGGAGTCTGTGCCTTTTCTAGTTTCTTGAGTGCTCCATTATCCAACTCTACTGTAATTCGACTATGATTGACCCATACCTGGAGAAGTCCACTTCTTAGGTTTAAGTTGACTGCTTGGTCATAGATCCAGTCTTGACCCAAGACAAGAGGTTCAGTGAGATCCTCATCTTGACACACTAGTACTTTAACTGTCATTGCCTCCTCATGAATGTAGAGGGGAAGTTCCACCTCGCCCATACAAGGGGTTTCCACGCCTCCCAATCCTATGAGATATGCTTCCACAGGATTGACAGTTAACTGTAACTCTTGACAGTAAGACACTCTAACAGCACTAGTGGCTGCACCTGAGTCAATCAAGGCTCTTACAGTCCTTGCACTTTTCCCTTGTCCTATATCTAGGGTTACAAAAGGACGTCGATCAGTTATCCTAGGTGAGCTGGTTCCGGCGACTTCACACATTGCCATATGATATCCTTGATCTGCATAGTCATTTGTCCTAGGCTGCTCTCTACCTTGCTTTCGTAATTTCATCCTTCTGATGCGTTCTAAAGCTTCTGCTTGAGCTTCTTCTCTAATTCTCTTCTCTTCCTCTTTGCGTTTCTTAGCAGTGTTGAGTCGGCTGAGCATTTCCTCCGTGAGGGGTTCCTGATACAACTTGACTCTGCATCCGCTAATATAGTTAGGGAGAACATCGCCCTCTAATGTGGCTAATTGTACTGCTCCACTCGTGGAGATCCTATTGATAATCATAGGTCCGTAGCCTCTCTTTTCTAGCTTCCTCGCGTGTTGCTTCAGTGTATAGACTAAAACTAGATCTCCGGCTTTCAAGCCTTTATCCTTCACATGGGCATCGAAGTATGCCTTCTGCCTCTTTTTAGCTGCATATATTCCAACAGCGGCTCTCAGTCTTGTTTCTCCTAATCGTTCAAGGTCAAAGATCCTAGAGGAGAGCTCATGACCTGTCCATTCGTGCTCTTGTGCTACTTTCAACGTAGGAATCAGGAAATCCAAGGGTAGCACTGCGTTTTGGCCGAATACCATCTGAAAGGGGGTGGCTTGGAGTACCGTTTTGTAGGCAACTCGGTATGCCCAAACAGCATGGTGTAGCTGTTTGTCCCAATCAGAGCGTTTATTGTTCACTAATTTCGTTAGTACATTGCATAAGATCTTATTAGTGCTCTCAGCTTGCCCATTAGCTTGAGGGTGATACGGGGCAGACTTCTTGTGTATTACCAAGAATTCTTGGAGTAGATTTTCAATCACTTCATTTAAGAAATGAGTTCCTCTATCACTTACAAGCTCTATAGGTAGCCCGTATCTCGTGAATACATTCTCAAACAAGAATTTGGCAGTTGTTTGAGCATCGTTCTTGGTCGTAGCCTTTACCTCTACCCACTTGGTGAGATAGTCTGTTGCAACAATGATGTATTCCGCATGAGACCCTTTAGCTGGGGGATTAATAGGACCTACGAAGTCTATTCCCCACTTAGAGAATGCACGTCCACCCATCATAGGTTTCAGTGGCATCTCATCTTTGCGTATAGGATACTGAGTCCTCTGACAGACATCACACCGTTTCACATAGGTATGTGCATCCATGTGAAGGGTGGGCCACCAGAAGCCCGCAAATAGGATTGCCTTGATCACCCGATCCGGTCCAAAGTGTCCTCCTGCTACACCTTGGTGAGCAGTTTCTAAAATCTTAAGATACTCACTTTCATGGACACATAGCCTCAGGTAACCATCCTTACCGCGCTTGTATAGATTATCACCCACGAGTGAATAATCCTGGGCTTCTTGTTCCAAACTCCTTTTTCTAGCTAGAGTCATGTCTGGAGGGAATGTGTTTGTCCTCAAGAATGATACTAGAGGTTCACTCCAATCTGGCACAATGGATACTTGATAGAGAGTGGCATGTTCCACAGGTGGTTTAGTGCAACAGATTGGGCATTCCTTGCACAACTTTTGGACATCCGCTTCCATAGTTGGCCAATGCACTCCGAATCTCTTTAGAGTCTGCAACGTTCGTTGCTTTGAATGGTGTTGCTCTAACGCACCTACATGTGCTAATTGCAACCATTTAGCGTACTCATCCTCTTCTACGCAACAAGCCAAGATCCCTTGATCTGTGTGCTTGTACATGCTGCCTGCCATGATATGGTACTTTTGGGCTTTTACGATCTCTCTATTCCGTGTGTTCACCACTGGATGATTAGGCCCGTATGTCAATACTGGTACCAATGGCTTAGCCCACTGTGGTACAACTTCCAAATTAAACAAGTAAGCATCAGGAAGGTCATCTGATACTCCTTGTGGGGCCTCTCCCGATGTGAGCCTAGAGAGGTGATCTGCTCTCAAATGAGTCCTCCCTTTTCTTACCACAACCTCAAAGTCATATTCCATGAGCAAGAGAAACCATCTTACTAATCTTCCTGTATTGCATGGCTTGTTTACAAGATATAACAATGCCTGATGATCAGTAAAAAATTTAAACTTATTTGCAAGCAAATAGTGTCTAAATTTCTTAACTGCATATACCATGCCTAATCCTTCTCGCTCTGTAGTGGTGTAATTCCGTTCAGCCGCATTCAATTGTCTACTGGCATAGGCAATTGGAAGATCCATATTACCTTCACCAGTAGGTTGTGCAAGCACGCATCCAATAGCATAATTGGATGCATCCACATGAACATGGAATGGCTTATTCCAATCTGGTGTGGTCAAGATTGGTGCTGAACATAATCTTCGTTTAAGCTCTTGGAAGGAATTCTCACATTCATCCGTCCACTCAAAGTTTGTCAGAAGTCCGTACATGGGCTTTGCAATGACAGCATACATGTGTATAAATCGTCGATAATAACCACAATGCCCCATGAAAGCTTGTACTTCCTTGACATTCTTTGGCCTAGGTAGCTCTGCTATGGCTCTCACTTTCTCTTCGTCAGTAGATATGCCATTCTTTGACACTATGTGTCCTAGAATCTTACCTTGCCTTACCATAAAAACGCACTTTTCTGGGTTCAGGCAGACTTGGTACTCTCTACATTTGTCAAAGATTTGTCTGAGTTCAGGAATATGGGTTTGCCTAATGTTGGAATGAGCACAAAGATCATCAACATAGACTTCTAAACTCTTCCTCAAGAACTCCTTAAACACATGGCACATCAGCCTCTGGAAGGTAGCTGGTGCATTGGTAAGCCCAAATGGCATTACTCTAAAAGCAAAAATGCCCCATTCTGTGGCAAAGGCTGTCTTATGCTGATCCTCTGGAGCTATGGCTACTTGATTGTAGCCCGAAAATCCATCAAGGAAGCTGTACACTTCCTTGCGTGCCACTCTTTCTAAGAGATGTTCTGTGATGGGAAGCGGATAGTTATCTCGAATCGTGGCGGCATTAACCTTTTTCAAGTTAATGCACACACGCAGTTTGCCATTCTTCTTGGGCACCACTACGATGGGGGATACCCATTCAGTGTGCTCAATTTCATAGATAAATCCAGCTTCAACCAGTCTATCTATCTCTTCTTTGATCTTAGCGGCGTAATTATCGTTATATGTATAAGGCTTTTGCTTAGAGGGTTTAGCATCTGAGGTCATGGGAATAGTGTGTGAGCATATGTCCGGGTCAACCCCTTTCAAATCCTTGTAACTCCAAGCGAATACATCTCTGTATTCTCTTAGCAAGGCAATCAATTCATGCTCTTCTTCTTCTGTCAGGTCATGGCCTATATACGTGCATCTCTCCTCTCCTTCTTCTATGGCCACTACTATTTTCTTGGTGGTTTCTTTGTTATCATAGGCCTCTCCTAATTGTGCTTCTCGTTTAGGCATTCTTATCATGACTCTCCTGTCATCTATCTCATACTTCTTAAAATTTTCTGGGACCTCAAACAAAGATTCTTCCTCCTCTGGTGAGACTTCTTTCTTCTTTCGTTTCTTTCCTTCTTCCTTCGGGGTCATATGTGTTGCTAATCTTACATCATTTGTAACCTCTCCATGCCTCTGGGGTTGAAATTCTACTTCATGGAAATATTCTTCATCTGATGCAAATGGTGGGTCCATAATGATTGACTCTAGATCGGAGTCACTTGCATCCTCAAATGCATCAGGGCTAGGTTCGCATTCTTCTAGAACTGCCTCTCCCATGATTGGCTCTATGGAGAAGACTGAAATATCATAGCCATCCTCATCACAGTGAGGTGTCCATTGTTCTTCGTTGATGGCTACGTCCATTGTTGCTAAGATTTCTGCCCAACCGTGAGGTTCAAATTCTTCGTCTGGAAAAACTACAGGTGCATAGGCTGGGTCTTGGATTGATCTATGGGTTTCTTTCGCACCTACCTCTCTGGCTTTCTCTCTCTTCTCTTCTTCTACTGCTACCTTGCACATCCATAAGTGGGTGTCTTCATGCATCCATGAGGATCCGGACCCTATGGAATGCACCGATTCTGTGTCATCTTTGGCTCTATGGATGGGATTCCATTGGATAGGAGGGACGTCTCTGTGAGAAAAATCCTTGAGATTGACTTTGGTTGTAACGCCCAAGTGTTGCAGATACAAAGAATTGGTTCCCCAATCCTGTACCACTTGCAACTGTCGCATGAATGGTCTTCCCAAAATCATCTCATAGGCATGATTTTTGCTGAAGTCACATATAGCAAAACTATGCTCAAACTCGACACCACAAGTGGTGAGAGTTATTCCTTCTAGCAATCCTAGGGGTCTCTCTATGTGACCATCGGCCATTTGCAATTTCATTCTCGTTGGCCTGAGTGCCGGCTTGCCCCAACGCTTCCAAAGGGAAGTGGTGGCAATTGCAACTCCTGCACCTGAGTCCAAAATTGCCTTAGTGGTGTAGTCCTGGTAGGTAATGGGAAGATAGGTGTTCCCTTCTTCACCTTCACACATATCTCCTATCTTATCCAAGGGAATTTCTGGCACTGTCCTATGGGATCCTACCCGGGAATGAGGTTTTGCAACTTCAGTTACTCGACTGGCTGCACATTTTCGCGCGTTTGGTCTATCCTCAGGCAGTTCTTCCAAAGTGAGATCGCGTTGCACCTTAGTGTTCGTTACTACCTCCGTGTTCCTTGGTATGACTGAGTCGTCGTTCCTTACCATGACTGTGGGTGCTCTCATACATGTGGACTTTGCTTCCCATGGGCCTGTGAAGTGGGGTAGCTCTTGTATGGAATTAGACTCAAAGTCCGATCTCTCATGAGACTGAGCACTCTCATGTTCCCCGTAAATGGATGGGATGTCTTGTGGGAATTGGTCGTGTGCATCGTCCACAAGTTCAAATGGAGGGGCGACCTCACTTTCGTTATCCCATTTGTCTTCTTGAATCTCTCGTAGGAAGTCTGGTGCCAACCGATTCATAGAAGAAGAAGTGTCTGGCTCCGTAGAATTAGGCACGTAAGCAACCTGGGAAGGAGGGCTCATTCTATCGTTGGCCCTCTCCTCCTTCCCATAGATGGCTGGAGCACAAGCTTCTTGGAGAGGATTACTTATTCTATTACTCTTTCGAGCAGGCTCATATGCTCCCTGAGAAGGAATGTGGGTCACCTGTGGAGGTACATAAGCTTTCGGGGGAGGCTCATGTGACTTTTGGGGGGGAAGATAAGCTTCTTGAGGAGGCACATGGGCTTCCTGAAGAGGCTGGCTTATCCGTTCTCTTGCCCTTTCCTTTCTTTGAGGGGCAGGTTCCTTCTCTGATTGTGCAATTAACTTCTCTATTCTTTCCAGCAGTCCATCAAAGTGTAACTGCGTCTTAGCTGAACTAGAAATGTTAAATAGGCGGCTGGCCTCAAACATGGTCTGAGCCAATTCCACCATTTTGGCACAAATCTTAGTTCGTTCAAGCTCTAGCTCGGCTCTAGGGTAGCACTTTTCATGATCGGTTATGGTTGGCCCTTCTTGGATTCTGGCCTGATATGCTTTAAGCATCATATTAAGGTCTTCGGGAGTGGGATCAGCTAGGACTGATCCTACTCTAGGGGGTGGTGGGATTTAATGAGGCGGTGGGTAAAGTGGTGGGTTGGATGGAGGTGGGAGTGGTGGAGGCGGGGTAATGTGAGAGGGAGTTGGAGCTGTGAGTTCAGTTATCCTCGCTTTGGTTTCTCTTATGCTTTCTTCAAGTTCATTTATCTTTTTTGCCCATTGTCTTTTCATTCTTTCTCGACTATCTTTCCACGCTCTAGCCCTTTTCTTTGTCACGCTTTCGGTTTCACTAGCCTCTGGGCCCTTTTCCTGGCTTGCCTCTTGGTTTTGCTGCAATGCCTGAGCTCTAGTAACCACCTGCATTGGTGCAGTGGAAGTGACACTTCCTGAGGCATCCACAACCAACCCAATCACATTGATAGGAGTGATTTTTGGCATGTTATTGGGGTTCTTTGGGCAATCTCGTAAGAGATGCTCTTTTCCACAATCTTGGCAAAAGCCTTGGATCGTCACGGACTGATTTTGTGTAGGTGCAGGTAAGGGACAATCACGAATGAAGTGATCCCCCTGACATCGGTAGCATGGTCCTCTAGGAAAGGGTGGTCGTACCTGCCTAGGTTGAGGCCTAGGGTTGGGGTTTGCATACATGACGTTCGTGTAATCCGACTCCCAACTAGGTTCACTTGGTTCTTCACTATAGTATGACTCACCATGTTCCGGAGACTGCATGTAGTAAGCTTGGGGACTATCGACATGTGTAGAATCAAAGCTATGGTCACTCGGGTCACTTTCTGAGATCAATGGGGTTACTGGTACTATGGCCCTATTCAGGTTTTCTTCTGCAACAGCATACTTTACTGGAATCACGTTAGCGGGGTTTGGAGGCTGTTGAGCTAGTACCGGTTGGGGTCTCTGTTGGGCCTGATATGGTTGCTGATAGGTTTGTTGGGGTCTAGCATATTGTGGTGGTGGAGGGTACTGGTTCTGGTATCTGCCTTGTTGGTAGGGCTGAGGGTATGGTTGCCTAACTGCCTGCTTGTTGTATGGGCAATCTTGTGCGGTGTGATTGGTGTATCTTCGTTCTATGGTGCAATATTGGCTATTTGGATTGACCTGGGGTTGAGCCATAATGGGACACACGTTTGCCATGTGGTCACCACCGCATGTATAGCACCTCTTCGCTGGGGCAAACCTTGGGATTTGTTTGCTAGTTACACCCAATTTCTGAGCTACCTTTTCGGCAAGTTCCTCAATTGATGTGGATTGCGTGGAAGAGTGACTAGATGCACTATCTGAATCTTTGTAGATTTTGGAAAGCTCTAGCTCTTCCCCTAGGTTATCTTCAATGTCAATGCACATGCGTACACATTCTTCTATGGTCCTAGGGTCCTTCAGATACACATAGGATCTCAATTTCGTACTCAGCAATCCATCAAGGAATAAGGCTACTTGTTTAGCAGATGTGGGTAGTTCCGAAATAGGGCACCTTTCAAGATATTGTCTAAATCTTCTTCCGGCCAATCTGACGGTCTCTTGGGGGGTCTGTTTGAAGCTGTGAATCAATGAGGAGGTATTGTGTCTTATGCCGCTCTTAGAGAACTCTACGATAAATGCCTCTAGGAGTTGGTCTATGCTCCTGAACTGACGCTCATCTAATGGCTGAAACCATGTAAGTGCTGTGTTCCTAAGGGTTAGACCGAAGGCATTGTACTGCGTGAACAGATCTTCCACTTGTTCAGCTCTCAAGACTTGCTTGAACTCCGCCACATGATCATAGGGATCTCCTGTGCCGTCAAAGTAATTCTTCATGGACTTAACTAGCTGGGTGGGTCTCAAAGTTCTTGTGTGCTCTCTAGGCCTCGGCAGAGGGAATCCATCTACATTTCTTTGGTTCCTGTGGGCTCTATGCATCTCAGGTTCTACCCTATTCGTATCTGTTCTCGTTCTTTCTCTGCCCACTGGGTTGGCAAAACTTACTTCTGGTCTATCTCTACTTCTGTCTCTTTGCGTACCATGAGCTTGGGAAGTTCCAGCCCCAGGGTGACCATAGGATACATTTGATCTTGGTTGAGGGAAAATAAATTCACCCTTCCAAGTGTAAGCATGCCTATCATTTTCTGTCACCCCAAAGATCCGTTCTGAAGCCTGATCTAAGTAAGTCACTCTGCCTGGGCTATCCGGATCCTTAAACTCATAGATCATGATATTTCCTATGTCTGTTGGCTGATTAGACTTATACCTCCAAAAGGCTTCATCAGTTTCTCGATTGAGGAGCAACTCTATGCTCTTGTTGTCTTGGGGGACCCATTCAGGTGTGATAATCCTAGTGAGAACTGATTTACCTCGAGGGGTTCTAGGTTCCGCACCCATGTTCCCTTGTTCCAGGTCCCCTAAGTCCGCTTCTGAGATTACGTTCCCAAAGTCATCTGTCCTATCAGGGTGACTAGTGACTACATATATAGTTCCTTCTTTGTCCAGGTATGCACCATTTTCAAACTTGACAGCTGGGTGCTCTAGTCCAATGGATTGGTCAGGGTTTTTAATCTGGACCACCGATCTTCCTAGGCCGTCCTCATAGATGCTAGCACCTAGTCGGTTGGTCCTAAGATATTCCAGCTGTGTTTTGTAAGGGCCTTCTACCCTGTACAAATAAGGCACTCCTGAACTTCCCGTAGGTCTGTCCATGCCTTGAGACATTTCTGACTCACTGGTCTCAGAGCTAGGGTAGTATGAGTGGTGGCTCAACTGCTGGGCCCAAGACCTTGCAGTGTGATTGACACTAGCCTCTGAAGACCTAAGGCTTTGTCTTTCCCTTGCTAAATGTCGTCCTGATCTAAGGTTCATATGCCTAACTGATTAGCCCAATTTTTTTCAGAGTACAACCTCGTTGCCGATTAATTGGTACCAGTCACTTGATTCTTTTTAGTTATTTTATCACGTTTGAGTTCTTGTCTGATATCACGTCGTCAGGAATGTTTGAATTTTGTTTCGCACTTGCAATTGATCGTTCCACGTTAGGTTCTTTTCCTTTATGTTATCGGCAGTACAGAGATTAAATTTTTAACTTGAACTTGAGTTTTTAGGTAGTCTTCAACTTGATAACTGCCTATCGTCGCTCTGACTTACTCCTACCTCTCGTCGTTCTTAGCCTAAGCTATGAATTGACAGAGGGGTTAAAAGTGTCCAACCTTTTGTCTCCTGCTCGGTTGCCCTTGAGTGCCCAGGAAATGTGTTCCCAAGCTCGCACTTACACTTGCTTAGAACGCCTCTCGATGCTCTGTAAGAGTTTCAAAGTTAGCTTTGAAATTTACATTCCAAAGACAGAACCAATTATTTTCATTCATGTAGCACAAACACAAACTTGCATAGTGATTCTCAAGAAAACAATCCTAAGGACCCCTGACTTTGATCCCCCTGGGTATGGTCAACTTCAAAATACCCTATCTAAAAATCAATGCATTATCTTTATAAAAAACAGTTGAGGGCGTGTAGTATATGCTACGAGCTTTCCAACAAGCCCTAGAGCTCAAAAAATGGATCTCGTATGAAAAAGTTGTGACCGTTCAGGGTTCTAGGGTTACGACAGGGTTCAAACAGGATCACTGTGCAACAGGTTTTCCCCAAGTTGTTTTCCTAAGACTTCCCCATGTGCTCAAGAGCATAATATTTGTGACCAAAATTTAGCCCAACTTTTCAATTAACAAACCCTAAAAAATTTGGCTAAATTTGGCTGTCAATCGCGATGGATAGGGCTGTCAATCGCGATGGACACTCAGTCAATCGCGATGGACAGAGAATTCAGTCGGTCGCGATGGACACCCAATTCAATCAATCGCGATGGACAGGCAATCAATCGCGATGGACAGGCAGTCAATCGCGATGGACAGGCAGTCAATCGCGATGGACAGAGACTTCAGTCAATCGCGATGGACAGGGGGTTGAGTCAATCGCGATGGACAGGCAGTCAATCGCGATGGACAGAGACTTCAGTCAATCGCGATGGACAGGGGGTTGAGTCAATCGCGATGGACAGGCAGTCAATCGCGATGGACAGAGACTTCAGTCAATCGCGATGGACAGGGGGTTGAGTCAATCGCGATGGGCAGGCAGTCGGTCGCGATGGACTGGCAGTCAATCGCGATGGACAGAGCTGTCAATCGCGATGGACAGGGCTGTCAATCGCGATGGACTGAAATTTTGCAAGATTTTCAAAAATTTTAGTGGGAATGTGGTGTGCAGGGTCTCTAGTCCACTGTGGTGCACTCAGATGTACCAACAAGTGAAAATTTCTGTCAATCGCGATGGACAGAAGGCGGCGACTGCGAGACAGTTTCGTCGAGTTCCGTACCTGCGCGGAAAGCTGGAGATGGTGATGTGACCTGTACCTGCAAGATAGCTCAAGAAACATGCAAAAACAGCACATGCAATTTCGCTCTCTCGCTCTCTCTCACAAGTGAAATGAGGGAAATGAGGTGGAGGTGGGGATATAGTCAAAAAACTGAAATTTTCGCGATGATGGAGATGGAGGTGGTAGATGGTGATGATGATGATGGAAATGAAGATGGTAAAGAAAGTAAAAGAAAATCGATGAGAGTGAAGAAAATACCTACAACTCCAACGCGTCAACTCTACGTCTTACCATCACACGCTCGTCCTCAAAGCTCGATCCCCGGCAACGGCGCCAAAATTTGGTGTAGCTCAATGATGAGTAGCACCTCCTTTAATGTCAATCCGGGAAGACGTGAGGATGGTATGAAGACCTCGAGCAAGTGGCGGCACAAGTGCGTGAGTGAGAAGCACACAAGCATGCACACACATACACACACACGCGCACACAAGGCAAGACAGAGAGTGAGAATCAATGGAGCTTTTAGATTACTTTCACAATGCTCTTACAAGTCCGTTTCAATTACAATCTAACCTCAAAAATGAGCTCTCTAGCTCTTTTTATAGTTTTTGACTAGCTTTTGGCCCTGTCCAGACCTAGTGTCCGGCCTAGTTAAAAATTAGGTTCCAGGGCCAATTTGAGGGCTCAAACGGAGTCTAAAAAATACGAAAATTGATATGTAGGTACTTCTAAGGCTCCTCAAGCTCAAGGACTCCTTGGCTTGCACAAAATGGAGCTACAAAAATATGAAATGGTATTTACAATGATTGTTAGTGATAAGAATCACTGTTAAAAAGATGTAGATTGGAAAAATTGAAGGGCCTATCTGCCAGATTTGCGTCGACTGCTTTGTCTACTTACTCCTTCACCTTGTTCTGACTCTCTCCGTTGGCTTCCTTGTCTCGTCAATCCTTGGGTTCCCTGGCTTCCTTGTCTAGTCAATCCTTGGGTGCCCATACTGCTCTCAACACCATGGTTGTAATGTACATTAATTGTACATTAAAACTACATTTTTGAATGGTGACTTGCATGGTTTTGTGCAAAAAGGGCATGAAAAAAAAAGTGTGGAGGTTGAAAAGGGAATTATATGGTTTGAAGCAAGCCCACATGCTTGGTATAAAAAGATATGTGCCTACTTCATTTCATATGGTTTTGAGAACACTCCAATTGAGAACACCTTATATAATAAGTGTGCAAATGATGTGCTTCTTATCATTGTTGTCTACGTTGATGACATGCTGCTCACTGTTCCTAATGACAATCATATTGGTGATTTTAAGGCTGATTTGCATGCGTCATTCAAGATATCTGATTTGGGGCATTTGCATCATTATTTGGGCATTTTAACTTATGCAACTTGATGACGGAACAACCTTGTGACAAAGAAAATATATTGACACATTATTGTAGCATTTCGAACTTGAAGACTACAAACCTATCGCCACTCCTATGGAAATAGGTTTACGGTTGAGTCTTCATGATGTTGGGGATGCATTTGATGTTGTTCTCTATTAGCAAGATGTTGGATGCTTGATTTACTTATGCATTACTCGTCCACATATTCAGTTTTTTGTCTCACAGATGAGCAGGTTTATGCATTACCCATGTGTCAAGCATTGGCAATCAGTTAAGCATATCTTTTGCTACTTGAGTGGTACCCGACTACTTGGATTGTTTTATCCCAAGGGGGATCACTACTGCCAGATTTACATGCTTTTTCTAACTTTGACTGGGTTGGTTTCTATGACACTCGTGTGTCCACTAGTAGTTTTTGCTTCATGTTTGGTAGCTCACACATATCTTGCTTGAGCAAGAAGCAACCTACTGTGGCTACTTCTAGTTGTGAGGTTGAGTATAGGGCACCTTTCACAAAGACTGTTGAGTATGTGTGGTTGAGATGCCTTATGGCGGATTTGGGTGTTGGTCAGTCTTCTACCACCACCATTTTTAGTAATAGTGAGAGCGCATTGGTAGTTGCAAGGAAGCCTGTGTTCCATGCTTGTTCTAAACACATTCAGGTGCACTATCATTGTGTCAGCGAGAGGTTCTCTGCTGGAGAGATCAATTTGGCATATGTGCCCACATAGGAGAACATTGTAGACCTTTTCGCAAAGGCTCTGCCTAGAGAGAAGTTTGAAGCTTTCCACAAAGCTTTGGGCTTACTTACTTTTGTGGATGAATACCACATAGCTTGGCACTTCCTTATACATGAGTGCCAATTCCTTGTTCACCGCATGACTCCCAGGGGGGATTTGTTGATATATTTTGGTAGTGATGTGTGTGAGCACACTAGGACCCCCAAGGTACTTTTTTCCCTCTTTAGTATATCTTCCCCCCCTTGTATATACACCTATAACCCTAATGGGTTACTTGTATTTGTACATTCTCTTGGTAATACATTCAGTATTGTGTGTTGTGCTCCAAGATTCTTCTTCTTCCTTATGTTGTTCACGTGCTTTTGTAGACATCCAACTCCAACAAGTTGCTATTGGCTCAAAAAGCTCAAATATTTAGAGAAGCAAAGGCTAGAGTGAAGAGTCCTGGAAAGAAGATAGTAGTGAAAGAAGTAGGTAAAAAGAGGATAGTGCTTCAAGGACAACAACCAATCAAGAAAAGAAAGATGGATCCAAGGAAGTTAGATCTTGAAGGTGAAGAGGTCATATAGGAAGAGATGAAATTAAAATAAAAGAAAGTGCAATCCTGCGAGGAACCTCATCCACCCCAAACTAATAAAGATCAAGTATATTCATATATGATGCAAGACAATTATAAAAGACTTGCCTATCAAGCTCAATATCAAAAGATGTTAGAAGATTATTTAGACAAAGCTACTGATTGGACCCAAGCAGAATGAAGCACTATGAAGGTTTGTATCAGAAGATGATGAATGCTAAAATTGAAGTAGTCCTTATAAAAAAAGAATCAGAATTATTACCATATTTTCAAGAACTTTAGGGACCTCTAGAAAATAGAACTACAGTAGTAGTGAAGAAGAGAAGAAAAGACCCAAAACTCAAAAGGAAGATAAGAGGGACCCTAAAGAAACTAGAAGTAGAAGAAATATGTGAAGAAGATATAGTAAGAGGATCCATTTTTATCCATAGATTAGAAACAGAAATGGAAGAAGAGGAAGCAATAGAATCAGTGGCAGTGGTTCAAAATAAAGCAAGATCTAAAACAAAAACATATAGCAATGCACAAGGATTCTTATTAAGAAGCATAAATTTTTTAGAACCATATACTCCTAGAAAACCGGTGGAAATACAAATAAAAAACATAGAGGGAATGGTAAAAGTAGTGGAACTTGGAAAAGAAGATGAAGATTTAGATGAAAATATGGAGATCAAAGTTGCAAAAGGATTGATCATAGTAGAAGAACAAGATTAGGAAAAAGAGAAACATAATAAAGATAGAGAGAGCATGACCAAAGTAGTAGAGTGGAAGAGGAAGAAAAGATAGAAGCCAAGTAGAATATAGTGGAAGATATCCAAGATGTTCTAGATGATATTCAAAAGCAAACAAAAAACAATGATGTAGAAATGAAGGATATGTTAGATTATGAGGAAGAACAAGAAAGAAGAAATATAGAAAATAATCAATAGAATCAAGAAAATGATCATGATCATGAAAAATTTGAAGAGGATCAATATGATCAGGAACTAGAAGAAGATCAGCAAGAAGAACCACATTCATCTGAGTCATGAGAAAGAGAATTAACAAAACGATGAAGAAAGATAGATAGAGGTAACAAAGAAAGAATAAATTCTAGAGCTAACGAATTTTCCCATAAACATCAGGGGAACCTATGAAATTTTATTGAATCAAATTGAAAGATTCAGACCATCGAGTACAAATATCATTCTATTAGGTATAGTAGTTGAAGAAAAAATTTAATAAAGATGACCGAATCATTGAAGACCATAGAAAAGAGTAGCACAGGTTGATAGGAGAATCAAGAGATAAAAAAAGAATAACAAAATCCTCTCAAGTAAAGGACATTAAACTGGAAACAGAGATATTGCAAAGCAAGAATAGAATCACTTTCTGGGAAGAAAAGTGTGAAAAGTAGAGAGAGACCATAAAAAAGTTGGAAGGGGACATCAAGCATCTAGAATCAAAGAATAAAACACTCCAAACATCACATCAGGTCTTGAGTAAAACAAACGAAGAAATCAATAGAGTGCTAATGGAGGAAGGTCACTACAAGCCAAAAGGAAGTAAAGCAAAAGGTACTACTGAGGAGTAGAATCAAGAATTAAAGAATATAAAGCAAGAGTTAGAGAATATGAAACAAGAACTCAAGATGCTAATGAGCTAGAACAACAAGTAAACAAGCATACCGCAAGGTAATGTTATGAGAGGGTTCCACAATTTGAATGGATGATTGAAAAGGAAAGAGCTCGTTGGAATCACAAAAGAGCATAATTGCTAAAGGAAATAGAACTATGGAAAGCCAAGTGAACCATACAGCCAAAATATGAGGTTGTTGTGAAGACTTCTTTTTGCCATAGCTCCACAAAACAAATGTTCGCAGCCGTCCGTCACACAGAGATTCCTTTGTATGTTCTTCCTCCCAGCCATCGAGTGTATATCTCTAGCTAATGAGACTTCTTCTCTAAAATAGACAATATCCCTTTTATTCCTCTACCCATATATTATCATGTGACATTTCCTTCCCCTTAAAAACATTTTCGTCCGCAAAAATGTACATGAAATGTCCATCATGGTAGAAGAAAGTACTCGGACTCCCTTGAACCCCATATACTCTATGTACATGGTCATCTTTGTGTGTTGTTTCCCCATATCCTTCCCCATAAGAAGTTTCATATGAGATCATGTTAAAGGTGGGAAACCATTTGAGTGGTGCTTACTATCTCCCATGTACACTCAACTTCCAAATTATCACTCCCATGACATAGAACATCATCCAAATGACCTAAGTCCATATGATGTATCTTTATGGAGCAATAATATGAAAATCAGGTGCAAAATGTCAAGCTTATATGCTTGACCATACTATAATGGAGATAATAAACCATAGAATCCTATGAAATATAGAACAAAGTCCCATAACAAGTGATTCTAAACCCATCTAAAACTAAATGATAGATTGCCATCATAACACTGCAGGTCTTCCTAACCGTGAGTGTACTCACAAGTAATAGTTTAATCTAAACTACCTTGTGAACTATGCAATTCCATCATCTAGCTCATATATAAGAATTTCTTGGTAGTAAAATGCAATCTCTACATTTCACTAACCAAGAAATCTGTGGTTTGTCATCCTTTACCATTGGACTAAGTTCTATTGGAAGAGCATCTATTGGCACTTGTACAAACTCTAAAATATTCTCTTTCTCATACTTTTCCATATGAATGCAAAAAGCATTCGCTTTGAGATTTAGATAATCCCTAAGTTCCCATCCTTCTAACTGATGTTTACACATCATGCTAATGATGTAACACCAACTAAGAGTTTGGTACCCTAATAGGTTAGATATATCCCTATCTCCTAGAAACCCTAAATAGAAAAGTCATACCCAACTTCCAATCTCACTAATGTCAATAACTAGATCATCTCATCTAGTCAAGGACCATCACTAGAAATAAACATAACTACTACTCTCTAGAGTGTCCATGTGGAACTCGATCTAAGCAGTATGATTACCTGATCTCCCTCTTGTCTTTGATAGAAGAGTGCCACTCCTTTATAGACAATCTAAAAGTGAGAAAGTGAAACTCTCTCTCTCTCTCTATTCAATCTCTTCTAAGGAAAAGAGCTCTAGCCGTGGAACGTACTCCATTTTCCCTTTCCCTTTGAAAAAGATTATGTTGAATCCATTTACTCTACTCATAACTGAGAAAATGTGCATAAGTTCTCCATATTTTCCTCCAAAAATAGTGGAGAAAGGAAAATTATACTAAAAACTAGAGTAAATGAATTCCTTCTAAACTATAAACTAAGAGATGTTTTCTAAACACCTCTTCTCTCTAAAGGAAAATATGCTCTATTCTTCTCGTATGAAGAAATCATATTTTCCTTTACTTCTTTCTCTCTCAAAGAAGAGGAGCTAAAGTGAGACCTCTCCTTGATCTCTAAGCTAATTCCCACTTTACCCTTTCCTTAAAAGAGAAACTTATGAATTCATTTGCTCCTCTCTTCCATGACTGATGCATAATGCCTCATTATGTATATTCCTATGAAGATGGAGAACAAATCTCCCCTGTCTAATGAAGGTATATGTAATGAAGAGTGGAGAAAATAAATTCCTTTTAAGGGTCAAAGACCTCTACTAAAATGTTCAGCAATGATATAACATGATACCATAAACACATGTGTATCCATACTAAAGAACTATCTCTATCAACCATACTCTATGCATGGATCTATACGATCCAATCAAACTGATAGAATTATCCTTCCTGAAAACTTGAAAATGAGTATGTGATACCAATGGTGATAAAATCACCTATCACATTCTCTACTGGAAGAATAAATCTTCCCTAAACTAAGAAAGATAACTCCCAATCCTAAGGAGATGTCTACTAAGAGCTCTCCTCTGATTTAGTGAGACATGATGCCATGAATGATGAGTCCTTTTCTCCCTGGCCATAGAAGAAGAGTGCTCAAAGGGAAGTCGTTTCCACTGTCCCATACTAGTGGAACCTCCTTCCAATCCATGGTGTCATACCTACACTAAAATGAATATATATATTCCATATATATGCAGTGGAATATATTAGTGGACTCTAATGAATCCCATATCCTCAACTCATATCGGTGGACTCAAATGCGTCCCATGTCCTCGAACTAGTTAGTTTGGTTCTAGTCAATATGTGACAATGGATATCCCTTTCTGTTCCAAACCAACTTTTTCCTAGGTACCAAGACTAGGTCTAAGTACCTCTCTATAGATCTTGATATACATATATGTATTGGGTACTCCAATTATTTCTAACTAAGGGATCTATGCTCTAAGTCATAGAGCTAGTGTCATGCCTGTGGCCTTCCTAACCATCACTCGAATCACATAAGCACCCGTTGATGCTATCTCATGAAACCCATCTCTATAATCCCATTTATTTGGTTTCCTTAGTAGTGTAGCAGAAATGCTTCACTACTTGGTCAAGAGATGTGCATTAGTGAAACTAGTCACTCTTTGGGTATTCCTGATAATACCCCATAGTCTCCTAATCATACTGTGAGAGTCTTGTGAAGATAAGTAAATCTTCTACATTGGATATTATGATAAATGTATCTCCCGTGCCTGTATGCAACTTCCTATAACCTATAGGATTGCTTGTGCACATTCCTAATGGTGAAGGTGTAGTTTGTAGTTCCTTCTCCTTAGCAATCCTATGGTCTAAAACCGATACTACTATGATGGTCCTAAGTCCATCAAATACATGCTTAAAGTCATGCTAACACTTTATTGATGTTTGCAGAAAATGCATGTTACCATGCCATAACATTCTTACCCTAAGGTAAGCACGTATATAACGCCATGAGGTGGGAAAATTTTCGACAACATTTCCCCGAAGGAAATGGAGTCCCAAAAAATTTTAACCATAAAATCAATGGCACACAGGCCATCCAACAACATAGAGCTTGACAAGCCCATGGCATGCACGCCATAAACTCATACATGGACTCCATAACCTGCAAAAATATAAAAACAAATGCTAGCAACAATTCTCTTTGTTGCATAACCATGTAGTTCTTGCAATTATCTTTCCTTCAAACAATCAAAAAGTGTACTTCTCGCATGTTGATCCATGCCTTTAGATTTGAAACAATGATCAACTTGGACATACACATTCCAATCCATGCATGTACATACAAAACATGCCATAAAATAAAGTAAGATGCCCGAAATCATAAAGCATACATCCCTAAATGATTTGGTATTGGAATTGCATGCATCCAATCCTTCTGGACAAGCTTCGAGACCTTTGCAACTTCCTCCTCACGTCCTAATATAAACTTTGAAGTGTCCAAAAACATCGGATCACTTCCCAAAACATAAAGCATAGTCAGATGATTACCAAAATAATCGAAAATTTACCCAAAAATGCATTTGTAATCCCTCTTTAGACCTACATAAACCACTTTAAGACCTGAAAATAATCATAAACTGAAATATATATCATGTGCAAGTGTCTCAAAGTGAAACTACTTCAATTGCCTTCCTGGTTTGTAAGATATGGCTCCTAGAAGGTAGTTTCCGAAAACTATTCAGACATTGCAGACCTGTACAAACCTACAAAAATACATAATTTCTAGAATTTCTTTTTCTATACTGAAAATAGACCTTGTGCTCTTAGAAACGAGCCATAGGAAGTCTAGTTTGGAGTTCTCTAGCCCAAGATATGGCCATTCCAAGGGGGGCATGTCAAACTAGTGGACTGTTGGAGGGGCTGGAAAAAGTGTGAAAATGTGATTTTTGGAGTGCCCAGAAGCATTCTTTCATCAAGAAAATCCTAAAATTCTCTCCATAATCTTAGAGAGAAATATATGAAGATGCTTGGACCTATTTTCACCTTACCAAATCCTCCCTTAGTGCATGTTAATTTGCTCCCCAAAAGAGGCTTAAATCAAGATTTTTTACTTTTTATGCGAAAACTTAAATGCGAACTTTTATCAAGCTTGTATCCACTCCTAATGTGGATTTTTCTTGGATTTTCTCATTCTTCATGGTAACACATACACCATACCTCATGTATGTATGCACTACCCCATGGGAAGCTTCTTAAATGGTCTTTTTTCTTACTCTCAAAAGTGGAGTTTGATAAAAATTAACATCTAAAATTTTTTCAAAAAGTGTGGAAAGGGGAGGATCTTTGAGGATACAAAATTCCTCCTAAACTTATCATTTTAATGAATCTAATGTTTCCACTATGAAGTCCAATTACAATACTCTCAGTATATATACTTTTTCCCATCCATCCATAGCTATTGCACCTCTTTCAAAGCTCTTCCAAAGCTCTGATACCAGTATGAGGTTGTTGTGAAGAGTTCTTTTTGCCATAGCTCCACAAAACGAATGTTCGCAACCATCCGTCACACAGAGATTACTTTGTATGTTCTTCCTCCCAGCCGCCGAGTGTATATCTCTAGCTAATGAGACTTCTTCTCTAAAATAGAGAATCTCCCTTTTATTCCTCTACCCATCTAATATCATATGACACAAAAGAAGTCAAGAGTGAAGGGATAGTGCAAGAAAGACCAGTAGTAGAGGAAATACCACCATCTCCCATCCAAGAAGAGGTTGTAGAAGAACAAAAGATAGATAAGATAGAGGATGAGGAATCAGATGAGTTCATAGAAAAATTGATCCATAATAGAGAAGATAGAATGATATATATCAAAAAAATTCACAATAAATATGAAATTAAAATAAACAGTGAGTCATAACAAATGAGAACTATGTCGATAAAAGAGAAACTAGTTGTCAAAAAACAAGGACATTGCATCCTATGTTAGAAAACCCTTTATATCAATATACATATATTTCAAAAATCAACTCAAAACATGTGATTTTTGACTTTTTTTGTCATTTTTGAAAAACTTTGGAGCTCAAAATGTGCCCAAAATTTTGATCTATTTGACATTGGCATCTCCAAAATCTATATACGAAATATGAAAGTGATTAAAAATTTCACATAGAAGATAAACATTGAATGTGTATTCGATGGAGGATCTTGGATGTGAATCGAAAATTCTAGAGAACATGATTTCATTATGAAAAATCCTTTGGATCACTTACATAAGCACCAAAAATATCATAGATTTTCAAATGAAGCCACAACTTTCTTGATCTATGTCTACACCCCCCTCATTGGATGCATTTGATTCAGTCTAAGACTGTTGCAAGCTCTCTTGTTCTTCTTCTTCTTCTTCTTCTATATCAACAAGAGCTCTATCCTCATCCAAGTACATACCAAGTTCTGCAGGATCATGCATAGATCTTGTTGTTTGCCTATCATTAGCTGTCTCACATAGATCTGGAAGCTTTTGCTTTATCACATTGATGGATGTTTTCCTCAAGTTCCATGTTTTTGTTAAGTCAAAATCATAAACACCAATATCTACACCATCCATTTAAAGAGTTGACATACTTCAAATATTCTTTTTCTTTTTTGAGCATGTTCGTTTGGTATCACATACCATTTGTAAGCTATATTTACCTCTGAATGCATTACTACTTTTAGTAATACCAATGGACTATCAAAGCCTCTATTCTACTTTGATCAATATGTTTAATGAAATCTAAAACTTTTGCAATCCAAAATGGTTTGATAGGCCCATCAGCATTAGCAAGGACTATAATAAGTGTTCCAACATTTATTTCTTTCAAGTTTCCATGCGATCATGCTTTAACTTGTTTTGTCATCATTGGTCCTACATGAATATTCCTTTCTAGTGGATGAATAAAGCTTTGATAATCCTTGTTCTCTGATTATTAGTTGGAAAATGCACCCAAAACGCATCTCCAAAATAGTCATTTTCCCACATTTTGATGAAATTTGGTTTAGGTGTTTGTTCTTTTATCAAAGTCCTTCTTTTATCTATTCATAATCTGAATTATCATGCCGCATTATGTTCCCAAAAAGGATTAATAACTAAGACATTCCAAATGGCATTTCTTTGTAGGGGTCAAAATCTTCATTTACAGACTCAAATATGCTCATATTCTTATATCTTGCAAAACAAAAATAATTTTCCAAACATGAATATACCATTTGATGTAGAATGCTTAAAAACCCCAAGATCCACTACTCACTTGCTTAATTTGGATACTTTTAGTTATAGATATGGGTGGTCAAACTTATGGAAAAAGTCAAACTTCCTACATGGCATCAAATTTTGCATAAGGTCAATGCAAACTTTGACCACTCATATCTATAACTACAAGTATCCAAATCAAGTGAGTAGTGGATCTTGGGGTTTTTAAGCATTCTGCATTAGATGGTATATTCATATTTGGAAAATTATTTTTGTATTGCAAGATATAAGAAGATGAGCATATTTGAGTCTCTAAGATTTTGACCCCCACAAAGAAATGCCATTTTAAATGTTTTAGGTTATTAATCCTTTTTGGGAACATAATGTGGCATGATAATTTAGATTGACTACTCACTTGCTTGATTTGGATATTTAGTTATAGATATGAGTTATTAAAAACCCCAAGGCCGAATACTCACTTGCTTGACTTGGATAATTGTAATTATAGATATGAGTGGTCAAAGTTATGAAAAAAGTCAAACTTTTATACTTAGCATCAACTTTGTGCATAAAGTTGAAGCCAAGTATAAAGTTTGGCTTTCTTCATAGCTTTGATCACTCATATCTAGAGCTAAATGCATCCAAATCAAGCAAATGAGCAGTACATCTTGGGGTTTTTTAAAGCATTTTGCATGCAATGGTTTAGTTAGATTCAGATATTTGGTTTTCCTCTAACTTCTTTTATCTCCAGGTGCTCATCTCCATTCCATGATAAACAACTTCCACCACATTTACTTGCATGACCATGGCTTCTTTGTTCACGCATTACATAGCTGTAGATAAAGATGAAGACCAAGTCAGCTTCGTTAGAATGCAAATTAATTGTCTTAATGAGTTCCTAGACAAGGACCAAGAAGTAGGTGAAAAGCATATTGATGACATAGAAGGATTCCAACTTGCCTCAAGGGAACTGGTTCAACCATTAGCAGATGAGCTCGAAGACATGATTAAACCTTGAAGAGCGAATTCTAGATAAAGAAAAAATTACTGTGACTGCTCAAGTGCCTGAAGATTTAATGCATGAGGCTGAGAAGACATACAATCAACTTCTATGGTAGAAAACCTATCCAACTTTGTAAACTTCAACTTATGTAATACTTTGTTCATTGGAATGTAATATCTTTTTGTTTGTTCTTATCTACATCCACATCTTGCACTGCTCTATTGGATAGATGTGTGGTTTTGTTTATACTTATGATTAGTTGAGGTAATATTCTTTAAGTGATAATTGGAAGAGCTTTGTGAATATCAATATAAGTATGCAAAAAAGCTTCTCATAATTTTTGTAAGATCAAATGATGTGGTATTCTCTATGTTGAGCCTTGAAAAATCTATTTTATTTTTCCATGTCTAAGTTATGGAAATGGTAAATATTAGTGAGATGAATTATGTATGTCTTTGGAGTAAGCAATATATCAAGAGCTTGTATTTCGTTTTCTTCTGTGGCACTACTTGGCATACTTTGTGGAATGGGAAGCTTGCATGGGAGTAACTTTCTCATAACGTAGCACTTTTTGTCTTGAAAAACAAATTTGGCTTATTGCTTGGAGAATTTGATATGAGAAGACGACATTTTCAAAGGCACGTATTGAAAAAGAAACTAGGGTTTTCATGAAGGGTTAAGAAAGTGAGGCTATTTTGCAACATTTCATGGTTTTCTTCTAATTTTAAAAAGAGAACATGTCTTTGTTCTCGTTTGTTATGACTCAATGTTAATAATACAATTTTCTTTGGAGCAAGGATTAAATCCAGAAAACATCATTGGGCAATAGATGGATTAAGAATTCCCTTTTCCATGGTTTTGGAAAGCATTCAAAATCATCAAACTGCTAGAGTTGGAACTCATCCTTGTGAGTTTCTAGAATATGTATAAGGCATGGACATTACAAAATAATTATTTGAAAAAGCCAACCCATCATGGAGAAACATGTGGCTAGATAAAAGTAGAGAATGTAGAAAGATTTGGATGGAAGCACCGTGATTGAATCATTCTTTCTATCCAATTGCAAGAAGAAGAGATTGACCAAAGTTTTGGGAGATGAGAAAGAATGGATTCATACCTTCCAAATTGCTTAACTTTCTAAAGGCATCAAGCCCAAGAAGGGAACGTGGCCATCAATGAATTATATGCTAAAAACTTGCAAGGTAGTGGGAAAAGATCTAATGGATGTCAATGATCCTTCCTGTACATTAACAATTAGCATTTTGAAGTGAATCATAGCTTGTATAGAAACCTTTACATATACTCATATTAGAACCCTAAATTACATAGGATTTAATTCACCTTCAGATGCACTTCTTTTTTATCTAAGCGAGAATGTAGATAGAATCTGTTTTATGATGTATTATACCATAATCATATTCATGAGCAACCACTATGTAAAGATTTTTGAGGATGCCTTTGCTTGTGGAATCTTCAAAAGATATTTAAAGATTTTTTGCAGATGATCTCTAGTAATGAAAGCCAGACTAACAACATATGAATGAGCATATGCAAAATGTATAAAGAAAAAAGTAATAGATAAACCTATAGGGGCAATACAATGGAGAAAAGCACTTTTCGAGATGGTCAATGATTTAAACATCATAGAGCAAGAGATTCATGACTTGGTGTATCAAGTATACTAGAGAAAAAGGAAATAGTAATCAGATCCATGAACCAGTTTTGTCAAGGATGACAAAAGGCAATGAGAGGCCCATGACATAAAATACCAGAAGCAATAATTAGGTCACCATTTGACAGATCACGAGCTGTACATTTGTCATCAATAAATTTCACGACCAAAACCAATCTCAGATAATCTTGAAATTGATAACATATTTTTCTTGATATGTAAAAGAACTATTATCAAAAGTAGTCAGAATGATCTTACTAACTCCCATGACATGATAAAAGGTGTTGTTGGTGCATGTGACAATATTCCATGTAGGGGCATGCTCAAGTGAAGTGAAGAAACTCTACTATGAGGTAATATGTTTGGTTGCCCCACTATCGAAGTACCAATCATCTGAGTCTACTATAGACATACACTGTTCATGAGAAGACGGGTCATAACTGCAAAAAATAGTAAATGGCCATTTTGCATTCTCCACAAGATTTGCAAACTTTGATTTGGGTGTAGAGGACTCTACAACAACCATTCCAACCTCTTTTTTCTTTGCCTCTTTTGCAGCCAATTTTGGACAACTCTTTATGACGTGATCATTTCCTTTATATTATTTGCGAAACAATTTTTGCTTTTCTATTTTCTTCCCATCTTTTTCATCCTTCTTTGATTGTGCAATATTAGCAGATTTTTGCTTACTAATAGATGAGCTCCATTTACCTTTGCCCTTTTGACTAGCCGAAAAAGCTTGATATGCATGCATAATGGACTTGTTTTGCCTATACGGATCTTCCTGCAATAGGAGAGAGACAAAATCTTCAAACATTAAGGCATTTGGATTGCCTTTCATCATCAATCAAAGAGTAGAAGCAAAAATCTGATATGAATATGGAAGACCATTGAGAACAATTTGTGCAAGTGAATTGTCTGACAAGACTTCATCAATAGAAATCAACTGCTCCAAATATTTGATCTTTGTAAAAAAGTTGTCCATGGAATCTCCTTCATTCATGTGCTCACTCTCTAACTATTTTCGAAGGTAAGCAACAGGAGCCTCATTCCTAAGTGTAATTGTATCCTTAGCACCTTTGCTATTTTGTAGGAGTGAATGTGAGGAATAATGACATGTTTGATAGACAAGGCTATCAATGCATGTGATTGAGAATCTTTGCCATCCCAACAAAGTTGCTCTATGGTAGATGCAACAAGTAGTACAACATGAATGGGAAATTGAGGATCATCATCTTTAATGCCATCTGCATCACCTTTAGTAACTATATTTGCAGGTGAAGTAGGATGTTTTTCAACACCCTGCAAAATATTCCACAATACTTTTGGGACCAATACATGATGCATCATATATGCCCATAATGGGTAACTGGTACCATCCAACTTATCCGCAATAACCAATATAAAAAATACATCATTGCTTTCAACCATGGCCAGTGATTAAAATACCTTGATGTAGAAAAATGATTGTATCTTAAAAAGTTGTATAGAACTATCCTATCGAGTTTTGCTAAACCTATAGCAGACTTTGAGATGCTTATACTAGCAAACCAAAACCTGTATATATGTTTGGCACAAAAAGAAGAAACTACCTACACAAGCACTATGATAGTGCGTTCAAGGCCCGAAACAAGTTGAGATCGCAATTCTATCACCACAAAGTGAAGCAATTTTAAAGTCCTAATCACCCTAAGTATGCTCACAAATTTTTTTGCGATTCTGAGACTGTGACTTGAGGGGTTTTGACGATGCCCTAGATGAAGCAAGGACCTACTTTGATACCAATTTTTGGAGTTTTAGGTCTGCGCAAGCACATGAATAGCACAAGGAAAAAGAAGAAGCTTTGAGCACAACACATAACACTGAATGTATTACCAAGAGAATGTACAAAGATAATTAACCTATTTGGATTATAGGCATATATACAAGCCAGGGGGAAAAAACCTTCTAAAGAGGGAAAAAAGTTCCTTCGAAGTCCTAATATGTTCACACACATCACTACTAAAATATATCAACACAACTTATCTTCAATACCAAGCACATGATAAATAATCTCTGTAAGAAATTGTGCTCTATTCTTGAATTTCTTGGAGTCCCAATGCTTTGCTTCCTCCTTTAGTGCTCATGGACATACAAGGACATGCCCACTACTCCAAATGGATTTTTTTTATCTTTGTTGTCCATCATTAATAGTGTCATTGGTTTATGAGGTATAGTGTACTTTGGAAGCCTTGGAAAATAGAACAACTGCAAAAAGTCATGATAGCTAGTTCTTCATCACGTTTTTCATTGAAGTATTGGACCTAGGCATATCTAGCATAAGACACTGCATTCTTTTTGACAAAACTCATATCCACTTTTATGCCCATTGGATAAAAATTCAAAGCAGCCTTGATGTGATCTAGTTTGATGGTGTTTTTTGTGAAATCCTTTTCCTAGTTGTTAAACTTGTAGACAAAAATATAGACCACAATCGTGAGTATTGATCCCCCTCAAGGAGACCATCAATTCTTTACATCTTTCAAAATCAATAAAAAACATTGGCTCATCCAATAGCTTATGGAGACCAACTGCAAAGCTATGATTAGATTATCTCATTGTAGGAGATCATTAAGAAACAATCGTGATCCATATTTTGTCTGCAAGGTTAACAACTCGGAAAAGGAGTTGAAAAAATCATCATCAGACCAGAGCACATCAAGGATGCTTTGAATTTTTTTTATCTAATGGGCACAAAAGTTGATGTGATTTTTGTAAAAAAAGAATGCAGTCTCTTACATTGGATATGACAAGTTCAAGGATTTCAAAGAAAAACGTGATGAAGAAATTTTTTCATGACTTTTTTGCAGCTGTTATGATTTCCAAGGGTTCCCAAGTAAACTATGCCTCATAAATTAGTGACAATGGTAATGATGAACAACAAAGTAAAAAAAAGCCATTTGGAGTAGTGGACATGTCCTTGTATGTCCATAAGTAGTTGAAGGAAGCAACAAAGCATTCAGACTCCAAGAAATTCATGAATGGAGAACAATTGCTTACATCCTTACAAAGATTATTTATCATGTTCATGGTATTGAAGATAAGTTTCTATTACCTTCAAAAGCTGAAATATTTAGAGAAGCAATGGCTATATTGAAGATTCCTGGCAAGAAGGTAGCAGTGAAAGAAGTAGGTAAAAAGAGGAAAGGAAAAGTGTTTGACGTACAACAACCAATCAAGAAAAGAAAGATATATCCAAGTAAGTTAGAGATTAAGGCTGAAGAGGTCACAAAGGAAGAGATGATATTAGAACAAAAGAAAGTGCAGCCAGACAAGGAAGGAAATACACCCAAATCTTCTTGATATAGTCATCAACAAGTAACATAAAGTAGGAAGATCCACCCAAGGCCTATGTAGGCATTTTTCCACACAACTTAGCATGCACCAATTGTAGAGGATAGCTTGCTCTATTCTTGCTTTCTTGTGGAAACACCTTCCTCTTTTCCTTGCCTATCATACAAGCTTCACATGGTTCCTTCATTTTTGTAATCGATGATAGGTGTGCAACCTTACCCATGCAATGCATCTCTTTACAGGTATTCAATGTAGCCGGATATCTCATGCCATAACTTACTTGTGCCCACACTTGTAGCGGCTTTAAGAGAAGACAAATAATATAGGTTGTACCTCCTTATGCTAGTCCCAATAACTTTTTTGTCACTATGCATAATCTTAGCTCCCATCTTATTGAAAGATACTTCGTGACCTTGATCAGTTAAAAAAGCTACTTAAAGTAGATTTCATTTGATATGTGGAACATAGAATACATTTGAAAGCCTTTTGATATCCCCATTAGAGTTAATGAAAGAATCCATACCTTTACCCTCTGTAGGACATATTGCATTGTTTCCTACCTTTATTGTGATGGGTTCCTTTAGAGGTTGTAAGGAACTGTACATGTCTTTTCTTCTTGTCATGTGACAAGAGGCACCAGTATCCAACACCCTTGAGTCATATGTTCCTGAATCTTCAGCCAAAGATCATACCTCCTCTATCATAACAAGTAACTCAAGCTTTATTTTTGTAGTGTTGGCAGACTCCTTGCCCTTGCCACCTTTTGAAGAGCCATTCTTCTCTTCTGCCTTCTTGATTCGATAGTCTTGGATTTTGTGGCCTTTCTTCTTGGAGTGGAAACACTCTCCATTGAACTTCTTTTTATCTCCATCATTTGAAGAGTCTGCTTTGGCTCTGACATTTGCTATGAATGCAACATCTCCTTTGCTATCACCACTCCTTACCTTGAGGCACAACTCTTCCTCCATGAGTAATGTAGTGAATTCTTCAAAAGTTATGTTGACATCTGATTTAAGTATTAGGAGAAATTACCAAACCATCAAACTTTGGTGGATAGTTTCGAAGACAACATTGAGCTAGATCCTCACTTGACTTCTGTACACTTGCTCCTGCCATTTGATCTTATAGATTACTGTTGATATATTTAGGTAGTGATGTGTGTGAACACACTACGACTCTTGAGGCGCTTTTTTCCCTCCTTAGGAGGTGTTTTTCCCCCGACTTGTATATACGCCTATAGCCCTAAGGGGCCACTTATCTTTGTACATTCTAGTGGTAATGCATTCAGTATTGTGTGTTGTGCTCCAAGATTCTTCTTCTCCCTTGTGCTGTTCACATGCTTTTGCAGATCTCAAACTCCAACAGTTGGTATCAGAGCAGGTTTCCACTTCATGTAGGGTGTCATTGACACCCCTCTAATCATAGTCTCAGAATCGCACAGAATTTGGTGAGCATACTCAGGGTGATTAAGAGATCAAAACAGCGTCACTTTGTCATGCCAAAAATCGCGATCTGAGCTTGTTTTGACCTTTGAACATAGTATCATAGTGGTTGTGTAGGAAATTTTGTCTTTTTGTGCCAAAGATATATACATGTTTCGGTTCGCCACTATAAGCATCTCAAAGTCTGCTATAGGTTTAGCAGAACTCGACAAGCTAGTTCTATTCAACTTTTTGAGATACAATCATTTTTCTGCATCAGGGTACTTTAGTTAGTGGCCATTGCTGAAAGCAGTGATGTATTCCCTATGTTGGCTATTGAGGATAAGTTGGACGGTACCAATTACCCATTATGGGCTTATATGATGCATCATGTATTGGTTGCAAAAGGACTGTGGAACATTGTGCACAGTGTCGAAAAACATCCTATTACACCTGCAACCACAATTGCTGAAGGTGATGTAGAGAGCATTGAAGATGATGATATTCTTCATGTTCCTGTTGGTGCTGTGGTTCTTGCTGCACTTACAATAGAGAAAATTTGTTGGGATGGCGGAAATGCTCAGGCACATGCATTGATAGCCTTGTCTATCAAATATGCCATTATTCCTCACATTCGCTCTTGTAGAACAACTAAAGATGCTTGGGATACACTTACTACTTTATACCAGGCAAGGAATGAGGCTCGTGTTGCTTACCTTTGGAAACAATTGGAGAGTGAGCACATGAATGAAGGATATTCCATGGACAATTTTTTGATAAATATCAAAGATTTGAAGGAATAATTGATTTCTATCGATAAAGTCTTGCCTGATAGTTCACTTGTGCAGATTGTTCTGAATGGTCTTCCCAATTCGTATCAGAGTTTTTCTTCTAATATTTGTTTGATGATGAAAGGCAATCCAAATGCCTTAAAATTTGAGGAGTTAGTCTTTGTTCTGTTGCAGGAAGATCAGTCTAGGTAGAACAGGTCTATTATGCATGTTGCACATCAAGCTTTCCTGGCTAGTCAAAAGGGCAAAGGAAAATGGAGCTCTTCTACTAGTAAGCAAACATATGCTTATTTTGCACAATCAAAGAAGGATGACAGAGATGAGAAGAAAACAAAAAAGAAAAAATTGTTTTGCAAATACTGTAAAGGAAATGATCATGTCATAAAGAGCTGGCTGCTAAAGAGGCAAAGAAGAAAGAGGTTGGAATGGTTGTTACAGAGGCCTCTACACCCAAAACAGGGTCTTGCTAATCTTGTGCAGAATGAAGAATGGATGCTTACTACTATTTGAAGTTTTGACCCATCTTCATATGAACAATGTATGTCTGTAATAGACATAGATGTTTGGTACTTTGTTAGTGGAGCAACCAAACATATTACCTCACAGTGTAGTTTCTTCACTTCACTCGAGCCTACCCCTATAGGGAATACTGTCACATGTGCTAACAACTCCTCTTATCCTATCATGGGAGTTGGTAAGATCATTTTGACTACTACTGATGGTAGTTTCTTTTTACATTGTCAGATGCTTTATTTGTGGTAGGGACGAAGAAGAATCTGTTATCAGTTTTAACTTTAGCCAAGATTGGCTTGGTGTGAAATTCATTGATGATAGATGTATAGTTCATGATCTGTCAAATGGCTATGTCATTATTGCCTCTGGAATTTCATGTCATGGGCTGTATAAGCACGTGGACTATGAAAAATCTATGAATGATTCAGTATGTGCAATACATGATTCTTAGGCTATGTCAGATGCAAAGCTTTGGCATGCATGCTTTGATCATCTAAATTTTGCTAGTTTGCTATGCCAGCAAAAATATGAAATGGTGTCCTCTTTGCCCAAGCTTGAGGCACCTGGTAAACATGTTTGTGAAGGCTGTATTTTAGGCAAAATGCAGCGTTCCTTGTTCCCAAGAGATGGTTCAGTTTGAGCTACTCAGAAATTGTAGCTTGTTCATGGTGATGTCTGTGGTCTTATGCATATACCCTCTTTTGGAAACTATCTTTACTTCATGACTTTAATTGATGATTTTTCCAGGCGTGCATGGTTATATCCATTGAAGGAAAAATCTGAAGTGTTTATGTGCTTCAAAAATTTTTTGGTTTTGGCTGAAAACCTATCAGCATGTAAAATGGACACCCTCCATTTTGATCGAGGGGGGAATATATGTCTTCTGATTTTAATGCATTTCTGGCTGAATATGGGAAAAAACACCAATGTATAGTGTCGTATACACCTCAACATAGTGGAATATTTGTTGAACAAAAGACCAGGTCACTCAGGAGATGGCAAGATGTGTGGTCAAGAGTGAAGCTTTACCACATACTTTTTGCCTTGAGGCTGTTATGTGTGCAACATATGTACTTAACAAGTATCCCACTAAAGCATTGCAATTTATTACTCCATATGAGGCTTGACATGGTCGGAAGCCATCTTTTGCTCACATGCATGTTTTTGATTGTTTGGCATATGCATTAGTGCTTGAACAACAATGCAGGAATGGGATGATAAAGCAATGAAATGTATATTTATTAGGTATAGTTCTGAAAACAAAGGCTATCGTCTATATCATCCATAGACTAAATGCATTCTGGTTAGCCATGATGTTGTTTTTGTGGAAGATGCTATTCAAATATTACTTTCATGTACTAAGGAGACATCTGTTAGCTCCAAAGATATGTATCATACATTGCTTCCTCTTTTTACAGGTGGACAATCTAGTGCTGGTCAGAATGAGGAAATTTCTTAGCCTTTACATTTTTCATGTGATGATGCAGATCATTCCATTTCTGATGCAGATTTACATGATGCACTTGTTGATGAGAGAGCTGATATTGAGGAGGGAAAAACTATGCCAAAATGGCTAGGGTAGACTTTGCATGATAGAAAATTAGATGCACCTCTATCATATCATACTCATACTAGTCTCATAGTGCTTCTTTTGCATCAGATTGCTATGCTATGGTTGCCTCTAGTCTATGTGGTGAGAATGAGCCTGTTTTGTTTGATGAATCACAAAATTCAAAAAATTGGATGGCTACTATGCAATCTCAATATGATGCTATAATGAAGAATGGTATTTGGTCTTTATGTGACTTGCCTCTTGGCCAGAAGGCCATGGGCACTAAGTGAGTATACAAGCTGAAGTGCAAGCATGATGGAACAGTTGATAGGTATAAAGATAGGCTTGTTGCAAAGGGTTATGCTCAGGAAAGAGGCATTGATTTTGATGAGATCTTTGCTCCTACATGTCGAATGACTACTGTTCATAGCATCTGTTCACTTGCAACTCATCATGGTTCAAATGTACATCAGCTGGACAATAAAAGTGCATTTTTGAATGGTGATTTGCATGAAGAAGTGTATGTTTTTCAGCCCCGTGGATTTGTGCAGAAAGGGCATGAAAACAAAGTGTGCAGGTTGAAGAAGGCATCATATGGTTTAAAGCAAGCACAATGTGCTTGATATGAAAAGATACATGCCTATCTGATTGCACATGGTTTTGAGAGCAGTCCAACTGAGAGGACCTTATATGTTAAGCATGAAAATGATGTGCTTCTGATCATTGTTGTGTGTCTTGATGAAATGTTGCTCACTGGTCCTCATGAGAAGCATATTGCTGCTTTTAAGGCTAATCTGCATGCCTCATTTGAGATGTCCAATTCGGGGCATTAGCATCATTATTTGGGCATTTACTTTATGCAATTTGATGGAAAAATAGCTTTGTATCAAATAATATATATTGACACATTATTGTAGCATTTTGGCCTTGAAGACTGTAAACTTATTGCCACTGCTATGGAGACATGTTTACGATTGAGTCTTCATGATGATGGAGATGCATTTGATGTTGTTTTCTATTAGTTGGTTATTGGATGCTTGATTTACTTATGCATTACTCAACCAGATATTCAATTTTCTATCTCATAGATAAGCAGGTTTATGCATTGCTAGGTGTCAAACATTTACAGGTAGTTAAGCACATCTTTCGCTACTTGAGTAGATCAAGTATCATATCATCTTCAGTAAGTATCGTGGCATACCCGTTATTGTGTATCGCCTGAGTTGACTATTGCTTGGGCATGAAGTATCATGTATCATGGGAAATACAAACAACTTAAAAAAACCTAAATTGAAAATTCAAGGAAATTCACATTCAACTTGAACCAAGTCACGTCTAAGACTGGAGAGGGGGGATCACTACCGCCAGATTTACATGACTTTTTTTGACTGTGAATGGGCTGGTTGTTATGACACTCATGTGTCCACAAGTGGTTTTTGCTTCATGCTTGGTAGCTCATGCATATCTTGGTTGAGCAAGAGGCAGCCTGTTGTGGCCACTTCTAGTTGTGAGGTTGAGTATAGGGTAGCTTTCACAATGACTATTGAGTGTGTGTGGCTTAGACACCTTATGGCTGATTCAGGTGTTGGTCAGTCTTCTGTCACCACCATCTTTAGTGAGAGCCAGAGTGCATTGGAAATTGCAAAGAACCTTGTCTTCCATGCTCGCACTAAACATTGAGGTGCACTATCATTATGTGAGGGGGAGGTTCTCTGCTAGAGAGATCAGCTTGGCATATGCACCCACGCAGGAGAATATTGCAGTCCTTTTCACGAAGGCTCTACCTAGGGAGAAGTTTGAAGCTTTCCGCAAAGCTTTGGGCTTACTTCCTTTTGTGGATTGATTCCACATAGCTTGGCACTTCGTTATACATGAGTGCCAGGTCATTGTGAACATTCAGGGCGCTTTTTTTCCCTCTTTAGGAGGTTTTCCCCCTGGCTTTTATATACGCACATAGCCTTAATGTGCCACTTATCTTTGTACATTCTAGTGGTAATACATTCAATATTGTGTGTTGTGCTCCAAGCTTCTTCTTCTTCTATGTGCTGTTCGCGTGCTTTTGCAGACCTCAAACTCTAACAATTATTTATGTGAGTGATAAACACCTTTGTAATCTCCCCATCAACAAACCTTTCTGCTTCTAGTTGATTCTCCAAGTTCTAAATCTGTTTTTGATTAGGATTTTCATATTGATTTGTCAATATGTTCCATGCTTAACATGCCTTTGGAGTACGCTGAATCGGATTTAGTAGTACATGTAACTAGAACACAGGATGCATCTATATAAGTATGTTTCCAAGCATGTAGAAGATCAACATCAGCAGGAATCATTTGACCAAGGTTATTTGGATCAAATTTTTCTTGGGGCTCATGATGATTCCCAAGAACAATCTCCAAAAGCTCATATGAGTCAAGGATAGAAGTGATTTTAAACTTCCAGAGGGTGTAATTTGTACCATCAAGTTTACCTTCCATGAAGGCTGGTGGTGGTATCCACAATGTTGTGATGAGTGACATCATTAATGATCCTACCTGTGGTCCACCTACTCCTATTGAAAAACCACCTTGATTCCCAATTGTAGATGATGATGCACCACTTGACATCTTCTCTCTTTTTTTTTGAAACCTCTACAAACTCTGCATTTTTGCTTCTACACCACTTAGAGCCTCTTGATCTCTAATACCATGTAAGAGAATAATAGCAAAGCAGAATAGACCAATAGACAGAGTTGAGAGAAAAACTCAGACAAAGATAGATGTAGAATAAGAGATAGAGAATTGAAATTCTCAAATTGCCAAGAGCAATGTAACTACAATGATGACACTATCCACCCATGCACTGCTAGTGTGGAGCTTAGATGGCAATCTAGATAGACTTGAGATGAAGGGCTTAGTAGTGCACAATGCTATGTGAAGCTCAACATGGGCCATGCTTATATAGCTTTTACAAGGGGGTTTCTCTCATCACATTTGTGATATTCACCAACTTTGTCTAGGGTTATTTGAGTAACATGGGTTTTCAATTTCATTATTTTTGGATCTAGACTTGTTTAGTGATATCATACTAATAGTGAGGTTTGAGTTTGATCAATTCTTTGATTGTGAGGGTGCACTTGACTCTAGAGTTTTTGAAAACTTCAAGAGTTCCTATGGAATCATTTTGAATGTTCTTCTTTGGAGTGTGGTTTTTGTACACTTAGAAGTGTCCCCATGTACCTAGGTAAGGTATTGCGATGTGTTTTTCACAATAAAAAATCTCCTCACTAACATGTCCAAAGCTTTGGACATCCTAATTGGACATTGTCTATCTAGTCTCGACTTCTAACTCAATGAAGGCTGGGATCATAAAGTAAGGTTGTGGCATGAGTGTCCGATTGGTTCATACAAATATGAAATAAAACATCATTTGTTTGATCTTGTGTTGGTCCAAAGTTTTTAAATTGGACTTAAGTATAAGTTCTTGTGCTCTTTTAAACAAGTGAAGCCTCTAAAGAGAGGATTGGGTTTGAGTCATATACAACACAGGGAGACTAGGGTATATTTTACCCAAATCAAAACCCAAGCTTCTAGAAGGTTCTAGCTCCAATTAACTGGGACACTTGGAGCACATGTAGTTACATGGGGTGAAACTTGAATGGGTTGTATCAACCTACCATAGTGGGAAGTCCCTTAGAGAGAGCTATGTATAGAGCCATAACATTGGGGGGAGAGTCATGCCTCTTATAGGTGATGATCCTCATTTGTCTATTTCTTCACAGGCAATTCCGTACCTAGCACTTCTTCCATTTTTCAAGTTGCACTTCATTCCACAAATGGTCTTTTGAACTAGAATGCTAGGTGCAATTGGTTGCATAGGTGTTCGAGAGGGCATGATAGGACCGATCCTTGCTAGCTCTCCTTCTTGACTCATGAAGGGTAACTTAGGGGTACATGTCTTAGGAGGAGGAACAAGATTCATATAGATCGGGTGTATTTTAATGTGAGGAAAGTTTATACGATAGGTCCCTACTTAGATGCATCCATAGACGAGTCCACATTGGCTAAAATCTGAAAATCACCTTGTGAGTACATTGAAATAGGATGTTAATAGGTATTAGCAAACTTTTATTAAAAAGTGTTCACAATGATTTAAGCAAGTGATCAAGGAATAAATAGGGATTAGATACAAAATTGATTCACACGCATAGCCAGTGAAAGTGCGAGACTCAAACACGATTTTTCAAGAAGAGATATTTGTTGAATGCACTTAAAAACGTCTTACAGGTTGAGGGAGATGAGTTCTTTCATAGTGAGCCTCCCTCTTCTATCACTTAAGAAAAAAATTATCGGGGATATGTAAATATAAATATGTTATAAGATCTCTTCTTTGGGATTTTCTAAGGTCAGCAATTAGCTAGGATTATTTACAAGGTTTCTTCACAAAAAATTAGGCATGAAATTAGAATTCGCTAAGAAAATAAAAGCTGGAAAATAAAAGAAAGGAAATCTTTGGACTTTGTGAATGATCTCACTACCTTAGTGCTTCTCTTAGCTTTCTCCTTCATTTGAATCTATGCATGACACAAGTGTTGATATATCAAGCTCAACATGTGATGATTGAGGATGACACATATCACTTTTTCATTTCTTTGAGATGTATCGTGGTCACACCAGTATATGTGAGGGACACTTTAGTGAGATTTACTAGATTCATCTACCAAGATTGATGGCATACTTGTTTCTTGCCAACTCACTCATTCTCGGACACTGGGTTTTTTTCTTATGTACTGTTCTTTATATATTGCACTAGTTGTATTTTTGTATTAAGGTCATTCTTGTATATTCCTTTTATGTAATAGAAGAAGAAGAAGAAGAAGAAGAAGAAGAATAAGCAGAAGAAGAAGAAGAAGAAGAAGAAGAAGAAGAAGAAGAAGAAGAAGAAGAAGAAGAAGAAGAAGAAGAAGAAGAAGATCATTCTTCCTTGCCTCAAAATATGTGTGTGTGATCCTCTTTGAGTGTGAGAGGGTGTGAGTGAGCTCTCTTCCTTATCTCCTTCCTCGTGACATGGTCTTGGAGCTAGTGTGGTTGTAGAGAGCTCATGGAGAACATTGAGAGTGAAGAGAATGCAAGAAGGGGTGGCATGTTGATATATTTAGGTAGTGATGTGTGTCAACACACTAGGACTACCGGGTCACTTTTTTCCCTCTTTAGGAGTTTTTTCCCCTTGTCTTGTATATACACCTATAGCCCTAATCGGTTACTTATCTTTTGTACATTCTAGTGGTAATACATTCAGTATTGTGTCTTGTGCTCCAAGCTTCTTCTTCTTCCTTGTGCTCTTCGGGTGCTTCCGCAAACCTCAAACTCCAAAAATTGGTATCAGAGCAGGTCGTTGCTTCATCCAGGGTATCCTCAACAACCCTTCGATCATAGTCTCAGAATCACACGAAATCTGGTGAGCATACTCGGTGTGATTAGGAGTTCAAAAGGACTTCACTTTGTGGTGCCAAAATCACGATCTGAGCTTGTTTTGGACTCCGAATGCACTATCATAGTGCTTGTGCAAGCAATTTTGTCTTTTTGTGCCAAAGATATGTAAGGGTTTTAGTTCACCAATATAAGCATCTCGAAGTCTACTATAGATTTAGCAGAACCAACATTGTTTTTTTGTTCAAATTTTTGAGATACAATCATTTTTCTGCATCAAGGTATTTTAGTCAGTGGCCATGGTTGAAAGCAGTGATGTATTCTGTATGATGGCTATTGAGGATAAGTTGGATGGTACCAATTACCCATTATGGGCGTATATGATGGGTCATGTATTGGTTGCAAAAGGATTGTGGAACATTATGCAGGGTGTTGAAAAACGTCCTATTACATCTGCAAACACAATTGTTGAAGGTGATGTAGATGGTGTTGAAGATGACAATATTATTTATGTTCCTATTTGTGCTATTGTTCCTTCAACACCTATTGCAGAGCAAATTCCTTGGGATGGCCGAGATGCTCATGATCTGTCAAATGGTGATACCATTATTCCTTTTGACATTTTATGTCATGGGCTGTACAAGCTCATAGACTATGAAAAATCTATGAATGATTCAACATGTGCAGTACATGATTATCATGCTATGTCAGATGCAAAGCTTTGGCATGCATGCTTTAGTCATTTAAATTTTGCTAGTTTGCTATTCCTACAAAAATCTAAAATGGTGTCCTCTCTGCCCAAACTTGAGGCACCTAGTAAACACGTATGTGAAGGCTATATTTTAGGCAAAATGCAACATTCCTTGTTCCCAAAAGATGGTTCATTCGAGCTACTAAAAAATTGCAGCTTGTTCACAGTGATGTCTGTGGTCCTATGCAGACACCCTCTTTTGGAAACTATCTTTACTTTGTAACTTTCATCGATGATCTTTCTAGGCATACATGGGTATATCCATTGAAAGAAAAGTCCGAAGTGTTTATGTGATTCAAAAAGTTTTTGGTTTTGTCTAAAAATCTATTAGCATGTAAAATGGGCATCATCCATTTTGATTAAGGGGGGAATATATTTCTTCTGACTTTAATGCATTTCTGGCTGAACGTGGGATAAAACATCAGTGTATAGTGCCATATACACCTCAACAGAATGGAGTTGGTGAGCGGAAGAATAGTTCACTCATGGAGATGGCAAGGTGTATGGTCAAGAGTTAGGCTTTACCACATAGTTTCTGGCTTGAGGCTGCTATGTGTACATCATATGTACTTAATAGGTGTCCCACTAAAGCATTATATTTTATCACTCTATATGAGGCTTGGCATGGTCGTAAGCTATCTGTTGCTCACCTGTGTGTTTTTGGTTGTTTGGCATATGCGTTAGTGCCTGAACAAGAACGTGGGAAATTGGATGATAAAGGAGTGAAATATATTTTTGTTGGGCATAATTGTGAAAGCAAAGGCTATGATCTATATTATCCACAAACTAAACGCATTTTGGTTATCCGTGATGTTGTTTTTGTGGAAGATGCTGTTTAGCCATTACTTCATGTACTAAGGAGACATCTGTTAGCTCCAAAGATATGTATGATACTTTACTACCTCTTTTTACAAGTGGATAGTCTAGTGCTAGTCCTAATGAGGCAAATTCTTAGCCTTTATAGATTTCATGTGATGATGCAGATCATTCCATTTCTGATGCAGATTTACATGATGCACTTGTTGATGAGAGAGCTGATATTGAGGAGGCAAAAACTATGCCAAAATGGCTGGTGCAAACTTTGCGTGATAGCAAATTAGATGCACTTCTATCATATTGCACTTGTTCATGCTCTCATAGTGCTTCTTTTGTATCAGATTGCTATGCTATGACTACCTCTAGTCTCTATGATGAGAATGAGCTTGTTTCGTTTGATGAAGCATAAAATTCAAAAAATTGGATGGCTGCTATGCAATCTGAATATGATGCTATAATGAAGAATGGTACGTGGTCTTTATGTGAATTGCCTTCTGGCAAGAAGGCCATAGGCAGTAAGTGGGTATACAAGCTGAAGCATAAGTCAGATGGAACAGTTGACAGGTATAAGGCTAGGCTTGTTGCAAAGGGTTATGTGTAGGAAAGAGGCATTGATTTTGATGAGACCTTTGCACCTACAGTCGAATGACTACTGTTCATAGCATCTATGCACTTGCAGCTCATCGTGGTTGGAATGTACATTAGTTGGACATTAAAACTACATTTCTAAATGGTGACTTGCATGAAGAAGTGTATGTTTTTCAACCCCGTGGCTTTGTGTAGAAGGGGCATGAAAACCAAGTGTGAATTGAAAAAAGCATTATATGGTTTGAAACAAGCACCACGTGCTTGGTATGAAAAAATGCATGCCTACCTAATTGCACATGGTTTTGAGAACAATCCATTTGAGAGCACCTTATATGTTAAGCGTGCAAATGATGTGCTTCTGATCATTGTTGTGTATGTTGATGACATGCTGCTCACTCGTCCTCATGATAAACATATTGCTGATTTTAAGGTTGATTTGCATGTCTCAATTGAGATGTCAGATTTGGGGCATTTACATCATTATTTGGGCATTCAATTTATGCAAGTTGATGGCAGAATAGCTTTGCATCAAACAAAATATATTGACACAATGTTTTGGACTTGATGATTGCAACCCTATTGCCATTTCTATGGAGACATGTATATGATTGAGTCTTCATGATGCTAGAGATGCATTTGATGATGTTATTCATCAGGACACTATTGGATGCTTGATTTACTTATGCATTACTTAGCCAGATATTCAGTTTTCTATCTCACAGATGAGAAGGTTTATGCATTGCCTTAGTGTCAAGCATTGGTGGGCGGTTAAGTGCATCTTTCGCTAATTGGTGGGAGGGATAAATACCACCAAATTTAAATGCTTTTTTGGACTCTAACTAGGCTGGTTTCTATGACACTCTTGTATCCACTAGTGGCTTTTGCTTCATGCTTGGTAGCTCATTGTTGATAGCAATTAGGGCACCCAAGGACTGACGAGACAAGGAAGCCAACGGAGAGAGTTAGACAAAAGAGAAGGATTAAGTAGACAGAGCAGTCAACGCAGATCTGGCAGATAGGCCCTTCAATTTTTTCCAAATGAACATCTTTATAACAGTGATTCTCATCACTAACAATCATTGTAAATACCATTCCACCTTTTTGTAGCTCCATTTTGTGCAAGCCAAGGAGTCCTTGAGCTTGAGGAGCATTAGAAGTACCCACCTATCAATTTTCATATTTTTTAGACTCCGTTTGAGCCCTCAAATAGGCCACAGAACCTAAGTTTTAACTAGGCCGGACACTAGGTCTGGACAGGGCCAAAAGCTAGTAAAAAACTATAAATAGAGCTAGAGAGCTCATTTTTGAAGCTAGCTTGTTGTAGAATTGAACTTGTAAGAGCACTTTTGAGTAATCTAAAGAACTCCATTGCTTCTCTCTCTCTCTTTGTCTTACCTTGTGTGCACGTGTGTGTGTATGTGTGTGCATGTTAGTGTGCTTCTCACGCACGCACTTGTGCCATCACTTGTTCGAGGTCTTCATACCATCCTCACGTCTTGCCGGATTGACATTAAAGGAGGTGCTACTCATCACTAAGCTACACCAAATTTTGGCGCCGTTGCCGGGGATTGAGCTTTGAGGACGAGCGTGTGATGGTAAGACGTAGAGTTGTGACGTTGGTGTTGTAGGTAATTTCTTTACTTTTCATTATTTTTCTCTTTCTTACTTCATCATCATCATCACCATCATCATCCTCACCATCTCCCACCTCCATCTCCATCATCGTGAAAAATTTCAGTTTTTGATCATATCACCTTCTCCCTTCCATTTCCCTCATTTCACTTGTGAGAGAGAGCGAGAGAGCTGTTTGTGTGTGCTGTTTTTGCATGTTTCTTGAGCACTCTTGCAGGTTTTTGCTGTATCATCATCTCCAGCAGGCTGTGCAGGTACGGAAAAGCTCGGCCCAGTCTCTGTGTCGTAGACATCTGTCGATCGCGATCGACAAAAAATTTCGGCTTTTGGTAAAACTAAGTGCACCGCAGTAGACTAGAGGCCTTGCACATCACAAATCCATAAAAACTTCTGAAAAATTTGCATTTTTGTTGTCCATCGCAATTGACAGCATCAAGCACGATTGATAGTGTCCATCATGACGGACAACCTATCCATCGCGATTGACAGACCTCAACGGACACGTGTCCATCGCAACGGACACCCCTGTCCATCGCATCTGCCAGAAAAATCGCGATTTACACCCCATCTCGGCAAAAAAACATATCCATCGTGACTCGTAGACGTCGATTGACATAAAGCCACACAAAAACCCCAAAATCTCTGTCCATCGTGACTGAACAGCAGTCCATCACGACTGACAGCAGTCCATCGTGACTGACAGCAGTCCATTGCGATTGATAGCAGTCCATCGTGACTGACGGCAGTCCATCGCGACCGACACCCCCACTCCATCGCGATTGACACCCATCAATCGTGATTGACACGTGTCCATCGCGACTGACAGGCCACGATGGACAGCTCTGTCCATCGCGATTGACAGCCCAGTCAATCGCGATTGACAGCCATTTTTGGCCAATTTTTTAGGGTTTTTAAGATTTTGGCTAATTTTGGGCATAAATATTGGGCTATAGGGCATATGAGGAGGCTATAAGAAAATAATTTGAGGAAACCCTGTTGGCCTGTTAGCCTGTTTGACCCTGTTTAACCTCAGAACCCTGAACTGTCATAACTTCCTCATACGAAATCCGTTTGCTGTGATTCTTGTTTTGTTGGAAAGCTCGTGGTTACGGTAAAATTAATATTAGGATTATTACATATAGTATTTTTAAGTGGACCATACCCAGGGGGAACCAGACTAAGGGATCTCTAGAATTGTTTCCATAAAGACACAGTGCAAATTGATAACTGAATTGCATGAATGAAAGTGATGTGTTGAGTCTTTTGAATTTAAGTCTTGAGCTAACTTTGGGATTTTTACAGGTCCATTGAGAGCACTAGAAGGCATTCAAAGCAATGGCATTCCTCAAGCTTGAGAACGGGGTTCTTGAGCACCAAAGTGCAAAGGATCAACAAGTGAGGTTGGAATACTCTCAACTCCCTTTGTCAATTCCTATTTTAGGCTACACGTGAACAGTGCTAGAAGTAAGTCAGGGCAACGATAGGCATAAGACAAGTCAAAGACTATCTAACAAATCAAGTTCAAGTCAAGAGATAACCTGTGTGTGACCGATAACTTTAAGGGAAAAGAACCTAACGTGGAATGATCAACTTAAAGTGCAGAAATTAACTTAAGTATTCCTGACGACGTGATATCAGACAAGATCATAAACACGATAATCAACTAAAAAGAACCAAGTGACTGATACAAATTGATTGGCAACGAGGCTGTACCTTGGGTAAAAATTGGGATTGCTCAATTAGGCATATGAACCTTAGATTAGGACGACACCTAGGGAGAGATAGACAGAGTCTTAGGTCTTCAGAGGCTAGTGTCAATCATACTGCTAGGTCTTGGGCCCAGTAGTTGAGCCATCATTCTCACTACCCTAGCTCTGAAACTAGCGAGTCTGAGATGTCCCACGGTATGGAGAGACCTACAGGAAGTTCAGGTGTGCCATATTTACGTAGGGTAGAAGGCCCCTACAAGACGCAGCTGGAATACCCTAGGACCAACCGATTAGGTGCTAGCATCTATGAGGATGGCCTAGGAAGATCTGTGATCCAGATTAAAAACCCTGACCAACCCATTGGAATTGAACCTCCAGCTGTCAAGTTGAAAATGGAGCATACCTGGACAAGGAAGGAACCATATATGTAGTCACCAGCCACCCAGATAGGACAGATGAATTTGGTAATGTGATCCCAAAAACGGATATAGGTGACCTAGAGCAAGGAAACATGGGGGAAGAACCTAAAACCCCCCGAGGCAAATCAATGCTTACTAGAATTATCACGCCAGAGTGGATTCCCCAGGACAATAAGAGCATAGATCTTCTTCTAAATCGAGAAACCGATGAAGCCTTCTGGAGGTATAAGCCTAATCAACCCAATGAGGTAGGAGTGATCACAATCTATGAGTTCAAAGATCCTGATAGCCCAGGCAAAGTGACCTATCTAGAAAATACTTTAGAGAGGATCTTTGTGGTCATCGAGCATGGTAGGCATGTAGCCGCGAAAGAATGAAAAGGCAATGGGCAAAGAAGATGAGTGAACTCGAGGAAAGCCTAAGAGAAACGAGAGCCAAGATAACTGAACTCACCTCTCAACCTCACTCTCACACTACCCCACCACCACCATTCCCATCTCCATCCGATCCACCACCTTCCAACCCACCTCTCACGACCCCACCACCCCCTAGAGTAGGATGAGTATTAGTAGATCCCACTCCCGAGGACTTAAATATGATGCTTAAGGCATATCAGGCCATAATCCAAGAAGGGCCAAACGTAACCAATCATGAAAAGTGTTACCCTAGAGTGGAACTAGAGCTTGAACGAACTAAAATTTGTGCTAAGATGGTGGAATTGGCTCAAACCATGTTTGAAGCCAGTCGCCTCTTTAACTTCTCTAGTTCAACTAAGACACAGTTGCACTTTGATGGACTGCTAGAAAGATTGGAGAGGATAATTGCACAATCAGAAAAGGAACCCCCCTCTAAAAATAAGGACAAGCCAAGTGAAAGGCTAAACCTTCCGGCTCAGGAAGCTTATGTGCCCAACTCCACAGAGCCAGACACATCTTCTTCTATGAATCGGTACTCACCCGAATTCCTCCGAGAGATTCAAGAAGAAAAATGGGCTAAAGAGAGTGAGGTCCCTCCTCCCTTTGAACTTGTGGATGACAAGCATGATCAATTCCCACAAGACATTCCCTCCATTTATGGAGAGCAGGAGAGTGCACAATCTCAAGAAAGATTAGACTTTGAGTCTAACTCTTTACATGAATTACCCCACTTCACAGGCCCATGGGAAGCTAAGTCTACTTGTATGAGAACACCCACGGTCATGGTACGAAACGAAGACTCAGTCATACCTAGGAATATGGAGGTAGTAAAGAATACTAAAGTGGAGTGCAATCTCACTTTAGAAGAGTTACTCAAGGTTAGGCCAGAACTGTGGAAACATGTAGCCAAACAGGTACCAGAGATAGCTAAACCGCGTTCCCAGGTAGGATCTCATAGAACAGTGCCAAAAATACCCTTGGACAAGATAGGAGACATGAGTGAAGGTGAAGAAGGAAACACCTATCTTCCCATTACCCACCAGGGATACACAACCAAGGCAATTCTAGACTCATGCACAGGAGTTGCAATTGCTACCACTTCCCTATGGAAGCGTTGGGGCAAGCCATCACTTAGGCCAACGAGAATGAAATTGCAGATGGCTGATGGTCACATAGAAAGACCCTTAGGCTTGCTAGAAGGAATAACTCTCACTACATGTGGTGTAGAGTTTGAGCACACATTTGCTATCTGTGACTTTAGCAAGAACGAGGCCTATGAGATGATTTTGGGAAGACCATTTATGCGGCAGTTGCCAGTAGTACAAGATTGGGGAACCAATTCCTTGTACTTGCAACACCTAGGTGTTACAACCAAAGTCAATCTCAAGGATTACTCTCATAGAGACGTACCGCCTATCCAATGGAATCCCATCCATAGAGCCAAGGATGACATGGAGTCTATGCACTCCATAGGATCAAGATCCTCCTGGATGCATGAAGACACCCACTTATGGATGTGCAAAGTAGCAGTCAAAGAAGAGAAGAGAGAAAAAGCCAGAGAGATAGGTGCGAAGGAAACCCATAGATCAATTCAAGACCCAGCCTATGCACCTGTAGTATTTCCTGACGAAGAATTTGAGCCTCACGGCTGGGCAGAAATTTTAGCAACAATGGATGTAGCCATCAATGAGGAACAATGGACACCCCACTATGATGAGGATGGCTATGAAATTTGAGTCTTCTCAATAGAACCAATCATGGGAGATGCAGTTTTAGAAGAATGCGAACCTAGCCCTGATGCATTTGAGGATGCAAGTGACTCCGATCTAGAGTCAATCATCATGGACCCACCCTTTGCATCAGATGAGGAATACTTCTATGAGGTAGAAGCTCACCCTCAGAGACACACATAAATTATGAACGAGGTGAGATTAACCACACAAGTGACCACCAAGAGTGAAGGCAAGAAGAGGAAGAAGAAAGAAGTCACACCAGAAGAGGAAGAATCTTTGTTTGAGGTCCCTGAAAACTTTAAGAAATATGAAATAGACGATAGAAGAGTCATGATAAGAATGCCTAAACGTGAGGCACAATCAGGAGAGGCCTATGATAACAAAGAAACCACCAAGAAAATAGTTGTTAGCCATAGAAGAAGGAGAGGGCATGACCTGACAGAAGAAGAAGAGCAAGAGTTGATAGCTTTGCTGAGAGAGTACAGAGATGTATTTGCTTGGAGCTACAAGGACCTGAAAGGTGTAGACCTTGACATATGCTCACACACAATCCCCATGACCTCAGATGCCAAACCATCCAAGCAGAAGCCATACACTTATAACAATAACTACGCTGCTAAGATCAAGGAGGAGATAGATCGCTTGGTTGAAGCTGGATTCATCTATGAAATTGAGCACACTGAGTGGGTATCCCCCATTGTAGTGGTGCCCAAGAAGAACGGAAAGCTACATGTGTGCATTAATTTGAAGAAGGTTAATGCAGCCACCATTTGAGATAATTATCCGCTTCCTATCACTGAGCATCTATTAGAAAGAGTAGCAGGCAAGGAAGTGTACAGCTTCCTTGATGGATTTTCGGGCTACAATCAAGTAGCCATAGCTCTAGAAGATCAGCATAAGATAGCTTTTGCCATAGAGTGGGGCATATTTGCCTTTCGAGTAATGCCATTCGGTCTCACCAATGCACCCGCTACATTTCAGAGACTGATGTGTCATGTATTTAAAGAATTCCTGAGGAAGAATTTAGAGGTCTATGTTGATGATCTTTGTGCTCATTCCAACATTAGACAGACACATATACCTGAACTCAAGCAAATCTTTGACAAATGTAGAGAATATCAAGTCTGCCTAAACCCATAAAAAGTGTGTTTTCATGGTCAGGCAAGGCAAGATTCTAGGACACATAGTGTCAAGGAATGTCATATCCACGGATGAGGAGAAAGTGAGGACCATCGCAGAATTACCTAGGCCAAATAATGTCAAGGAAGTACAAGCTTTCATGGGGCATTGTGGTTATTACCGACGGTTTATACACATGTATGCCATCATAGCAAAGCCTCTGTATGGACTTTTAACCAATTTTGAGTGGACCGACGAGTGTGAGAACTCCTTCAATGAGCTTAAACGATGATTATGTTCAGCACCAATCTTGACCACACCAGATTGGAATAAGCCCTTTCATGTTCACGTGGATGCATCCAACTATGCTATTGGATGTGTACTCGCACAACCTACATGCAAAGGTAATATGGATCTTCCAATTGCCTATGCTAGTAGACAGTTGAATGCAGCTGAACGAAATTATACCACCATTGAACGAGAAGGATTAGGCATGGTGTATGCAGTTAAAAAGTTTAGACACTATTTGCTTGCAAATAAGTTTAAATTTTTTACTGATCATCAAGCACTGTTATACTTGGTAAACAAGCCATGCAATACAGGCAGATTAGTAAGATGGTTCCTCTTACTCATAGAATATGACTTTGAGGTTGTGGTGAGGAAAGGGAAGACTCATTTGAGAGCAGATCATCTCTCTAGGCTCACATCAGATGATCTTCCTGATGCATACTTGTTCCTGATCTTCCTGATGCATACTTGTTTAATTTGAAAGTTGTACCTTAGTGGGCTAAGCCATTAGTGCCAGTATTAACATACGGGCCTAACCACCCAACAAGGAGTATCAGATGATCTTCCTGATGCATACTTGTTTAATTTGAAAGTTGTACCTTAGTGGGCTAAGCCATTAGTGCCAGTATTAACATACGGGCCTAACCACCCAATCATAGACACTCAAGATAGGGAGGTAGTAAAAGCCCAGAAGTACCATATCATGGCAGGAAGTATGTACAAGCATACAGATCAAGGGATATTATCCTGTTGTGTGGAAGAGGATGAGTACGCAAAATGGTTGCAATTAGCACATGTAGGCATTAGAGCAACACCATTCGAGGCAAAGAACTTTACAGACACTAAGGAGATTCGGAGTGCATTGGCCTACTATGGAAGCTGATGTACATAAGATGTGTAAAGAATGCCCAATCTGTTGCACTAAACCACCCGTGGAGCATGCCACTCTTTATCAAGTGTCCATAGTGCCAGATTGGAGTGAACCACTAGTAGCCTTCTTGAGGACGAAAACATTCCCTCAAGATATGACCCTGACAAGGCAAAGAAGTTTAGAACAAGAAGCCCTAGACTACTCACTTATTGGTGATAATTTATACAAGCGTGGTAAAGATGGTTACCTTAGACTATGTGTCCATGAGAGTGAATATCTCAAGATCTTGGAAACTGCTCACCAAGGTGTAGCAGGAGTACATTTTGGACCAGACCGAGTGATTAAAGCAATCCTATTTGGATGAAAACATCACATCTCTTCACATACCTACGTGAAGAGATGTGATGTTTGCTAGCAGACTGAGTATCCTATACGCAAAGATGAGATGCCTCTAAAACGGATGATGGGTGGACGTGCATTTTCTAAGTGGGGAATAGACTTTGTAGGTCCTATTAATCCCCCAGCTAAGGGTTCCCATGCTGAATATATCATTGTTGCCACTGACTATCTAACCAAGTGGGTGGAGGTAAAAGCCACCACAAAGAACGATGCTCAAACGACAGCTAAGTTCTTATTTGAGAATGTGTTCACTAGATACGGGCTACCTATTGAGCTAGTAAGTGATACATGCACTCACTTCTTGAATGAAGTTATTGAAAATCTTCTCCAAGAATTCTTGGTAGTACATAAGAAGTCTGCCCCTTATCACCCACAAGCTAATGGGCAAGCCGAAAGCACAAATAAGATTCTATGCAATGTATTGACCAAACTAGTGAATAATAAACGCTCTGATTGGGACACACAACTACACCATGCTGTTTGGGCATACAGAGTTGCCTATAAAACGGTACTCCAAGCCACACCCTTTTAGATGGTATTTGGCCAAAATGCAGTGCTACCATTGGACTTCTTGATACCTACATTGAAAGTAGCACAAGAGCATGAGTGGACAGGGCATGAAATCTGCTCTAGAATCTTTGATCTTGAACGATTGGGTGAAACACGATTGAGAGCGGCAGCAGGATATATACGTAGCCAAGAAGATGCAAAAAGCATATTTCGACGCACATGTGAAGGACAAAGGCTTGAAAACAGGAGACCTAGTCTTAGTCTACACTTTAAAGCAACATGCACGGAAATTAGAGAAGAGAGGCTATGGACCTATGATCATTAATATGATCTCAACTAGTGGAGCAGTTCAATTAGCTACTCTAGAAGGTGATGTTCTCCCTAGTTACATTAGCGGATGCAAAGTCAAGTTATATCAGGAACCCCTTACGGAGCAAATGTTAAATCGACTCAATACTGCAAAGAAACGTAAAGAAGAGGAAAAACGAATTCGAGAAGAGGCACAGACAGAAGCATTGGAACGCATCTGAAGAATGAAATTGAGAAGACAGGGCAGAGATCAAACTAGGTGTTAACTGTATTGATGGTTGATTTTTTGTTGCACTAAGTGTCTTCATTGTGTAGGAAAGACGACTGATTGCAGGTATTTGTCAAAAGAAAAATGTGTGTTGAGAAGGATAAGCTCTGACTAAAGGAGCTTAAAAAATGGTTGCAGTGTAGGGGATGTGTTGGAGTGTTCCGTGGGTTCGGAAGGCTTCACCCGGAGGCAATTAGTGGATAATCTTCTTGTGTGAGATTTTGTTGCATGGACGAGCTTGGCAAAAGGTTATGCTGAACATGCACATGGTGGAAACCCCTCTTCCTCTTTATGAACAAATGTCGCTCTCTTCATTTTTGTGCAGGAACGGGGGTGCACGCGGGTGTGTGATAGAGAGCAAGAGAGCACTTGGAGGGGGGGCGGCTGCTCTAACCATCGATGGGAGGCATTGTTCCTTCTTTTTGTGTGCTTTGTACAGGTGTCAAAGGAGTGTTTTGCCCATTGTTGTGACTTCTTGGGAGCGCTAGAGTGATAAAGGGTGTTGGAGAGCTCAGGTTGGGGCTGTCGATCGTCATTTGCTCGTCAGAAGGGAGAGCTGAAGGAAGTCCTTTTGTGTGGTTTGCGTGTTGGACACACAGGCACCCATTGGCAAGGAAGGGAGATCCTTCATTCAGAAGGAGGACAAGCAGAAAAGGTGGGGGGACTCTTCTCAGTTTTTGACGAGGAGTAGGCAAAGACGCGGAGAGGAAGGGGCTCTCTCGTTCAAGGGGCACAAGCTTGTCGAGGGTCATTCACACGAGGAAGTCGAGGGAAGGCAAGCAAAAGGGGGGAAATACTTTGGATGTGAGCATATTGTGAAGGGTACTATTCTACGTTCGGGGAGAAAGGTTGCTATTCAGTATAGAGTAGGAGAAGGAGGAGGCCTTTGCTTCCTGGGGTTGCGCACATCCTAAGAAGAAAGGACTGGAAAAGTCGAGGAGGGAGCCCCGCAGCATAAGTTTTTTCTTGGTTTCTCCTCTTTTGAGATGCAGCAGGGCGTGGGAGTGGGTACCGTCGTGGTGGCTGATCAATCACCCAAGGTCGCCAACTAGTTGCTGTCAGATGTGGTGAGGAAGGGCTGAAATCTGAGGAGGCCAAGGAGTCATGAAGTTGTCTCACATAAAGTCTGGAGGATCATTGATGACAGTAGACGAAGAAATCGCTACATTCTTATAGGACCTGTGAGGGTTAAAGAGCTCTGTCCATCATAACTAGTAGCAGAAGATCGTGCCTGCTAAAATTACTCTACGATGGAAACAATTCAAGGGCACAATCCAATGAGAAACTAAAAAAGGGATGTACAATAGGGGATGAAGATCATGCACCTGATGGCGGCAATAGGAAGAGTAAGAATTCATACTATTGTCTTTATATTTCTTACATTGTAAACTTAAATCTCTAGGTATCTTGGTATTTTCTTAAGACTCTGAGGAAATTTGAGCTTTGTATTAGATTGTTAATAGTTGTGGTGTTTGTTAAATGGCTATTCTCTTTGAATCCCGAGATTATGAACTGAGAGTGGTGATGGGTGCTTTGCACATACTGTTAAGATAATAAGAGCATGTGTCAGGTCTGCACTCTACTTGAGGAAAGAATGGGTGTGTTTGATGGCATGTGTTAATCAGAGCATAAATTGTACATAAAAGGGATAAAAGCAAATGCATGCGATCACTTTGGCTAGACGTTGAACTGTGTTGTTCATGGTATTCAACTTTGGAAATTGTTGGAGGATAGGGAAAATGAGGCTCTATTGGGTGTAGCTCTTCATAGCATGAGAGAGCATTCTCATGGTGAGGGGACAGGTTCATTAGACTCTAACGATCTTACACCAACTCGCTACAGAGGCCTAAGTGCAACCCTTAGATTCCGATCAGAGTAATATTGAATGAAATTCCCCTGTTCAGTTTAGATGGGTAACCTCATCATAAGATTTTGATCTCCCACCTATTCAGCGGGCCTTGAGGGATGATGCTTTTTTTTGCTACTTTTTATGATTTACCAAAGAAGTGCAAGAATTGTTGTGCAAGAAGTGCTACTTTTTATGATGCTTTTGTTTGCCACTTTTTATGATACTGAATGAAGTGCCCAAAGAATTGCATGAGCACTAGTGATCCACGAACATTCCAAACGTCCAACATCTGAAGTGGAATAGGTAAGTGGGCGGATTTGATGGAAGAGAGTCACACTCGAATGTTCTCAAACTGTAGGGTAACAATGGATAGTGCATAAAGTTGATAACTGATGATATTTTCTGAAGCTCTGGGTACATTCAATAGTGTAGCTCATGCATTAAAACAGGTGAAAGTCACACCAATCCTAAAGACTGTCAATCTAGATCTATCCTTGACTGCCTTCGTTGCTTGTAGAAGACTTTTTATATGTCACATACATTATGAGTAGTTCAGGTTTACCTTATTCCACGTGCAAAAAATTTTCGCTTTGCCTCTAATAACATAAAGTGTTTGAACGATACAGGTTAAAAAGAGGGGACCCGACAGAAGAAAGACACTTCAATGCCTCTATCTATATGGAAAGCACAAGATTTCTATATAGATGATGAATAAAAGGAAAAGGCACTAAATTGAAGGCTATTACAATGAGGGATCACCTTAAGGAGCGTTCATCTCTTTTGTCACCCGCCGAAGGTAGAAAAGATTAAGTTAACTAGGAGAAGGAAATAGAGGGAAGAGAGAGGAATGATGTGCATGGATAGGTGTGTGTGGGCGTGTGCATGTTCAAGTTAAGTGTGCGCAACCATATGGGCAGGAGTACAAGTGTGGGTGTTTGATTAAGCGTGTGTGAGTGCATACGAGCAAGAAATTGTGTGCGAGAGAGAGAAAATGGAAGAAAGTCAGAGTGTGTGTGAGTAAGAGTGTGTGCAAGTGGGGAAGCATGAGGGAAGGTGCATGAGGACAGGTGTGAGTAGGAAGAAAAAAGGAACAAGAGAAAGAGAACAGGGAAGCAAGGGGAGTAATCTTGAGAAGCATTCCATAGGTCCGGGTCCCCGCTCATATATGCATAAGCCCAAATCAGCCAAAAGGCATATGAGCCACACACACTTATTAATCATTATGAAAGGTGCCCTATACTCAACCTCACAACTAGAAGTGGCCATAGTAGGTTGCTTCTTGCTCAACCAAGATATGCATGAGCTACAAACCATGAAGCAAAGAACCACTAGTGGATACACGAGTTTCATTAAAAGCAACCCAATTTGAGTGAGGAAAGGCATGTAATGTCATTAATGATCCCACATTGGGATAAAACAATCCAAATAGTCCTATACCATTCAAGTAGTGAAAGAGCACTTAATCTCCTACCAATGCTTGCACCTAGGCAATGCATAAACCTGCTCATCTAAGACACAAAAATTTGATAATTAGGCTTAATTATGCATAAGTTAAAGCAAACATACAAAAGCCTACTGGTAGAGAACAACATCAAATGCATCTCTAGCATCATGAAGGATCAATCATAAAACTGTCTCCATGGGAGTAGCAATAGGCTTGCAATATTCAAGGCCAAGACACTACAATAATGTGTCTATGTATTTTTCTAAAACAAGGCTATTTCCCCATCAAATTGCATAAATTGAATGCCCAAATAATTATGCAAACACCCCAAATCTAATATCTCAAAAGAGTCATAAAAATCCACCTTAAATTTAGCAATATGCTTCTCATTAGGACCAGTGAGCAACATATCATCAACATGCACAACAATGATCCAAAGCAAATTTTTTGCATGCTTAACATATAAGGTGCTCTCAATTGGAATATTCTCAAATCCATGTGTTAGCAAGTAGGCATGTATCTTTTCATACCAAGCATGTGGTGCTTGCTTCAAACCATGTACTACCTTTTTCAACCTGCACACTTTTTTTATGCCTTTTTAGCACAAAATCACGGGGCTAAAATACATACACTTCTTTGTGTAAATCACCATTCAAATGCAGCTTTAATGTCAAATGCAATTTTAATTTCAAATTTTGAGATTGTGATCCGAGGAGTGTCAACATTGACTTAGAGAAAGCAGTGACCTAATTTGATAGAAATTGTTCAAGTTTGAGGTATGTGGAAGCACATGAACATCACAAGGAGGAAGAAGAAGCTTGGACAACAACACAATATTGAATATATTATCAATAGAATGTACAAATGTAAGTGACCTCTTAGGGATATAGGTTTATATACAATTAGAAAAAAAGGCCTCCTAAAGAGGGAAGAAAGTGCCTCGGTAGTCCTTAGATTGTTCACACACATCACTACTGAGAGAACAATAGATGCTTCTCCAGAAGGGGTCAACCACATCCTTCTCGGATAGGGATGATACTTCTTTGTTTGATAGGGATTTAGGGCTAGATCACAAAATGCTTATACCTCTCCTTTTATTTTTCCATTTTGTGCATGATATGGATTTTTCAAAGCTCTCAATGAGTGCAACTTGAAATAGATGATGCTAGCAATAGCCATAAGCATAGATGTCGAGGAAGCATGTAAGAGGAGATTCATGAAGATCAAGGGAGGACCATGACAATAATTCTTCAACGTTCATTCATCAATCCATGATAAGAGCACTAATCGTGATTTTTATCACTAACCTTTGTATATAGAAACATACAATTTTGTTATGATATGCTCCATTTTGTGCAAGCCAAGGAGTCCTCAAGCTTGAGGAGCCAAAGTAGAGACTATGTACCATATTTGGTAATTTTTAGACTTCATTTGAATCCCCAAATAAACTCCATAACTATTTTTTAACTAGGTTGAACACTAGGTCTAAAATCGATCAAAACTAGTCAAAAAACTATAAAAAGAGCTAAAGAGCTCATTTTTTAGGTTGATTAGTTGAGATTAGAAAGTTACAACAAGCTTATAAAGAGATTGAGAAATGCAAGATAATTTTTCTCCTTCCATTGTCAGTCCTATTGTCTCTTCCATGTGTGTGTATTTGTGTGTGCACTAGTGTGCTTCTCACCTTCATCTTCATGCACATCACTCATTCACGATCTCTAGATCATCCTACCTCTTTCGTGGATTGAAAATTAAGGAGGTGGAGCTTCTTGATGTGGTACTTACCCTTGTTTAGAACAACACCAAATTTGGCACTATTGTCAGAGACGAGATCAAGGATGAATGTGATGGTAAGAGTGTTAGAAGAGTGGCATTGGAAGGTAAGTAGATTATGCTTTGTGTTGTTTTTGTGTTGTTTTTTTCTTCATTTCACCTTCACTACCCTCATTTTCCATCCGTTCACCTTCCCCTTCACTCCAAAAAAAAAAAAATCACCATTTCACCATATCCACCCATATTATGTAATTTTCCTCACTTGTGAGAGAGAGAGAGTGAGAGCAAGTGTGACTGCAGATTTTTGTGTAGTTGTGAGTGTTGAAATATAGTCATTTTTTTGCATCATGGTATTTTAGTTAGTGGTTATGGTTGAAAGCAATGATGTGTTATGTATGTTGGATATTGAGGATAGATTGAATGGTACTAATTACCCATTATGGGCATACATGACGTGTCATGTATTGGTGGCAAAAGGAATATGGAATATTGTGTAGGGTGTTGAAAAACATCCTATTACACCTACGAGTAAAGTTATCGAAGGCGATGTAGATGGCATTGAAGATGATAATCTTCAAATTCCCATTCGTGTTGCAGTTCATACTCCACATACTACAAATCAACTTCATTGGGATGGCAGAGATGCTTAGGCACATGCATTGATAGATTTGTTTTTCAAACATACCATTATTCGTCACGTTTGCTCTTGTAGAAAAGAAAAAGATGCTTGGGATACGCTTGCCACTTTATACTAGGCAAGAAATGAGGCTCGTATTTCTTACCTTTGAAAGTAGTTGGAGAGTGAGCACATTAATGAAGAAGACTCCATGATAGTTTTTTGACAAAGATCAAAGATTTGAAGGAGCAATTGATTTCTACTGATGAAGTCTTACCTAATAGTTCACTTATGTAGATTGTTCTTAATGTCCTTCCAGATTCATATCAAAGTTTTTCTTCTACTCTTTGGTTGATGATGAAAGGCAATCCAAATGCCCTAACATTTGAGGATTTAGTCTCTGTTTTTCTGCTGGATTACCATTCTAGACACAATAGGTCAATCATGCGTGTCGCAGATCAAGCTTTCTTAGCTAGTAAGAAAGGCAAAGGAAAATGTAGCTCAAGTGTAAGCATCACCTCCTTTATTTGTCAATCCGCAGAGACGTGAGGACTGGTATGAAGACCACGAGCGAGTGAAAGCACAAGTGCGTGAGTGAAAGCACACAAACATGCACACACATACGCACACACACACACACACACACATGCACACAAGGTAAGAGCAAAGAGAGGAACAATGGAAGGTCTTCGATTGCAAAAGAGTTCTCTTACAAAGCTCTATTCTCTAACAAGCTAACTCTCTAACAAGCTAACCTCAAAAATGAGCTCTCTAGCTCTTTTTACAGTTTTTGGACTAGTTTTGTGTTGGGTGTGTGTAGAAGTGCGAGACACACACGAGAAGCACACACAAAGAGCACAAACGCAGCAAGACACACGGAGAAGACGATGGCTGGAATAGCTCTCTCTATTGATCGATAAACTGAACTGAAGTAAGAGCTGAATAATATCCCTAAGTACAAAGTACCACCACATATGAGAGTATCAAGTATGTGGTAACATGGGGAAAAAACCTCTAGCCAGCACTAGAGTAAAAAGTGCCCATGTATAGGGAAAAGGTTCACATCAAAGCTACTCGAGGAACACATAAGTGTAACATTTTGGCCCTATCCAGACCTAGTGTCTGGCCTAGTTAAAAATTAGGTTCTAGGGCTTATTTGAAGGCTCAAACAAAGTCTAAAAATTATGAAAATTGGTAGGATGATACTTCTAATGCTCCTCAAGCTCGAGGACTCCTCGGCTTTCACAAAATGGAGCTACAAAAAGGTGAAATGATATTTAAATGGTTCCTAGTGATGAAAATCACTATTTGATAGGGATTTCTTCCAAAAAATTGACATACACTTCTTGGAGCTCCCTATGTACTCCTTCTTCTTGTGTGTCCACATCTTGGATGCACTTATTATGCTTGTCCTTAACTTTGAGCTTCAACACTCCCCCCCCCCTCTCGAGTATGCCGTTCCTGATAGACCCTGTTTGTAATGGTTGTTCCAAGTAATGCTTTGAGAGGTAGTTTCCCTTCTGTAGGAACAAGAGCCATCTATCTTCCAAATGTGGCAGGGTTGGTTGTCCGGTTCTTCATCTGTCACTAAGAGCCTTTGCAAGTTGTAGTCCTTTGGTATGTGCTTCTTCCGTGGATTCCAGCATGACTGTGTCGTTGTGAGTCTCCATTGATGTCATCTAGATCTTCCAAAGTTGATGTTCATAGTAGTCATGCCAAGTACTCATAACCCATACTGAGGGATGGGTAAGCGTGTTCATGCATGGGTTGAGGAAAATATGTGCCTTGTGCATGGCCTTGTAATGTAGCCCTATGCATGCTTACTTGCAAAATGCATTGGAAGAAGTATAGTGCAAAAATTGAGGGTCTTGAGCTAAGTTCCCAAGGGTATGCCGACAAAGAGGTTTCCTAATCTATCATGGTTATGGTGTTGCCAAAGTAAAGATGCTTACCATGGTGAAGGATCGATCGATGTTTATCTCTTTGTGTTGTACATCTGGCATTTGTGATGGAACATTGTCGATGAATGTTCGTGTTGATGGTCCACTGATGAAACTTTTTGAGTGCGTGGTCCTGTCTCCTCTTTTCAAAGCAACATTTTCCAAATACTGAGAATTGAATTTCTTTATATTCCTTGACAAACAACATTGGGTAATTACACCAATCTTAGTTTCACATATTCTCTTTAGCTCACCATAAGCACGAGTCCTCTCACCCAGTATACATACAAGGATTTGCAGGGTACCGGAACTACCTCTTGTAGATATCTCCTTAGATGCTCTCATACATACAATAGTTAAGCATCTCTCAAGTTGCGGACCTTCAAGCTCTCCCCTCCTACCATGGAAAGGGGGAACCATAGTTGTGGATGCCATGTTCATGCCAAGTTCTGGATATCTTTCAGATAAGGCACCAATAATATCATCTGCTAGCCGAGACACACTTCTATCAAAACTGATAAATGCCCTGTAATCAACGGTTCCACCTCCACCTAAGCATGACTCATTCTTGTTCCATGAACCAAACCTGGGAATCTCTCTCCCTCTTCTTCTTCCCCCCCTTTTTTTCTTTTTTCTTTTTTCTTTTTAGGAACAATGTCAGAAAACAAGAAGACAAAGGTTAGTATAAAAAAAACATAGTTTACATGTGTCAATGTGCTCTTGTGCCTGGGACTCTCAATTGTGCCTATGCACGGCCGTGTAATGAGGCCCTATATTAATGCATACTTTGGAAATGCATGACCTGAATGGTGCAAAAGATAGGGTTGTGCAAGGAGCACATGGTTGTTGCTCGTTGAGGCTTTCAATGTTACTTGCAGATGTTGATGCCATCTTTCTTGGAGGTTCCATTGGATCTTGAGATGAAAACTAATCACTCCTCCTTATGGGGATCCATTTGAGAACCATGTTCGATTGCACAGAGATCACCTTGGGCTTCTTCATGTTTGGATGGCTTCTTGAAGGTTTGATCCTTCATGGTTGGCTCTTTGGTTCTATGGGGGCTACTAGTGATTTTGGCTTCCATACCCATATCCTTGATGATTGCCTTCTTATTTTGTCCGAAGAGGTGAGTTTATCTTCTTTTGGTCTCTGTGCTCGGTTCTTACCCTTTATTCTCCTTGACTTCTTTGTTGAGACCTTTTTCATGGTGGATAGCATAGGGTGTTGTGCATGTAAGAGTTTCTTGGGTACCCACATGTGTGATTGCCCTTGTTGAGCTTCAGCTAATTTTTTTAGGCGCCCAAATGTGTCGGATACCTTGTGGTTGAGCTTGTCCTAGCTTCTTTGTTCATCTTCTCGCCTGATTGGCTTGCTTGGATGGGAATTGTTGGGGCAAAGCTGGTGGTTGCTCTCCTTTTTGTATCCAAAACTGCTTCATACCCGACACTACTTTCTTCTTGAAATCCCATTCTCTATTTGATATAGCCGTTGTCATGTACTGTTTCTCTTGCCTGTGTGGTTGAATACTACAGATGGACGAGAATTTGTACAAGAAGGGAGTCTCAATGGGTCTCCGACTCTTTTGTTGGAGGCAACATCCTTCTGCATCATAGAGCTTTGAACACATAAAACTTCTTCTTCTCTAAGATTAGTCCTAAGAGAATGTGTGACACCATGATCTGTGAGCATGCAGTTTGGTAACTCTAACGTAATGCATTGTTCATGAACCCAAACTTGAAGAAGTTGAGGTCTCAGATTTAAGTTGACTGCATGGTCATAGATCCAATTTTGTCCCAAGACAAGTGGTTCTGTAAGGTCCTGATTGTGACATACTAGCATTTTGACTTTCATTGGAACATCTTGAAGGTAGATGGGAAGTTCCACCTCACCCAAACAAGGGGTTTCCACACCTCCCAACCCTATGAGATAGGCTTCTATTGGATTGATGTTCAATTGCAAGTCCTGGCAGTATGAAATTCTAACTGCACTAGTTGCTGCACCTGAGTCAAGCAATGCTCTCAAGTCCTTACACTCTTTCCTTGTCCTACCTCTATGGTCACAAAGGGGCGTTGATCGATGATTCGAGAAGTAATTATTCCCAATTTTTGGCACATGTCCATGTGATATTTTGGGGCTTTGGGGTTGACATCTAGGCCTAGTCACCTTAACTTATTTCACCTAATGCGCTCTCTCGCCTCGGCTTGTGCTTCTTCTCTGACCCTCAACTCTTCTTCTTTTCGCTTCTTAGCAGTGTTGAATCTCATTAGCATATCCTCTGTAAGAGCTTCTTGATATAGCTTGACTCAACATCCACTAATATAGCTTGGCAAGATGTCACCCTCTAGAGTGGCCAATTGAACCGCACCACTAGTGGAAATTCTATTAATGATCATGGGTCCATATCCTCTTTTTCTTCCAATTTACGGGCATGTTGCTTTAGTGTATAAACCAGTACTAGATCTCCTTCTTTCAATCCTTTATCTTTGATGTGTGCATCAAAGTATGCCTTTTGCCTTTTCTTTGCAGCATAGATGCCTGCTGCCACTCGTAGCCTCATCTCACCTAAGCGTTCTAGATCAAAGATCCTAGAGGACAATTCATGTCCATTCCACTCATGTTGTTCTGCTACTTTTAAAGATTGGTGCCATGCATAAACGTCTCTTCAACTCATTGAAGGAATTTTCACATTCGTCATTCCACCCAAAATTGGTTAACAAGGCGTAAAGAGGCTTAGCTATGATTGAATACATGTGGATAAATCTGCGATAATATCCACAATGGCCCATAAAGGCTTGTACCTCTTTAACATTCCTAGGCCTCGACAATTCTGCTATGGCTCTAACTTTGTCCTCATCTGTTGATATTCCAGTCTTAGAAACAATGTGACCTAAGATTTTACCTTATCGAACCATGAACACACACTTTTCTGGGTTTAGACAAACTCGATATTCTCTGCACTTATTGAAGATCTGTCTAAGCTCAGGGATGTGGTGTCTTCTTACTTGGGAATGAACGCATAAATCGTCCACATATACTTCTAAGCTCTTTCGCAAGAACTCTTTGAAGACATGACACATAAGCCTTTGGAATGTTGCAGGTGCATTGGTGAGCCCAAATGGCATCACACGAAATGCAAAAATTCCCCACTCTGTGGCAAAGGTTGTTTTGTGTTGATCTTCTAGGGCAATGGCTACTTGGTTGTAACTTGAAAATCCATCAAGAAAGCTATAAACTTCCTTGCTTGCCACATGCTCCAATAGGTGTTCCGTGATTGGACGCGGATAACTATCTCTGATTGTAGCGGTGTTAACTTTCTTAAGGTTAATACACACTCAGAACTTCCCGTTCTTCTTGGTCACCACTACAATGGGGGACACCCATTCAGTATGCTCAATCTCATAGATAAATCCAACTTCAATGAGCCTGTCAATTTCTTCTTTTATTTTAGCTTCATAAGTGTCATTATATGTGTAGGGCTTTTGTTTGGTGGGCTTGGCATCAGCGATCGTGGGAATCGTATGAGAACATATTCTTGGATCTACCCCCTTCAAGTCTCTATAGTGCCATGCAAACACGTCCCTATATTCCCTTAATAGAGTTACAAGCTCTACTTCTTCTTTTGCACTTAGGTCATCTCCTATGTATGTACATCCCTCTTCATTTCCTTCAACGGTTACTACAATTTTTTTGGTCTTTTCTTTGTTATCATATGCTTCTCCTATGATGGCCTCTCTCTTAGGCATTCGTACCAAAATTTTTTGATCTTCCACTTCATATTTCTTGAAGTTTCCTGGTACTTCAAACAATGATTCCTCCTCTTCTTGTTTCACAACTTTTCTTTTCTTTTTCTTTTGACTACTCTCACTTCCATCCTTTGAATTTACCATTTTGATACTTGTGAGAGGTTCTTCTTCTTTCTAGGTAAACACTCCTATATCTTCTAGATAGTGCTTCTCTAAGTTAAAGCAACTATCCATCACAATGGACTCTAGATCATCGTCATTCTCTTCTTCTTCTATGACATCACTAGGGTCACATTTTGTAGCAAGGGCTAACACATGAACACTGAAATATCATAACCCTCCTCATCACAATGGGGTGTCCATTGTTCCTCATTGACTGCAATGTCCATGGTAGCTAAGATTTCTGCCCAACCATGAGGCTCAAATTCCTCATCTGGAAAGATCATCGATGTATAGGCTGGGTCTTTAATTGGTCTATCTCTTGGAGAAGTTCCTTCTTCTCTTGCCTTTAAGCATTTTTCCTCTTCCTCCGTGACCTTGCACATCCACAAATGAGTATCTTCATGCAACCAGGATGGATCAGGTGAACTTCCAGAATGCACAGAGATAGAATCTTCTTTTGCTTTGTGGATAGGATTCCACTGTAGGGGTGGTACATCTCTGAAGGTTTAATCCTTCAAATTGACCTTGGTGGTGACCCCTAAATGCTATAACTACAAGGAGTTGGTTCCCCAATCCTGTACTATTTGCAGTTGTTGTAGGAAGGGTCTTCCTAGGATCATCTCATAGACATTATTTTTCTCAAAGTCACATATAGCAAATGTATGTTCAAACTCTACACCACAGGTGGTTAGAGTTATCCCTTCTAGCAATCCTAGAGGTCTTTCAAAATCACCATCGGCCATTTGAGGCTTCATTCTAGTTGTTCTTAATGTGGGCTTGCCCCATTGCTTCCCCAATGAGGTGGTCACAATAGCAACACCAGCACCTGAATCTATGATTGCTTTGGTTGTGTAACCTTGGTAGGTGATTGGAAGATAAGTATTACCTTCTTCACCCTCACACATGTCTTCTATTTTATCAAGAGGTATCTCTGGAACTTTTTGCTTAGAGCCTGCTTTTGGCACATTGAAATCAAGTTCTAGAACCTGATCCTTCACATGATTCCATAGCTCAGGGTTTGCTTTGAGCTGCTCTTCTACGATAAGATGACACTAGACCTTAGTGTTCTTCACAACATCAGTGTTCCTCGGAACCACTGAGTCTTCGTTTCTTACCAGTATTGTGGGAGCTCTGATCTGAATAGATTCAGATTCCCATGGGCCTGTGAATTTTGGAAACTCTTGTAAAGAATTAGATTCAAAATCTAATCTTTCATCTTATTGTTGCTCTATTTGGTCTCCATAGATAGACAGTATGTCTTGGCGAAATTGATCATGAAGATCATCAATCTCTGGAATAGGAGGGGAGTTACCCTTCTCCTTGGCCCATTTCTCTTCTTGTATTTCCTACAAGAACTCTTGAGAGTAATCTTGAATTGAAAGAGGTGTTCCAACATTCGTGGAATTAGTAACATAAGCTTTCATTGGTCCAGAGCTTTCTCTCTCAACAACTAGTTGAGCCTGTGGAGGTATAGAAACATGTGGTTTGTTTACCAACTGCTCTAATCTTTCTAGTAAGCCCTAGAAATGCAAATCCGGTTTGATAGAGTTTGTCTGATTGAACTTTTGACTAGTCTCAAGCATAGCTTGAGCTAGTTCTACCATTTTCATGCACATTTTCTTCCGTTCAATCTCTAAATCTCCTCTAGGGTAACTCTTGTCTAAGTTTTCAACTGTTGGCCCTTCTTGAAGTCGAGGCTGGTAGGCCTTGAACATCATGTCCAACCTTCTGGGGTTGGATCTGCAAGAACAGACCCTCGTTGCAGTTTATTTACAATGGGTGGTGGGGTGGGATGAGGTGGTGTGGATGGAGTTTTGTCATGTGAGGACTTTGAGATGCAATGTCTTCTATCTTTGTTTTCACTTCTTTCAGGCTTTCTTCTAGTTCTGATAACTTTTTATTCCACTTGCAATTGGCCTTCTCTTTGGTATCTTTACATGTTCTTGTTTTCCTCTTACTAGGCTCTCCTGATTCACTCAACTTCGATTGTTCTGTTGGTTTATCTTGTTTTAATGCTTGTGCCCTAGTAACTACCTATACAAGAGCCCCATTACTACTACTTGCACTTGAATCCACCACTAAGCCTACCACATTTATGGGTGTGACCTTGGGCGCACTAGAGCTGTTTCTTGGACAATCTCTGGGGAGATGGTCTTTACCACACTCAGGACAAAAGGCTTGTATTGTGATGTTCTGTCCTTGTCCCAGAGTTGGTGAATGGGGACATTCACAAATGAAATGGTTGCCCTGACACCTAACACATGATCCTCTAGGGGCTTGTGGTCTCATTTGTCTCAATTGGGGCCTAGGGTTAGGATTTGTGTACATGACATTGGAGTATTCAAGCTCCCAATTTTGTTCCATAGGTGGTGCCTCATATTGATATGGATAAGTCTCATTATGCTCAGGTGACTCTGTGTAATAAGCATGTGGACTACCTTCATGGGAGTAGTCTGAACTATGAGCATGAGAGTCATTCTCTGAGATTAGTGGGGTCATTGGCACCAATGCTTTATTCAGGTTCTCTTCTGCCACTGCATACTTAACTGGAATTACATTGGAAGGTGCTGGTGGTTGGTTTCCTAGGACTGGTTGTGGCCTATATGGTGCCTGATATTGTTGTTGTGGTCTATAATATGGTTGTTGGTATTGGTTATGATACCTACCTTATTGGTAAGGTTGTTGATAATTCTATCTAACAACCTGTCTATTGTATGGACAATCTTGAGCCATGTGGTTTGTGTATTTTCTCTCAATAGTGCAATATGGAGCATTCCTTTCTCTCATGTTCTGGTTGTGCAATGGGCATACATTAGCCATGTGGTCGCCTCCGTAAGTATAACACCGATTCAATGAGGTGACTCTTGGTATTTGTCTATTTTGAACTCCTAGCTTCTTGGCAACTTTCTCTGCTATCTCATCCAGCTCAGTGGAGTCTCTGGAGGTATGACTAGTAGAACTGTCAGTCTTTATAGAGTTTGGATAGTCCTAACTCCTCACCCAAGTTGTCTTCTATGTCAATGCAGGTCCGCACACACTCTTCTATGCTTCTAGGCTCTTTCAAGTACATATATCATCTTAACTTGGTGCTTAGTAAGCCATCTAAAAACAAAGCCACTTGTTTGGCTGGTGTGGGTAACTTTGGAGCAGGGCATCTTTCTAGGTACTATCTGAACCTTCTACCTGCTAGTCGCACTGTTCCTAAGCTGTGGATCAAAGATGATGTGTTATGCCTGATACCACTCTTGGAAAATTCTACAATGAATTCGTCTAGCAGTTGACCTATATCGTGATAGTTGCGACTACTCAGTGGTTGAAACCAAGCTAAGGCAGTGCCCTTAAGAGTCAAACCAAATGCCTCGTACTGGGTGAACAAATCCTCAACATGTTTAGCTCTTAACACTTGTTTGAACTTGGCCACATGATCATAAGGATCTCCTGTCCCGTCAAAATAATTCTTCATTGCCTTGATCACTTGAGTGGGTCTAAGGGTTCTTGGGTGCTCTCGGGGTCTAGGCAATGGAAAATCATGTTCATCTCTTTGTTTCCTATGTGCTTGATGTCTCTCTCTTTCAGGTCTTTCATTTTCAAATCGTGATCTATTTCTACCCAGAGTGTGTGCAAAACTTACATCAGGTCTGTTGGCATACAAAACATCAGAGGAGTCATGCACAATACGGCAACAAGGCCAAATCATTTTTTTTCCATGGACTATTTACAACTCAAGTGATTTTAATCACTACACAAACACTGTAAATCCCGTTTTTGGTAGAATAGACTCCATTTTGTGCAAGCCGAGGAGTCCTCGAGCTTGAGGAGTATTAGAACTAGCGACATATCAATTTTCATAATTTTTAGACTTTGTTTGAGCCCTCAAATAGACTCTAGAACCTAATTTTTAACTAGGCCGGACACTAGGTCTGGACAAGACCAAAGCTAGTTGGAAAACTATAAAAAGAGCTAGGAAGCTCATTTTTGGGGTAGATTGTTGGTGAATTGAGCTTATGTAAGAGACCTTTTAATCAATGCAAAGAACTCCATTGTTCCTCTCCTTGTTCTTGCCTTGTGTGCGCGTGTGTGTGTATGTGTGTGCATGCTTGTGTGCTTCTCACTCACGCACTTGTGTCTTCACTTGCTCATAGTCTTCATACTAGTCCTCACGTCTCCACGGATTGACAATTATGAGGTGAATCTTCTCACGTTGGTACTCACCATTGTGCTAGAGTGACACCAAATTTGGCGCCGTTGCCGGGGAGAGAGCTTCGAGGACGAGCGTGTGATGGTAAGACGTCGAGTTGAGACATTGGAGTTATAGGTAATATCCTTCTTTCTCTTAATTTTTCTTCACTTTTTCCTTACTTTTGCATCACCATCATCACCATCATCATCTCCACCATCTCCCACCTCCATCTCCATCTCCACAAAAAATTTCAGTTTTTTGGTCATATTACACCCCCCACCTCATTTCCCTCATTTCATGCTATCTGTTTTTGGTGTGTTTTTGAGCTTTTGTTGCAGGAACTTGCTGTACCACCTCCTCCAGCAGTGTGCGCAGGTACGACAAACTCTGCACAGGTCCCGAGACGACGACCTCTGTCTGTCGCGACAGACAGAAAAACTTAAAATTTTGTGAATGCATGTTTGGCACTCTAAATCACTAGAAGTTTCTCAAAAATTTGCGTTTTTTTAGTCTATCGCGACAGACCAAAATTCCACGACAGACAGTGTCTATCGCGACAGACACCGTCTATCGCGACAGACAGAAATCCACGATAGAACCTGTCTATCGCGACAGACAGAAAGTCCACGACAGACAGCGTCTATCGCGACAGACACCGTCTATCGCGACAGACCAAAATTCCACGACAGACAGTGTCTATCGCGACAGACACCGTCTATCGCGACAGACAGAAATCCACGATAGACCCTGTCTATCGCGACAGACACCGTCTATCGCGACAGACAGAAAGTCCACGACAGACAGAAATCCACGATAGACCCCGTCTATCGCGACAGACACCGTCTATCGCGACAGACCAAAATTCCACGACAGACAGTGTCTATCGCGACAGACAGAAATCCACGATAGACCCTGTCTATCGCGACAGACAGAAAGTCCACGACAGACAGAAATCCACGATAGACCCCGTCTATCGCGACAGACACCGTCTATCGCGACAGACCAAAATTCCACGACAGACAGCGTCTATCGCGACAGACACCGTCTATCGCGACAGACAGCCCCCACGATAGTTTGTGTCTATCGCGACAGACAGCCCCCACGATAGTTTGTGTCTATCGCGACAGACACCGTCTATCGCGACAGACAGACATTTTCGGCAAAAATTAAGGGGTAAATTTTTGGAAATTTAGGCTAAATTTTGGGCATATTTGCGCTCTCAAATACTCATACACTTACAAAGGCCTTAGAAAAATGCATTAAAACCCCTGAAAGGTTTTGTTTGTCTAGTTAACCCCCTAAACCCTGAACGGTCATAACTTTTTCATACGAAATCCATTTTTTGAGCTCTAGGGCTTGTCGGAAAGCTCGTGGCATATACTACACGCCCTCAACTGTTTTTTATAAGAATAATGCGTTGATTTTCAGATAGGATATTTGGAAGTTGACACACTGAGGGGTAGGAACACCAAGGGAGCTCTAGAGGAAATTTCTAGCAATACAAAAGGGGGAACAAGGGTCATTAAAAAAGTTTCTGAAATAAATTGTCTGTCAATTGAAAGGTCAACTTGGAGCTAATCTTGGGACTGATGCAGGTCTATTGAGAAGCAATTGAGAGCATCCAAGCAAGGGTTTTGCGCAAGCTTGAGAATCAACTTCTCGAGCACTAAAGAGCAAGGTTCAGCAAGAAAGGTCGGAATACTCTCGACTCCTCTTCGTCAATTCCTAGCTTAGGCTAAGAACGATTAGAAGTAGGAGTAAGTCAGGGCGACGATAGGCAACTATCAAGTTGAAGCATACCTAAACTTTCAAGCTCAAGCTAAGGGCATAATCCTTGTACTGCCGAGAATTTTAAAGGGAAAGAACTTAACGTGGAACGATCAACTGTAAGTGCGAAACAACATTCAAATATTCCTGACGACGTGATATCAGACAAGACCTTAAACACGATAAAATAACTAAAAAGAACCAAGCGACTAATATAAAGTAACCAGCAACGAGGTTGTACTCTGGGCAAAGAATTGGGCTACTTAGATAGGCATATGAACCTTAGATCAGGACGACATCTAGTAAGGGAGAGACAAAGCCTTAGATCTTCAGAGGCTAGTGTTAACCACACTGCTAGGTCTTGGGCCCAGCAGTTGAGCCACCACTCGTATTACCCTAGCTCTGAGACCAGTGAGTCAGAGATGTCTCAAGGCATGGACAGACCTACAGGAAGTTCAGGAGTGCCTTACTTGCACAGGGTAGAAGGCCCTTACAAAACACAGTTGGAATACCTTAGGACCAACCGATTAGGTGCTAGCATCTATGAGGACGGCCTAGGAAGATCTGTGGTACAGATTAAGAATCCTGATCAATCCATAGGACTAGAGCACCCAGCAGTCAAGTTTGAAAATGGTGCATACCTGGACAAAGAAGGAACCATATATGTAGTCACCAGTCACCCAGATAGGACAGATGAATTTGGAAATGTAATCTCAGAAGCGGACTTGGGTGACTTGGAACAAGGAAACATGGGAGTAGAACCTAGAACACCCCGAGGCAAATCTGTTCTCACTAGGATTATCACACCTGATTGGGTTCCCCAAGACAACAAGTGCATAGATTTGCTTCTCAATCGAGAAACTGACGAAGCCTTTTGGAGGTATAAACCTGATCAACCAACAGATATAGGAACAATCATGATCTATGAGTTTAAGGATCCTGATAGCCCAGGCAGAGTGACCTACTTAGATCACACTTCGGAGAGGATCTTTGTGGTGACACAAAATGATAGACATGCTTACACTTGGAAAGGTGAATTTGTTTTCCCCCAACCAAGATCGAATGTATCCTATGGTCACCCTGGAGCTGGAACATCCCAAGCTCATGGAATGCAAAGAGACAGAAGTAGAGATAGACCAGAAGTAAGCTTTGCCAACCCAGTGGGAAGAGAGAGAACGAGGACGGAAACAAATAGAGTAGAACCTGAGATACTTAGAGCTCACAGGAATCAAAGAAACGCGGATGAGTTCCCTCTACCACGACCTAGAGAGCACACAAGAACCTTGAGACCGACTCAGCTAGTCAAGTCCATGAAGAACTACTTCGATGGCACTGGAGATCCATACGATCATGTGGCTGAGTTTAGGCAAGTCCTAAGAGCTGAACAAGTGGAGGATCTATTCACACAGTACAATGCCTTTGGTCTGACCCTTAGGAACACTGCCTTGACATGGTTTCAGCCACTAAATGAGAGGCAGTTCAGGAGCATAGACCAACTCTTAGAGGCTTTCATTATTGAATTCTCTAAGAGTGGCATAAGGCATAATACCTCCTCGCTGATTCACAGCTTCAAGCAGACCCCTCAAGAAACCGTGAGACTTGCAGGAAGAAGATTTAGGCAATACTTAGAAAGATGCCCTGTCTCGGAGCTACCCACACCAGCTAAACAAGTAGCCTTATTCCTTGATGGATTGCTGAGTACGAAATTGAGATCCTATGTGTATCTGAAGGACCCTAGGACTATAGAAGAGTGTGTACGCATGTGCATTGATATTGAAGATAACCTAGGGGAAGAACTAGAGCTTTCCAAAATCTACAAAGATTCAGATAGTGCATCTAGTCACTCTTCCACGCAATCCACATCAATTGAGGAACTCGTAGAGAAAGTAGCTCAGAAATTAGGTGTAACTAGCAAACAAATCCCGAGGTTTACCCCAGCAAAGAGGTGCTATACATGCGGTGGTGACCATATGGCAAACGTGTGTCCCATTATGGCTCAACCCGAGATCAATCCAAATAGCCAATATTGCACCATAGAACGAAGATACACCAATCACACCGCACAAGATTGCCCATACAACAAGCAGGCAGTTAGGCAACCCTACCCTCAGCCATACCCGCAGCAAGGAAGATACCAGAACCCGTACCCTCCTCAGCCATATGGCAGGCCACAACCACCTTATCAGCAACCATATCAAGCCCAACAAAGGCCTCAACCTGTGTTAGCACAACAACCCCCTGCCCCAGCCAATGTGATTCCGGTAAAGTACACTGCTGCAGAAGAGAACCTGAACAGAACTATAGTCCCGGTAACATCATTGCTTTCTGAAAGTGACCCGAGTGACCATAGCTTTGATTCTACACATGTTGATAGCCCCCAGGCTTACTACATGCAGTCTCCTGAGCACGGTGAATCTTACTATAGTGAAGAGCCAAATGAACCCAGTTGGGAGTCAGATTACACAAACATCATGTATGCAAACCCCAACCCTAGGCCTCAACCTAGGCAAGTAAGACCTCCGTTCCCAAGAGGACCGTGCTACAGATGCCAAGGAGATCACCTCATTCGTGATTGCCCCTTACCTCCACCTACACAAAACCAGTCAGTGACGATCCAAGGCTTTTGCCAAGATTGTGGAAAAGAGCATCTCTTACGAGATTGCCCAAAGAACCCCAATAATATGCCAAAAATCACGCCTATCAATGTTATTGAGTTAGTGATAGATTCCGGCGGAAGTGTCACTTCCACTGCACCCGTACAGGTAGTCACGAGAGCTCAAGCTGTGCAGCAAAACCAAGGGGTAGGCAAGGAAAAGAGCCCAGACGCTAGCGATACTGAGAGCCAAAATAAAAAGAGAACAAGAGCTTGGAGAGATAGCCGCGAACGCATGAAAAGGCAATGGGCAAAGAAGATGAGTGAACTTGAGGAAAGTCTACGAGAAACCAAGGCTAAAATCATAGAGATCACATCTCAACCGCACTCTCACACATTCCCACCGCTACCAACCCCATCACCCTCCATCCCTCCACCCTCTAACACACCCCACGTAACCCACCCACCACCTCGAGTAGGATCAGTATTAGCTGATCCCACTCCTGAAGACATAGACATGATGCTTAAAGCATATCAGGCCAGAATCCAAGAAGGGCCAAACGTCACGGATCATGACAAGTGCTATCCTAGAGCTGACCTAGAGATAGAAAGAACCAAGCTGTGCGCGAAAATGGTCGCATTGGCTCAGACTATGTTTTAAGCCAGTCGCCTTTTCAATTACTCGGGCTCAGCCAAGACGCAATTACACTTGGATGGACTCCTAGAGAAGTTAGAGGGAATAATTGCAAGATCTGCCAAGGAAGAAAAAAATCAAGAAAAAGATAAAGCAAGCAAAAACATGAACCATCCCCCATCGGAAGTTTATGTGGCCAATTCCACTAAACCAGACAACTTCCCCTCCTTAGAAAGAATAGAGAGGCTAATTGCACAATCAGAAAAGGAACCTGCCCCTCAAAGAAAGGAAAGGGCAAGAGAACGGATAAGCAAGCCTCTTCAGGAAGCCCATGTGCCTCCTCAAGAAGCTTATCTTCCCCCCCAAAAGGCACATGAGCCTCCCTCGAAAGCTTGCGTTCCTCCACAGGTTGCCTACATTCCTTCTCAGGGAGCGTATGGGCCAGTTCGGAAAAGTAATAGAATAAGTAATCCTCCCCAGGAAGCTTGTGCTCCAGCCATCTATGAGAATCAGGAGAGAGCCAACGATAGAATAAGCCCTCCTTCCCAAGAAGCCTATGTGCCTAACTCTACGGAGCCGGACACATCATCTTCTATGAATCGATTTACACCAGAATTCCTACGAGAGATTCAAGAAGACAAATGGGCTAAAGAGAGTGAAGTCCCTCCTCCCATTGAACTGGTGGATGATGCACAGGACCAATTCCCACAAGACATCCCATCCATTTATGGAGAGCACGAGAGCATCCAATCTCAAGAAAGATTAGACTTCGAGTCTAATTCTTTACAGGAACTACCCCATTTCACAGGCCCATGGGAAGCAAGGTCCACCTGCATGAGGGCACCTACAGTCATGGTGAGAAACGAAGATTCAGTCATACCTAGGAACACAGAGGTAGTGAAGAACACTAACGTGCAGTGCAATCTCAAGTTAGAAGAGCTACTCAAGGTTAGACCTGAATTATGGAAACATGTCGCCAAACAAGTACCAGAAATAGCCAAACCTCGTTCCCAGGTAGGATCCCATAGGACGGTGCCAGAAATTCCATTGGACAAGATAGGAGATATGTGTGAAGGTGAAGAAGGGAACACCTATCTTCCCATCACCTACCAAGAGTACACCACCAAGGCAATTTTGAACTCAGGTGCAGGAGTTGCAATTGCCACCACTTCCCTATGGAAGCGTTGGGGCAAACCAGCACTCAAACCAACGAGAATGAAATTGCAGATGGCCGATGGTCATATTGAGAGACCCTTAGGATTGCTAGAAGGAATAACTCTCACCACTTGTGGTGTCGAGTTTGAGCACACATTTGCCATATGTGACTTCAGCAAAAATCATGCCCTATGAGATGATTTTGGGAAGACCATTTATGCGACAGTTGCAAGTGGTACAGGACTGGGGAACCAATTCTTTGTACCTGCAACACTTAGGTGTTACGACCAAAGTCAATCTCAAGGATTACTCTCATAGAGATGTCCCTCCTATCCAATGGAATCCCATCCATAGAGCCAAAGATGATACAGAATCGGTGCATTCCATAGGGTCTGGATCCTCATGGATGCATGAAGACACTCACTTATGGATGTGCAAGGTAGCAGTAGAAGAAGAGAAGAGAGAGAAAGCCAGAGAGGTAGGTGCGAAAGAAACCCATAGATCAATCCAAGACCCAGCCTATGCACCTGTAGTTTTTCCAGACGAAGAATTTGAACCTCACGGTTGGGCAGAAATCTTAGCAACAATGGACGTAGCCATCAATGAAGAACAATGGACACCTCACTGTGATGAGGATGGCTATGATATTTCAGTCTTCTCCATAGAGCCAATCATGGGAGAAGCTGTTTTAGAAGAGTGTGAACCTAGTCCTGATGCATTTGAGGATGCAAGTGACTCCGATCTAGAGTCAATCATTATGGACCCACCATTTGCATCAGATGAAGAATACTTCCATGAAGTAGAATTTCAACCCCAGAGACATGGAGAGATTACAAATGATGTAAGATTAGCAACACACGTGACCCCGAAGGAAGAAGGAAAGAAACGAAAGAAGAGAGAAGTCTCACCAGAAGAGGAAGAATCTTTGTTTGAGGTCCCAAAAAATTTTAAGAAGTATGAGATAGATGACAGGAGAGTCATGATCAGAATGCCGAAACGAGAGGCACAATCAGGAAAGGCCTATGATAACAAAGAAACCACCAAGAAAATAGTAGTGGCCCTAGAAGAAGGAGAGGAGAGATGCACGTACATAGGCCATGACCTAACAGAAGAAGAAGAGCATGCGTTGATAGCCTTGCTAAGAGAATACAGGGATGTATTCGCTTGGAGTTACAAGGATTTGAAAGGTGTTGATCCGGACATATGCTCACACACCATCCCCATGACTTCAGATGCTAAACCCTCTAAGCAAAAGCCTTATACATATAACGATAATTACGCTGCTAAGATCAAAGAAGAGATAGATAGATTGGTTGAAGCTGGATTTATCTATGAAATTGAGCACACTGAGTGGGTATCCCCCATCGTTGTGGTGCCCAAGAAGAATGGCAAGCTGCGTGTGTGCATTAACTTGAAAAAGGTTAATGCAGCCACGATTCGAGATAACTATCCGCTTCCCATCACAGAACATCTCTTAGAAAGAGTGGCAGGCAAGGAAGTGTACAGCTTCCTTGATGGATTTTCGGGTTACAATCAAGTGGCCATAGCTCCAGAGGATCAGCATAAGACTGCCTTTGCCACGGAATGGGGCATTTTTGCCTTTAGAGTAATGCCATTTGGGCTTACCAATGCACCAGCTACCTTCCAAAGGCTGATGTGCCATGTATTTAAAGAGTTCCTGAGGAAAAACCTAGAGGTCTATGTTGATGATCTTTGTGCTCATTCCAACATTAGACAAACCCATATCCCTGAGCTCAGACAAATCTTTGACAAATGTAGAGAATATCAAGTTTGCCTGAACCCAGAAAAGTGCGTTTTTATGGTCAGGCAAGGCAAGATTCTAGGACACATAGTGTCAAAGAATGGCATATCTACTGACGAAGAGAAAGTGAGAGCTATAGCAGAGTTACCTAGGCCAAAGACTGTCAAGGAAGTACAAGCGTTCATGGGGCATTGTGGTTATTACCGATGATTTATACACATGTATGCTGTCATAGCAAAGCCCATGTACGGACTTCTGACTAACTTTGAGTGGACGGATGAATGTGAGAATTCCTTCCAGGAGCTTAAACGAAGATTGTGTTCAGCACCAATCTTGACCACACCAGATTGGAATAAGCCATTCCATGTTCACGTGGATGCATCCAATTATGCCATTGGATGTGTGCTTGCACAACCTACTGGTGAAGGTAACATGGATCTTCCAATTGCCTATGCCAGTAGACAATTGAATGCAGCTGAACGAAATTACACCACTACGGAGAGAGAAGGCTTAGGCATGGTATATGCAGTTAAGAAATTTAGACACTATTTGCTCGCAAATAAGTTTAAATTTTTTACTGACCATCAGGCATTGCTATACCTCGTAAATAAACCATGCAATACAGGAAGATTAGTGAGATGGTTTCTCTTGCTCATGGAATATGACTTTGAAGTTGTGGTAAGGAAAGGTAGGACTCATTTAAGAGCAGATCATCTCTCTAGGCTCACATCGGGAGAAGCCCCACAAGGAGTGTCAGATGACCTTCCTGATGCTTACTTGTTTAATTTGGAAGTGGTGCCGCAGTGGGCTAAGCCATTGGTACCAGTATTGACATACGGGCCTAATCATCCAGTGGTGAACACACGGAATAAAGAGGTTGTAAAAGCCCAAAAGTACCACATCATGGCTGGAAGTATGTACAAGCACACAGATCAAGGGATCTTGGCTTGTTGTGTAGAAGAGGATGAGTACGCTAAATGGTTGCAATTAGCACATGTAGGTGCACTAGAGCAACACCATTCAAAGCAACGAACTTTACAGACCCTAAAGAGACTCGGAGTACATTGGCCAACTATGGAAGCTGATGTCCAAAATTTGTGCAAGGAATGTCCAATCTGTTGCACTAAGCCACCTGTGGAACACGCCACTCTTTATCAAGTATCCATTGTGCCAGATTGGAGTGAACCTCTAGTATCCTTCCTGAGGACAAACACATTCCCTCCAGACATGACTCTGGCAAGGAAAAGGAGTTTAGAACAAGAAGCCCTGGATTACTCACTCATTGGTGATAATCTATATAAGCGTGGTAAAGATGGTTACCTGAGGCTATGTGTCCATGAAAGTGAGTATCTTAAGATCTTAGAAACTGCTCACCAAGGTGTAGTAGGAGGACACTTTGGACCAGATCGGGTGATCAAGGCAATACTATTTGCGGGCTTCTGGTGGCCTACCCTTCACATGGATGCACATACCTATGTGAAATGGTGTGATGTCTGTCAGAGGACCTAGTATCCTATACGCAAAGATGAGATGCCACTGAAACCTATGATGGGTGGACGTGCGTTCTCTAAGTGGGGAATAGACTTCGTAGGTCCTATTAATCCCCCAGCTAAGGGTTCTCATGCGGAATACATCATTCTTGCAACAGATTATCTCACCAAGTGGGTGGAGGTAAAGGCTACGACAAAGAACGATGCTCAAACAACTGCCAAATTCTTGTTTGAGAATGTATTCACAAGATACGGGCTACCTATAGAGCTTGTAAGTGATAGAGGCACTCATTTCTTGAACGAAGTGATTGAAAATCTACTCCAAGAATTCTTGGTAATACACAAGAAGTCTGCCCCTTATCACCCTCAAGCTAATGGACAAGCTGAGAGCACTAATAAGATCTTATGCAATGTACTGACAAAATTAGTAAACACTAAACGCTCTGATTGGGACAAACAGCTACACCATGCTGTTTGGGCATACCGAGTTGCCTACAAAACGGTACTCCAAGCCACCCCCTTTCAGATGGTATTTGGCCAAAACGCTGTGCTACCCCTGGACTTCTTGATTCCTACATTGAGAGTAGCACAAGAGCACGAATGGACAGGTCATGAGCTCTCCTCTAGGATCTTTGACCTTGAACGATTAGGGGAAACAAGACTGAGAGCCGCTGCAGGAATATATGCAGCCAAGAAGAGATAGAAGGCATACTTTGATGCCCATGTGAAGGACAAAGGCTTGAAAGCAGGAGATCTAGTCTTAGTCTATACACTGAAACAACACGCGAGGAAGCTAGAAAAGAGAGGTTACGGACCTATGATTATCAATAGGATTTCCACGAGTGGAGCAGTACAACTGGCCACATTAGAGGGTGATGTTTTCCCAAACTATATTAGCGGATGCAGAGTCAAGTTGTATCAGGAACCCCTTACGGAAGAAATGCTCAGCCGACTCAACACTGCTAAGAAACGAAAAGAGGAAGAAAAGCGCATTCGAGAAGAAGCTCAAGCCGAAGCTTTAGAACGCATCAGAAGGATGAAGCTACGAAGGCAAGGTAGAGATCAGCCTAGAACAAATGACTATGCAGATCAAGGATATCATATGGCAATGTGTGAAGTCGCAGGAACAAGCTCACATAGGATAACTGATCGACGTCCTTTCGTAACCTTAGATATAGGACAAGGAAAGAGTGCAAGGACCGTAAGAGCCTTGATTGACTCAGGTGCAGCCACTAGTGCTGTTCAATTATCTTACTGTCAAGAGTTGCAGTTAACTGTCAATCTTGTGGAAGCATATCTCATAGGATTGGGAGGCGTGGAAACCCCTTGCATGGGCGAGGTGGAACTTCCCCTCTACATTCATGATGAGGCAATGACAGTTAAAGTACTAGTGTGTCAAGATGAGGATCTCACTGAACCTCTTGTCTTGGGTCAAGACTGGATCTATGACCAAGCAGTCAACTTAAACCTAAGAAGTGGACTTCTTCAGGTATGGGTCAATCATAGTCGAATTACAGTAGAGTTAGATAATGGAGCACTCAAGGAACTAGGAAAGGCACAGACTCCTGGTCCCTCCAGGGGTGCACATGAAGTTGACCATGCTGTTCTTGTCCAAAACTATGTGTTGCAGAGGAATGATATTCTCAAAAAAGGAGTCAGGGATGCAACGGAACTCCCTTCTTTTCCAAAGGCCAGAAGGAGGCAGCAACCAAAGGTGGATCAAAGGCAGAAGAAGTAGAGTACTACCTATGCCGGAAATCAAAAGTACCTGCACAAAAAAATGTCTCAGCAAGTAAACCAAGTGTGGGTGCGGAAAGGCGAACACCCGGTTGCACTCAAGCCAACCACACGGGCAAAGCCTCTTATTAGTAACCAACAACACGACACTAACAAGAAGTCTTTCAGAAATTCTTCTGCTAACATGAAATCTATTTGGGTGCCCAAGCAGTCGATGAAGGCTAGCTCACACTCAAGACAAATTTGGGTGCCTAAGGCTTGTTTGCGGGCTCAAATAACTACACCAGGAACACACCCTACACAGCACGATCCATTCACTCGCACAGTCGGCATCCACTCGTTTTCAACACTCACGAACACACTAAGGCCCATGATCACAAACAGAATCACTTGTAAATGGGTCCCTAAAAAGCCTCATTCTCAAGCCGATACACCTATAAAGCTCTCTAACGTCTCTACGAAACCAAGAGCAAAACCCATCCACTGCATTTGGCAGCGTAAGACCTGTAATAAACCCCCCGACCCCAATTTGTAAATTCATCCCCACTCACTAACGGCATTAGTCTCCTAGGACTACCCAAGCATTAACTACACACATTGTCTTCGTGCACTTACTAACCACTAACTCACCATCTACCTCATGTTAATGTTGTAACGGGGACAACAACGGATTATTTCTGTCCATTACGATGTTAACACGTGATTCTATATTCTCACAGAATCAGAAGGCAAGAAGTAAAATGGCAGAAGCGACAGGTTCAGGCTCACAAGTAGGGATACTTACTGCAGGAATCGATGTGGATAGTCTACCTGTGGATGTGCCACCAACTGAACGACCTGTGGAGCTGTAGCACCTTCAGCAAATCCCGGTACCGGATCCACCCACAGGGATCACAGAAAGAGTCCATGCCAATTCTCATTGGTTCAATGGCATGCCAGGTCCATTAGGAGAGGCCAAGTATATATGGGAGTCTAAGTGCGAGTATGACAGATCATGGGTTCGATTCCAATTTTTCTCCAAGGAGTTCGAGACTTTACAGAACACCGAGGATCTCCAGACCATATGGCAACGAGCAGGGCTGGCAGAATACTTTGAAGCCCCACTACCTAAACCAGACTCCTCCGATGCTACTATTTGGTCTCCACATTACAAGCTAATGAAGAAAAGGACAAACCCGGATCATTTGTTCTTCCCTCCTTGCTGGGCAACAACGAGTTGAAGAGGTTTGAACTTACTGTGGAGTTGGTGAGCGATGCTTTGAATATGCACGACACACATGTACCCTCCGAAAAGGATGCTCTCGTTCCTACTAACATGAAGGATAGGAAACTATTGAAGCTTAAAGACATGGCAGCACTCACACCAAACGTGTCCATCCCTCTCCGTATGTGCATGCAACATTTTGCTTTTCCCGGCCAAGACCGCTTCACACAACCACACAAGAGAATCTGGTTCGCTCTCTACTTAGCGGAAGCAGGTGCGTTACCCATTAAGCTACCGGTATGGATTATAGATCAATTGTATGAAGCAAATAAAAGGTCTTCTAGGAAATTAGTGGTGAACGGTTGCTGTGCAATCACACGCATTATTTACCGGTGCCTAGCATACGATGTTCCCATTGAACGTGCCTTAACTTGGGCACAATTACAAATGTTTAAGAAGCTCAAGACGTCCACACATCAATCCAAGCGCATGAGGGGTGCGATCCCTTGTGTCCAGACAAGGGAAGTTTTGACTACTCCTGAGGTATCGCCACGAAGGGAGACCATTGTACCTCCCTTTACCATTAGGATACCCAGGTCGGGATCTGAAACTACGACACAAGCTACCCCATCGGCTCCTCTTGTTCCACCTGAATTCGAATTTGCTGCCACTGGAGATGCTGAAGGAATGGACCCCCAGGACTTCGAAGCATTCCTACAAAGTACACAATTCTCTGATGTGGAGTTTTATTCAGATGCAGAGGAAGAAGGCACATCCTCACGAAGAAGAAGAAGGTCTACAGACGGTCGACATGTACATTGGAGTGACACTCAACAAGGTCAACAACAAGGACACCTAGAAGAAGAAGGAGCGTATGAAGAAGAGACCACTGAAGCCCCAGCCTATACAGCAGAACTCCGAAGGCTGTATCAAATTATGGAAAGAGTGCGATCGCAACAACTGCTCACTGAACAGAGCAGCAGAGTACTCATGACTCAATTGTTGGAAGAAGCAGGAGTTGACTCAGAATATAGGGAAGGTCTCTTATTGATGGCAGAAACATATGGGGTAGTGGAAGCAGTGCGCACTGCCATTCGGAGGTCTCCAGTTCAATATGATCCACGAAGGTTCCAGACACGACCACGCTCAGGTAAGAATATCCAGATTCCCATCACAAGTGCAGAAGAGCCAACTATTACAGCTGAACCCATCAGGACAGCCTCCCAAGCAACCGAAACGGCTAGCCAAGAGCACCCAGTCACCCATGAGGAGTCCACCGAGCCACTACCACCCACACCCCCACCATCGCCTCCTAGAGCAGAAACAGTGGAAATCACCTCGACCACTCAACCCACCGAACCAACCTTCATCTTCCGTACTCCCATCTCTAGTTCCACCCTATTCTCTACCTCTGATAACCCGATCTTTGAAGCAACCCCCATCACTATGCAATCCACCGAACCGCTCATAGAGCCTGCCCTAGGACAACCATCCCCCATGCCCTCAGCCATAGGTCATCCTGACCCTAGATCCACATTCATGGGTTTTCCTGCTACCACGCAACCCTTCATGCCCTCCTCAAACCTACGACCTCAACCCCCGACCTCTATCTCTCCATTTCTACAATCCCTCCATGACCTCCTTGCTAGAACTTTTCAACCCAGGTCTCAACCATTTCCTTTCTTTTCAGCTCCCCACCCCACTTCTCATCTATTCACCACTTCCACACACACACCACCTACCATTCCAATGTATATGGCCGACCCCACACTCACACCCACTCCTGAAGGTATGGACATTTCACCACCCACGGCACCTCCCCCCACGATTCCACCTCCTCCCATTCCCCCTCCACCAATTTCACTCACACACACGACTTCAATAGACACATCATTCACTCTTCCCCTTCCCCAATTCCCTTCCCATGCATCTCCCACTGTAAACACCACCCACTCATCTATAGGAAATGCATTGGACACCATGCTAGCTTGTATATCAAACTTAAGGACAGATTACATTCAGCTCCAGCAACAGAATGAACGCCTGCACGAGCACTCAGAGACACTACAGCACCGCCTCGCGGCACTAGAGGAGGAAAATGCTCGCCTCCACACACAGTTCCAAACTCTCCAAGAAGCTCATGGCATATTGGAGGTACAGTTACAGAACACAGATCAGGAAGCGATACAGGTGGTAGAAGGTCACCTACGGACACAGCTGGAACGCAACTCAAAGCTTCAGCGAAATATGGCTCTACTCAAACGCCATCTTGCGGCCGCTCAGGAAGAGAATCGACGCCTGCAAGTACAAAATCAAGAGAACCTGGAAGCAGCTATTGAGAGCACACCGGGGGCACCCATCAGCCCATCAAAGTTTCAAGCAGTGACCCCCGATAATATCAAGATCATATTGGAAGACTATGCCATGCTGCTTGAAGCACATGATCAGCTATCGGAGGAACTGGGCCAACTGAAGCAGAAACACCAAAAAGAAACAACAGCAGCCGCTTCAACCACCCCCTCCGCGGCTTCGCTTCTCACAGACTCAGAGGCCTTAAGAGATCTCCAGAAACAGGTCACCGAATTGCAAACACGTCTACTACAATACGAGAGACCACCTTCCCCTCCAGAGGCTCCCACTGATGAAGAAGTAGTACAAATTCCTGTGGAACAAACGTTTGAAGAAGAATACGACCCACAACTATTCCCAGGAGGCCAACAAACAGAAGAAGCTCAGGACACATTCGAGGCACCACGGCCTCCATGGCTCCGTCAAGTGGAGGAAATCGGGAGTTCTCACGAAGAGCGCACAGTAGTGCAAAATCAGGCCATGAGGGTCATAGAGGAAACTGTGCTCCAATCGGCTTACTTCAAGAACCTGTCATCGAGACGCCTGATCCTTTCATCTGAACTCCAATACAGGCCGTATTATATTATCTTGGCTGATTATAATGCAGAAATACAGAGAGTCACAGGTCAGATTCATACCTTTGCTACCCAATTTCAACCCGAAGACCTTCCTCCAGAGGTGCAAAAAGGCAAAATTCGTCAACCCACCTGGCGGCAGAAACTTCTAGAGACATATCCAGAAATGCTACGCACATGGAACAACGCGCCTTTACACCTCCTATACAATCCATGCTACGGTCCAGTTCCACGCCGCAGGTCTTGGAAGGCATTCAATATCAAAGTGCAGAACAATGCGCAATGCAAGGAATGGCTAAACTACCCGTACATTGCGCCACCACAGGGACCACCGTCGGTAGCATACATGATGGGAACAATTCGCCACTGGATGCCACGCTTGAAGCCCATGCAAGATGTAGCAGCGCAAATGATGCTTAAAATCTTAGATATGTTGCAGGTAGTCCTGAAAACTTTTAGAAATGCAGCCGCACCACAGGTACGTCTCCCGGGGTTTAGCAATGGAAATTATGACTTGGTGTATGACATGAGCACCACCCCCAGTATTCGTGTGGCTTACGCCTGGCATGCACGCATCAAATACCTCCCTGCATGTTACAAACAGACCTTCGAAGAAATGTTCAGATCAGGTTTCTGGGAGTATCACTCGGAGATTTTCGCACCGAAGCCAACACACCTGCTTCATCTTTTTGCTTGTGAACAAGCAATGTACTCTGAGTACTACACCACCCCTCAACCAGAGGCCCCTGGTGCAATAAATTGGGAGGCATTGGAAGCTGATCTAGCAAGAGGCTTAAGGATAGGAGAACATGAACTTGCCACCAATGTCATCCAATACTATATCGACCACCCGAGAGAACAAAGGTCTGTCAGGGGCGACAGACGCTAGGAAGGGGGGCGTGTTGGCATACAAAACATCAGAGGAGTCATGCACAATACGGCAACAAGGCCAAATCATTTTTTTTCCATGGACTATTTACAACTCAAGTGATTTTAATCACTACACAAACATTGTAAATCCCGTTTTTGGTAGAATAGACTCCATTTTGTGCAAGCCGAGGAGTCCTCGAGCTTGAGGAGTATTAGAACTAGTGACATATCAATTTTCATAATTTTTAGACTCTGTTTCAGCCCTCAAATAGACTCTAGAACCTAATTTTTAACTAGGCCGGACACTAGGTCTGGACAAGACCAAAGCTAGTTGGAAAACTATAAAAAGAGCTAGGAAGCTCATTTTTGGGGTAGATTGTTGGTGAATTGAGCTTATGTAAGAGACCTTTTAATCAATGCAAAGAACTCCATTGTTCCTCTCCTTGTTCTTGCCTTGTGTGCGCGTGTGTGTGTATGTGTGTGCATGCTTGTGTGCTTCTCACTCACGCACTTGTGTCTTCACTTGCTCATAGTCTTCATACTAGTCCTCACGTCTCCACGGATTGACAATTATGAGGTGAATCTTCTCACGTTGGTACTCACCATTGTGCTAGAGTGACAAGGTCCCTCTCTTGTTCGCTCTCGTTGTGCTTCATGAGCTTTGGATGATCATACACCTTGGAGGCCATGGGACACATTAGATCTTCGTGGAGGGAAAATCGATTCACCTTGCCAAGTGTATGCATGCCTATCATGTTCTGTTACCAAGAACATTTTCTCTGATGTGTTATCCTGGTTGTTGAAGCTGAAGGTCAAGGACAAAGCATAGGAGAACAGGTGGACACACAAGAAGAAGGAGCAAGTAGGGAGCTCCAGGAAGTGTATGTCAAATTTTCATAAGAAATCCCTACGAAAAATGGTGATTTTCATTACTAAAAGCCATCCTAAATACCATTTCATATTTTTATAACTACATTTTGTTCAAGCCGAGGAGTCCTCAAGCTTGAGGAGTATTGGAAGTATCATCCTACCAATTTTCATAATTTTTAGACTTTGTTTGAGCCCTCAAATAAGCCCTAGAACCTAATTTTTAACTAGGCCGGACACTAGGTCTGAACAGGGCCAAAACTAGTCAAAAACTATAAAAAGAGCTAGAGAGCTCATTTTTGGGGCTAGCTTGTTATACATTTGAACTTGTATGAGAACTCTTTGGCAATAGAAGTGACTCCATTGCGTCTCTCTTTGTTCTTGCCCTGTGTGGGCGTGTGTGTGTATGTGTGTGCATGTTAGTGTGCTTCTCACTCACACACTTGTGCTGTCACTTGTTCGAGGTCTTCATACCATCCTCATGTCTTCCCGGATTGACATTAAAGGAGGTTCTACTCATCGTTGAGCTACACCAAAGTTTGGCACCGTTGTCGGGGATGGTCGGCCTTTCATCACTTGGAGAGCTCAAGAACATGTGGTAAAGTATTGTGTTGCAATTTTTTTTGCTCAATTACGTAGGATTTGAGTTTTTGCATGGCACTTTCACCCTTCATTGGGCCAATTGCTCCCCATTTTCTTGTTTTGAGTAGTGTAATTTTTGTTTTTCTTGGTTGTTACACAAAAACAACCCCTAAACCCCTTCTCTCTCTTTCTCTCTCTCTCATCCACACACTCCCACTCACTCATTCTCTTGGCATTCTCGCATCTCTATCATTGCTTATCGAGGATACCCTTCTTGGATTGAGGGATGGGTAGTCGTCCATCTTGATCCTCCCTTTTTCCAAGAAAACCCAACGAACAAGATAAATACGGTGTGAAAGCCTTGAACTCTAGATCCCTTCAGCTCAGGTGAACAGGGTAATTCTCTTTCGAGCATTTATGTATAGATGTGGGTCATCAAAGTTTGAAAGAAAACAGATATTTTTGCGCATTTTGTGATTGAATGAGCCTCCATTTGGTGGTTGGTGATTATGTGTCACTCTCCCTCTAGTCGGCATTTATGTCAAGATGGTGGGTTGTTGGGGGGAACTTAATCCTCTCCATGACTCTGACTGAGGCCGATTCATTTTGGGGGTTGAGCATCAGAGGCTCCCCCTTCTGTGTATGTTCGTCGGGGTTGAGCATTGTCCACTCCCCCTTATGCTTCAGGGTCTTTTGTCCTTCGGGTGCTCTATGGAGTCGAGCTTTGTTGGATTGAGTTCCATCGAGCTCCCCATCTCCATTTACTGTCGGAGTCGTGCTTATCAAACCCCGCATCATCACTTGCTACCTGAGTTGAGCTTGGCTTCCCCACATCTCCTCACTGAAGATGGCAAGGCCTACAGTGTGAGGCTTGCTTGTTAAGTTTTAATCTCTTCGTCACCTGTTTTCATGGATGCTCACTTTTGTGAAGCTTCCCCTCTGTATTGTCTACGGTTTTTGACTTTATTTACTCTCTGTGTGAGGATCGTCCTATGGGTGAAGCGACTCCCCCGATTGATGCTTGCTCCTGTAAAGGGTTGGGCCTTGATACCTCAGCGCTTCTTTATGCAGATATGAGCGCAAAGCTTCCCCTCCTCTGGGTTGAACTCAGCTCCTGCCCCTCCATATATACTACATATCTAGTGTCTCTGTTGCAATGTGCAGGTCCGGTTTTACACATATATATAGATGCTTCATGAAGGCTTAAGGGGTGAGCCTCGTGCTCCTCCATGTTCAAGGTTGAACTCGGCTCCCCTGGTCTTCTCTTGACACGATAGCCTAGGTCATCCGCCCCCTCTACTTCTATGTACAAATCTGAGCCATTGGCCCCCGATGTGCGCGACCATATCCAGCTTTGGCTGCCACAGTCAATCCCCTCTCTTGGTATCAAGCTATGCCAAATGTTATTCTCTATCACACGTCAACAATCTTGGCATCTGTACGAGTTACACTTGGTCCTACCTCTGCATGCCTGAGTTTTGCAAACATTCTCTACTCTGAGGTGTAATGGAAGGTTATGGTGGGACGAGCTTTGTCCTTCACGACTACCTATGGTGTATAAAACACAAAGTGGTGGGGCAAGCCTCGATGCATGACTCTCCTCATCAAGGTCTATCATCAATTCTAGTGCTAAGCTATGCATTGCCTCCCGGAAGAATGCCGTCTCCCTCTGTCTCCTCCAAACATACTAAAAAAAAATTCCACCACAAATTTTTTTCTTCTGTTGCTTGAAGATCTTTTTGTGTGGCAAATGGTCGACTGTGTAGGTATTGTCCTGTTTCTACCTTCCTTCTCCTTCTAATCCTCCGTTGGTTGGCACGCAGCTATGAGCTTTTCCCTTTTTATGTGTGAGATCATTCCTCTTCGTGTATCAGCAATGATGCGTAGTTCTTCTGTCACCAAGTAATGTCGCACTTTGTCCATTCAAGCATCACACTGGTTCTTGATAGTGTGTGTGTATATTCTATTGATATTGTTCATGGTTAGATGTTCTTTGCTCTAATCTTTTCTGTGTGTTGTGCTTCTAATGCTTGAATCATGGTTACTTTACATGCAATGGTCATGATTTGGGTTTTGTAGGGTGGGTTTCGGATTAGGCTCTATTAAAATTTCCCTTAATCTTATGGTGCACATGGTTCACGTAAACAATTTTTCCTAAAACTCAAGACCCATCGGTTGAGATTTGATTCCTCACAGCCCTCATAAAGAATGAGTTTTCCTAGGGGTTCTCTACTGTGTTGGCCTCCCAGAAATTCTCTTGGGCCACCATGTTCTCTGCACTTTTTGCTTACTCTCGACTCATGGCTTCTTGTCACTAACATTTAGAGAAACGGAGAATTAGCACAACTATTGACTTGGTATGATGTTAACTATGAGATGCGCTTGGTTGCTAATACGACTTCTAATCTATTTGGGGTTCTTATAACTGCTTATTAAGATAAATTGAGCCTAAACTCTTAACTGTGATGATCTTGGTCAAAAATGATGCTTTGGGTTTTACCCACTTGGTTTAATGTCGACTACCATTTATAGTACATGCTTGGTTACAGTTCCATTGTTCTAAGAAGTTGCCCATTTCAATTGCATTTGCTTTTCGAGTTCTGTGATTGACTTGGTTAGATGGATGATTAATGCTAATTGTATGACATTGTGTTTTTCTTTTCAAAGATAATATAGGTTTCGTTGGTGCATAAATCTCTTGACTTCCTTTGATGAAATTGCATTGAAGTGATGCACTATTTTTTAGATGAAGCAACTATTCAAAGATGTTCTAAATGCACCCTTTCTTTCCTTTGACATAGCATGAAATCCTTGTCAGATATAGCTCACATGAGTGCTCTCTCTCTCTCTTTTGAGCAATATGAGGCATTTTTGCAATCATGGTGCAACATATATCCAAGATTTGATCTGTTTTTGGGCCCAAAAACTTGAGTTTTAGGTGTTAATGAGATGTTTGTATGTTGCTTAGATGTTGGGGTAAAGGCGGGCCATTGATGGTGTGGTATTTTGTTGCTACTCAATTAGATAGAATACCTCGGTCCCTCTCTTTTAATCAAATAGGACTTTTCGGTCCTTGTTTTGGTTGTTGGAGCAAGCTACGAGAAAGGCTGGTGACTGAAATAAAATCATTTTCATACCTCCTGATCAAAACCATAAGTCAAGGAGATTGTGAGTCAAAAAGATCATGTAGAAGACTGAGAATTATAAGTTCTTGCTAGGCATTTTCTTTTTGGAGTGCAGGAACAAGAAAATTTTCAAGAGGACAAAGCACAAGAGCACATTGACACATGTAAACCATTTTTTTTTATACTAACCTTTGTCTTCTTGTTTTGTGACATTGTTTCAATAAAACAAAAAGCAAAAGAAAAAGAAAAAAGAAAGAAGAAGAAGAAGAAAAAAAAGAGCGAGTGAGAGCTTCTTCCCAAGTTTGGCTCATGGAACATGAATGAGTCATGCTTTGTTGACGGTGGAACCATTGCTTACTGGGCATTTATCAGTCTTGATAGAAGTGTGTCTCGGCTAGCAGACGATATTGTTGCTACCTTATCTGGTAGATGTCCAGAACTTGGCATGAACATGGCATCCACAACTATTGTTTCCCCTTACTATGAGAGGAGGGAAGAACTTGAAAGTCCGTAACTTGAGGGAAGCTCAACTACTGTATCTATGAGAGCATGCAAAAGATATATACCAGGGGTGGTTATGGTAATTTGCAAATCCTTGTATGTATACTAGGTGAGAAGACTCCTGCTTAGGGTGAGCTAAAGAGAATAGGTGAAACTAAGCTTGGTGTAGTTAGCCAACGTTATTTTCCAAGGAATATAAAGAAATTCAATTCTCAGTACTTGACAAATGTTGCTTGGAAGAGCGGGAACAGGACCAGGCACTCAAAGAATTTTCTCAGTGGACCATCAACAAGGACATTCATCGACAATGAAAGACTAGTCGGTGGTCCATCACAATGACGGGTGTACAACACGAAGAAATACACATCGATTGACCATTCACCATGGTAAGAATCTCCTACTTGGGCAACCTTATAACCATGATAGATTAGGAAACCTCTTCGCCAGCATACCCTTGAGCTCTTCACTCAAGACCTCCAATTTTTGCACCATATTTCTTCCAATGCATTTTCCAAGTGTGCATGCATAGGTCCACATTACAAGGCCGTGCACAAGGCACATACTTTCTTCAACCCATGCACTAACACACTTACCCATCATTCACTCTAGGTTACGAGTACTTGGCATGAGCTACATATGAACATCATCTTTGGAAGATTTGGAGGACATCAGTGGAGACCCACAATGACACATTCATGTTGGAATCCAAGGAAGAAGCACATACCAAGGGACTACAACTTGCACAAGCTCACAATGACAAATGAGGAACCAGACAACAGAACCTACTACAATTGGAAGATAGATGGATCTTAGGATGAACACTACCTCTCAAAGCACTAACAAGGGTCTGTCAGGGACGACAGACTCGAGAGGGGGGGGGAGTGTTGAAGCTGAAGGTCAAGGACAAAGCACAGGAGCACATCAAAGAGGTGGACACACAAGAAGAAGGAGCAAGTAGGGAGCTCCAGACATGTATGTCAAATTTTCAGAAGAAATCCCTACAAAAATAGTGATTTTCATCACTAAAATCCATCGTAAATACCATTTCATATTTTTATAACTCCATTTTGTTCAAGCCGAGGAGTCCTCAAGCTTGAGGAGTATTAGAAATATCATCCTACCAATTTCCATAATTTTTAGACTTCGTTTGAGCCCTCAAATAAGCCCTGGAACCTAATTTTTAAGTAAGCGGGACATTAGGTCTGAACAGGGCCAAAACTAGTCAAAAATTATAAAAAGAGCTAGAGAGATCATTTTTGGGGCTATCTTGTTGTAGATTTGAACTTGTATGAGAACTCTTTGGCAATAGAAGTGACTCCATTGTGTCTCTCTTTGTTCTTGCCTCGTGTGTGCGTGTGTGTATGTGTGTGCATGTTAGTGTGCTTCTCACTCACACACTTGTGCCGCCACTTGTTCGAGGTCTTCATACCATCCTCATGTCTTCCCGGATTGACATTGAAGGAGGTGCTACTCATCATTGAGCTACACAAGTAGACAACTTTGCCTGGAGTCTCCGGATCCTTGAACTCGTAGATGATGACTATGCCCAATTGGTTAGGTTGATCTGGCCTGAATCTCCAAAAGGCTTCCTTTGTTTCTCTATTTAAGAATAGTTCTATGCTTTTGTTGTCTTGAGGAATCCAATCAAGAGTGATCACTCTGGTCAAAATTGACTTACCTCTAGGAGTCTTGGGTTCTCGTCTTACATCTCCTTGCTCTAGGTCTCTTATCTCACTCTCAAGAATGATGTTGCCAAACTCATCTGTCCTATCTAGTAAGTTGGTGACCACATATGTGGTTCCTTCCTTATCAATGTATGAACCCTCTTCAAATTTGACTACTGGGTATTCAATTCTAAAGGGTTGATCTAGATTTTTGAGTTGGACCACTGATCGCCTCAAGCCATCCTCATAGATGCGAGCACCTAATCAGTTGGTCCGAATATATTCCAACTGTGTCTTATAGGGACCTTTTGGTGTTTGTAGATAGGGAGTTCCTGAGCCATCTACAGGTTTCCCCATGCTAAAAGACATTTCTGACTCACTTGTGTCTGAACTTAGTACGTAAGGATAACCACTTAGTTGTTGTGCCCAAGACTTAGCTGTATGGTTGACACTAGCCTCAGAAGATCTAATGCTTTGTCTATCCTTTCCTAGGTGTCTACCAGATCTCAGGTTCATAAGCTTTGTCTTCTAGTCCCAAAATTCCCCTTTGTATTGCTCAAAATCCTTTGGAGTCCCCTTGGGTTCCTAGTCCTACCAGAGGGTCAACTTCAAATTAGTCTATCTGAAAATCAACACCTTATTCTTATAAAAACAGGTGAGGCCATGTAGGATTCGAAACGAGCTTTCCAACGAGCTATAGAGCTCAAAAAATGGACTTTTGATAAAAAAAGTTATGTCAAATCAGGCTCTTGGGGGTCTGGGTACTCTTGGGTCTTTAAGAACTTCACCAGAGGCATGCTCCATCTTGGTGCTACAGTGGAGTAGCATAGAGTGGAGTTCTCTTCTGGATTCCGTTCTTGCCATGTTCCGTTCGCATTTAGATGAGTTTTCCATTGATTTACATGTGCTTTTTGAAGCCACATTTCCTGTTCCTCTTCTTCTATGCATCTCATGAGTAATCCACTTGAGTCTTGGTGATACAAACTTCCAGCAATGATATGGAGATTTTTAGCCTTCCACAGGTCTTGGGTTCGGTTTGGTGTGATCCCATCTTTAGGTCCATGAGTGAGTATTGGGATCAACTTTTCTGCCCATTGGGGACATACCTCGAGGTTAAACAGGTACATGTCAGGCAGATCATCCAGTACTCCTATGGGTGGTTCTCCATGTGTCATTCTTGATAGGTGATCTGCTCCTATGTGGGTATTCCCTTTCTTTACTACTACCTCAAAATCAAATTCCATCAACAATAGAAACCATCATACTAGTCGTCCTGTATTACAAGGCTTATTGACTAAGTACAGTAGGGCTTGATGATCAATGAAGAATTTGAATTTGTTTGCCAATAAGTAGTGTCAAAACTTCTTTACTGCATACACCATTCCTAGGCCTTCTCTTTCAGTCGTGGTATAATTGCGTTCTGCTTGATTCAATTGTCTACTGGCATAGGCTATAGGGTGATCTAGCTTTCATGCATCTGCGGGTTGAGCTAGGATGCAACCAATGGCAAACTTGGAAGCATCTACATGAATGTGAAAGGGCTTGTTCCAATTAGGTACTCGAAGGATTGGGGCTGAACTCAATCGACTCTTTAATTCGTTAAAAGCCTCACATTCTTCAGTCCAGTTAAACTGAGTCAATAATGCATAAAGAGGTCTAGCAATTATGGCATACATATGTATAAATCTTCGGTAGTATCCGCAATGTCCCATAAATGCTTGGACTTCCTTAGCAGTCTTTGGTCTTGGCAAATCCAGAATCACTTTGATTTTGTCTTCATCAGTTGAAATTCCATTTTTAGAGACAATATGTCCTAATATTTTTCCTTGTCGAACCATGAAGACACATTTTTCTGGGTTGAGGCATACTCTATATTGTCAACATTTGGCAAAGATCTTTTCTAGTTCAGGGATATGCTCTGATCGTATAGCTGAGTAAGTGCATAAATCATCCATGTATACCTCCATACTCTTTCTCAGGAACTCTTTGAATACATGGCACATCAATCTTTGGAAAGTGGTTGGGGCATTGGTTAGGCCAAAAGGCATAACCCTAAAGGCGTATACTCCCCATTCAGTTGCAAAGGCTGTTTTATGCTGGTCCTCAGGAGCAATGGCTACCTGATTATAACCTAAAAAGCCGTCCAAAAAACTGTAAACTTCTTTCCCTGCCACTCTTTCCAACAGATGATACGTGATGGGGAATGGGTAACTGTCTCTTATGGTAGCAGCATTTACTTTTTTTAGATTTATGCATACTCTTAACTTACCATTCTTTTTTGGTACAACCACAAAAGGTGACACCCATTCCGTGTGTTCAATCTCATATATGAATCCAGCTTCTAACAACTTATCTATCTCTTCCTTTATCTTTGCTGAGTAAACATCGTTATATGTGTAAGGTCTTTGTTTGGAAGGTTTAGCTTCAGATGTCATAGAGATTCTATGTGCACATATAGAAGGGTCTACTCCTTTCAAATCCTTATATGTCCAGGCAAAGACATCCCTGTATTCCCTTATGAGTCGTATTAACTCTTGTTCTTCCTCCATTGAGACATCTTGTCCTATAAAAGTACATCGTTCTTCTCCTTCCTCTAAGGTTACTATTATTTTCTTGGTCTGCTCTTTGTTGTCATATGCTATTCTTGGCTGAGCTTCTCGTTTTGGCATTTGAATAGCTATTCTTCTCTCTTCTACTTCATATTTTTTGAAGTGGGCGGGCACTTCAAATTGGTCTTGAGGCTTGTTTTCTTCATCATTTTTTGCTTTTTCTAATCCAAGCTCCTCTTCCTGTGTTGGTTCTTGATTTATTTCATTAGCTATGATACTTACTTCTTGATTTCCACTTCCTATTTCCATTTGCTCTTGCTCCATTTCAATGCTCTCGTAATCCTCTTTCCATTCTTTTTCAATTACTTCCCCTTCTTCAACCTCTTGAAGAACTACCACGTATAGACTAACGTCATATCCTTCCTCATCAATGCATCACTTCTTCGTTTACACACACATCGAGAGTGGCTAAAATCTCCATCCAACCATGAGGTTCAAATTCTTCATCTAAGAATATTTGAGGCATATAGGCTAGATCTTGTACTGATCTAGCAACTCCTTGCTTTTGCTGCCATCCTTTCCTCCTATCTTCTTCCTTTTTTGCAGTTTGGCATATCCATAGATGAGTGTCTTCATTCATCCACAATTGATCACTTGAACCTATACTATGAATCGACTGATTATCTTCCTCCTTATGAATCTGATTCCACTGTAAGGGGGGAACATCTTGATATGTATATGTGTGGAGATTTATTCTTGTGGTGGTTCCTTCATGCTGTAGGTATAGAGCGTCTTTTCCCCAATCTTGCACTACCTTTAGTTGTCTCATGAAAGGTCTTCCAAGTATCATTTCATAATTGCTAGGCCTTTCAAATTGACATATCGCTAAGGTGTGTTCGAACTCAACTCCACAAGTGGTAAAAACTACCCATTCCAATAATCCCAAGGGTCTTTCAGTGTGTCCATCTGCCATTTGTATCTTCATGCGTGTTGGTCTTAGAGCTGGTTTTCCCCATTTCTCCCAGATTTCTTTAGTTGCTATTCCTACTCCAGCTCCAGAATCTAAGATGGCTTTAGTAGTGTAACCTCTATAGGTAATTGGAAGGCACGTGTTTCCTTCATCTCCCTCACTAAAATCTCCAACCTTATCGACTGGGATTTTTACTGTGCTTACTTCATCAGACATCTTGTTGGAACTGAAGGACTCACTAGGCAAGGAAGCTTAAGAAGGGAGTCAGAGAGAAGAGAAAGTACAAGCAGACAGAGCAGTCAACGACGATCTGGAAAGTAGGCCAATATTTTTTCAAGACATTTATGCACATAAGAGAGGTGGACACAAGGAGAAGGAGCAAGTAGGGAGCTCCAGGAAATGTATATCAAAATGTTAGAGGAAATCCCTACAACAATAGTGATTTTCATCACTAAAAACCCTTGTAAATACCATTTCACATGTTTGTAGCTCCATTTTGTGCAAGCCAAGGAGTCCTTGAGCTTGAGGAGCTTTAGAAGTATCTACCTGTCAGTTTTCACATTTTTTAGACTTCGTTGGAACCTCCAAATAGGGTAGGGAACCTAATTTTTAACTAGGCCGGACACTAGGTCTGGACAAGGCCAAAACCTAGTCAAAAACTATAAATAGAGCTAGAGAGCTCATTTTTGAGGTTGGCTTGTAATTGAAATGAACTTGTAAGAGCTTTTTGAAAGTAATCTAAGAACTCCATTGCTTCTCACTCTTTGTCTTGCCGTGTGTGCGCGTGTGTGTGTATGTGTGTGCATGCTTGTGTGCTTCTCACTCACGCACTTGTGCCTCCACTTGCTCGTGGTCTTCATACCATCCTCACCTCTTCCCGGATTGTCATTAAAGGAGGTGCTACTCATCACTGAGCTACACCAAATTTTGGCGCCGTTGCCGGGGATCGAGCTTTGAGGACGAGCGTGTGGTGGTAAGATGTAGAGTTGACGCGTTGGAGTCATAGGTATTTTCTTCACTTTTATCTATTTTCTTTTGTTTTCCTCATCACCATCATCATCATCACCATATCCGATCTCCATCTCCATCATCGCAAAATTTCAGTTTTTTACTATATCCCCTTCCTCCTTTCATTTCCCTCATTTCACTTGTGAGAGAGAGCGAGAGAGCGAACTGTTGTGTGCTATTTTCTGCATGCTTTTGGAGTTTCTTGCAGGTTCAAGCATCATCATCCCCTCCAGCACGTCGCGCAGGTACGGAAATGTGCAGAACTCTCTCGCAGTCGCCGACTTCTGTTGATCGCGATTAACAAAAATTTTCACCTTTTGGTAAATCTGAGTGCACCACAGTGGACTAGAGACCCTGCACACCACATTTCCACAAAAAATTTTGAAAAATTTGCAAAATTTCAATCCATCGCGATTGACAGCTCTGTCCGTCGCGATTGACTGCCTGTCTGTCGCGATCGACTGCTGTCCGTCGCGATCGACTCCTGTCCATCGCGATTGATTGCCTGTCCATCGCGATTGACTGCCCTGTCCGTCGCGATCGACTGCCTATCCGTCGCGATCGATTGCCTGTCCATCGCGCTTGAGTCCTGTCCATCGCGATTGAGTCCTGTCCATCGCGATTGAGTCCTGTCCATCGCGATTGAGTCCTGTCCATCGCGATTGATTGCCTGTCCATCGCGATCGACTCCTGTCCATCGCGATCGACTCCTGTCCATCGCGATCGACTCCTGTCCATCGCGATTGACTGCCCTGTCCATCGCGATTGACAGCCAATTTTAGCCAATTTTTTAGGGTTTTTAATTTGAAGAGTTTGGCTAATTTTGGGCATGAACATTTTACTCTAGAGCACATAAGGAGGCCATAGGAAAACAACTTGGGGAAAACCTGTTGCACAGTGATCCTGTTTGAACCCTGTCTTAAACCTAGAACCCTGAACTGTCATAACTTTTCATACGAAATCCATTTTTTGAGCTCTAGGGCTTGTTGGAAAGCTTGTGGCATATACTAGACGCCCTCAACTGTTTTTTATAAAGATAATGCGTTGATTTTCAGCTAGGGTATTTTGAAGTTGACCATACCCAGGGGGAACAAAGTCAGGGGTCTTAAGAATTGTTTTCCTAAAAATCACTATGCAAATTAGTATTTGTGCTACAGGAATGAGAATCATTGGTTCTTTCTTTGGAATTTAAATCTTAAAGCTAACTTTGGAACTCTTACAGATCTATTGAGAGCATCGAAAGGCGTTCTAAGCAAGTGTAAGTGCAAGCTTGGGAACACACTTCCTAGGCATTCAAGGGCAACCAAGCAGGAAACAAAAGGTTGGAAACTTTCAACCCCCTCTGTCAATTCCTAGCTTAGGCTAAGAACGACTAGTGATAGGAGTAAGTCAGGGCAACGATAGGCATCAATCAAGTTGAAGACTACCTATGCACTCAAGTTCAAGATTAAACATAATCTCTTCGTGATGCGATAACCTTAAAGGAAAGAATCTAACGTGGAACGATCAACTTACAGTGCGAAAAATTAACTCAAATATTCCTGACGACGTGATTTCTGACTAGAGCATAAACACGATAATCGACTAAAAAAGAATCAAGTGACTGATACAAAAGAACTCAGCAACGAGGTTGAACTTGGGCAAAATTGGGCTATTCAATTAGGCTTATGAACCTTAGATCAGGGCGACATCTAGGGAGAGATAGACAACGTCTTAGGTCTTCAGAGGCTAGTGTCAACCACACTGCTAGGTCTTGGGCCCAGCAGTTGAGCCACCACTCATACTACCCTAGCTCTGAGACTAGTGAATCAGAGATGTCTCAAGGCATGGACCGACCTACGGGAAGTTCAGGAGTGCCATACTTGCACAGGGTAGAAGGCCCGTATAAGACACAGCTAGAATACCTTAGGACCAACCGATTAGGTGCTAGCATCTATGAGGACGGCCTAGGAAGATCTGTGGTCCATATTAAAAACCCTAACCAATCCATAGGATTAGAGCACCCAGCTGTCAAGTTTGAAAACGGAGCATACTTGGATAAAGAAGGAACCATATACGTAGTCATCAGTCACCCAGATAGGACGGACGAATTTGGAAATGTGATCCCAGAAGCGGACTTAGGTGACCTAGAGCAAGGAAACATGGGTACAGAACCTAGAACCCCTCGAGGCAAATCGGTTCTCACTAGGATTATCACACCGGAGTGGATTCCCCAGGATAATAAGAGCATAGATTTGCTCCTCAATCGAGAGACTGACGAAGCCTTTTGGAGGTATAAATCTGATCGGCCGATTGATATAGGAACAATCATGATCTATGAGTTTAAGGATCCTGATAGCCCAGGCAGAGTGACCTACTTGGATCATGCTTCAGAGAGGATCTTTGTGGTTACAGAACATGATAGACATGCTTACACTTGGAAGGGTGAATTCGTTTTCCCCCAACCAAGATCGAATGTATCCTATGGTCACCCTGGAGCTGGAACATCCCAAGCTCATGGAATTCAAAGAGACAGAAGTAGAGATAGACCAGAAGTAAGCTTTGCCAACCCAGGGGGCAGAGAAAGAACGAGAATGGAAACAAATAGAGTAGAACCTGAGATACTTAGAGCTCACAGGAATCAAAGAAATGCGGATGAGTTCCCTCTACCACGACCTAGAGAGCACACAAGGACTTTGAGACCGACTCAGCTAGTTAAGTCCATGAAGAACTACTTCGATGGCACTGGAGATCCATAAGATCATGTGGCTGAGTTTAGGCAAGTCTTGAGAGCTGAACAAGTGGAGGATCTATTCACGCAGTACAATGCCTTTGGTCTAACCCTTAGGAACACTGCCCTGACATGGTTTCAGCCACTAAATGAGAGGCAGTTCAGGAGCATAGACCAACTCCTAGAGGCTTTCATTATTGAATTCTCTAAGAGTGGCATAAGACATAATACCTCCTCGCTGATTCACAGCTTCAAGCAAACCCCTCAAGAGACCGTGAGACTTGTAGGAAGAAGGTTTAGGCAATATCTTGAAAGATGCCCTGTCCCTGAGCTACCCACACCAGCTAAGCAAGTGGCTTTATTCTTGGATGGATTGCTAAGTACCAAATTGAGATCATATGTGTATCTGAAGGACCCTAGGACTATAGAAGAGTGTGTACGCATGTGCATTGACATCGAGGATAACCTAGGGGAGGAGTTAGAGCTTTCCAATATATACAAAGATTCAGATAGTGCCTCTAGCCTCTCTTCCACGCAATCCACATCAATTGAGGAACTTGCAGAGAAAGTAGCTCAGAAATTAGGTGTCACTAGCAAACAGATCCCAAGGTATGCCCCTGTGAAAAGATGTTATACTTGTGGTGGCGACCACATGGCGAATGTCTGTCCCATTATGGCTCAACCCCAAGTTAATCCTAGTAGCCAGTACTGCACCATAGAACGAAGGTACACCAATCACACCGCGCAAGACTGCCCATACAATAAGCAAGCGGTTAGGCAACCCTACCCTCAGCCATACCCTCAACAAGGCAGATACCAGAGCCAGTACCCACCTCAGCAGTATGTGAGACCTCAACAAACCTACCAACCCTACCAAAACCAACTGAGATCCCAGCCAGTGCTAGCACAGCAACCACCTGCTCCTAATGTGATCCCAGTAAAATATGCAGCTGCAGAAGAGAACCTGAATAGAGCTATAGTCCCTGTAACATCATTGCTTTCTGAAAGTGACCCAAGTGACCATAGCTTTGATTCTACACATGTCGATAGTCCCCATGCTTACTACATGCAATCTCTTGAACATGGTGAGTCCTACTATAGTGAAGAGCCAAATGAACCTAGTTGGGAGTCAGATTACACAAACGTCATGTATGCAAACCCCAACCCTAGACCTCAACCTAGGCAAGTAAGACCCCCATTCCCTAGAGGACCATGCTACAGATGTCAGGGAGATCACCTCATTTGTGACTGCCCCATGCCCGCACCTACCCAAACCCAATCAGTAACGATCCAGGGCTATTGCCAGGAATGTGGAAAGGAGCATCTCTTACGAGATTGTCCAAAGAATCCCAGCAATATGCCAAAAATAACTCCCATTAATGTTATTGGGTTAGTTGTAGACTCCACAGGAAGTGTGATGTCCACTACACCCGTGCAAGTGATCACTAGAGCTCAAGCATTCGAGCAAAACCAAGGGGTAGACCAGGAAAAGAGCCCAGATGTTAGTGAAACAGAGAGCATGACAAAGAAGAGGACTAGAGCTTGGAGAGATAGCCGTGAAAGAATGAAAAGGCAATGGGCAAAAAAGATGAGTGAACTCGAGGAAAGCCTCAGAGAAACAAAGGCCAGGATAACTAAACTCACATCTCAAACTCCCTCTCACACTACCCCACCTCCACCATTCCCAACTCCATCCGACCCTCCACCTTCCAACCCGCCTCAACTAATTCCACCACCCCCTAGAGTAGGTTCAGTCCTAGCAGATCCCACTCCCGAAGACCTTAATATGATGCTTAAAGCATATCAGGCCAGAATCCAAGAAGGGCCAAACGTAACTGATCATGAAAAGTGTTACCCTAGAGCAGAACTAGAGCTTGAACGAACCAAAATTTGTGCTAAGATGGTGGAGTTGGCTCAGACCATGTTTGAAGCCAGTCGCCTATTTAACATCTCTAGTTCAGCGAAGACACAATTACACTTTGATGGACTGTTAGAAAGAATAGAGAAGCTGATTGCACAATCAGAAAAGGAACCTGCCTCTCAACACAAGGACAAGGCAAGTGAAAGAGTAAGCATTCCTGCTCAGGAAGCCTATGTGCCTGAAGCCTATGTGCCTAACTCTACGGAGCCAGACACATCATCTTCTATGAATCGGTTCACACCAGAATTCCTACGCGAGATTCAAGAAGACAAATGGGCTAAAGAAAGTGAAGTCCCTCCTCCCATTGAACTTGTGGATGATGCACATGACCAATTCCCACAAGACATCCCATCCATTGATGAGGAGCAGGAGAGCACCCACTCTCAGGAAAGACTAGACTTTGAGTCTAATTCTTTACAAGAATTACCCCACTTCACAGGCCCATGGGAAGCTAAGTCTACTTGTATGAGAGCACCCACGGTCATGGTAAGAAACGAAGACTCGATCATACCTAGGAACACAGAGGTAGTGAAAAACACTAAAGTACAATGCAACCTCACCTTAGAAGAGCTACTCAAAGTAAGGCCAGAGCTATGGAAACATGTAGCCAAACAAGTACCAGAGATATCAAAACCTCGTTCCCAGGTAGGATCACATAGGACAGTGCCAGAGATACCCTTGGATAAGATAGGAGATATGTGTGAAGGTGAAGAAGGGAACACCTATCTTCCCATTACCTACCAGGAGTACACCACCAAGGCAATTTTGGACTCAGGTGCAGGAGTTGCAATTGCCACCACTTCCCTATGGAAGCGTTGGGGCAAGCCAGCACTCAGGCCAACGAGAATGAAATTGCAGATGGCCGATGGTCACATAGAGAGACCCTTAGGATTGCTAGAAGGAATAACTCTCACCACCTGTGGTGTCGAGTTTGAGCATACATTTGCTATATGTGACTTCAGCAAAAATCATGCCTATGAGATGATCTTGGGAAGGCCCTTTATGCGACAGTTGCAAGTGGTACAGGACTGGGGAACCAACTCCTTGTACCTATAACACTTAGGTGTTACGACCAAAGTCAATCTCAAGGATTACTCTCATAGAGATGTCCCTCCTATCCAATGGAACCCCATCCATAGAGCCAAAGATGATACAGAATCGGTGCATTCCATAGGGTCAGGATCCTCATGGATGCATGAAGACACCCACTTATGGATGTGCAAAGTAGCAGTAGAAGAAGAGAAGAGAGAAAAAGCCAGAGAGGTAGGTGCAAACGAAACACATAGATCCATTAAAGACCCAGCCTATGCGCCTGTAGTTTTTCCTGACGAAGAATTTGAACCTCACGGCTGGGCAGAAATCCTAGCAACAATGGATGTAGCCATCAATGAAGAACAATGGACACCTCACTGTGATGAAGATGGCTATGACATTTCAGTCTTCTCCATAGAACCAATCATGGGAGAGGCGGTGTTAGAAGAATGCAAACCTAGCCCTGATGCAAGTGACTCCGATCTAGAGTCAATCATTATGGACCCACCTTTTGCATCAGATGAGGAATATTTCTATGAAGTAGAATGTCAACCCCAAAGGCACGGAGAGCTTACAAAAGATGTAAGGCTAGCCACACATGTAACTCCTAAGGAAGAAGGAAAGAAAAGGAAGAAGAAAGAAGTCACACAAGAAGAGGAGGAATCTTTGTTTGAGGTCCCAGAAAATTTTAAGAAGTATGAGATAGACGACAGGAGAGTCATGATCAGAATGCCTAAACGAGAGGCGCAATCAGGGGAGGCTTATGATAACAAAGAAACCACCAAGAAAATAGTGGTAGCCATAGAGGAAGGAGAAGAGAGATGCACTTACATAGGACATGACCTGACGGAAGACGAAGAGCAAGAATTGATAGCCTTGCTAAGGGAATACAGAGATGTATTCGCTTGGAGTTACAAGGATTTGAAGGGTGTTGATCCAGACATCTGCTCACACACTATCCCCATGACCTCGGATGCCAAACCTTCTAAGCAAAAGCCATACACATATAATGATAATTATGCTGCCAAGATCAAAGAGGAGATAGATAGACTGGTTGAAGCTGGATTTATCTATGAAATTGAGCACACTGAGTGGGTATCCCCCATCGTAGTGGTGCCCAAGAAAAATGGAAAGCTGCGTGTGTGCATTAACTTAAAGAAGGTTAATGCAGCCACAATTCGAGATAATTATCCGCTTCCCATCACAGAACATCTCTTAGAAAGAGTAGCAGGCAAGGAAGTGTACAGCTTCCTTGATGGATTTTTGGGCTACAATCAAGTAGCCATAGCTCCAGACGATCAGCATAAGACAGCTTTTGCCACAGAATGGGGCATATTCGCCTTTTGGGTAATGCCATTTGGGCTTACCAATGCACCAGCAACCTTCCAGAGGCTGATGTGCCATGTATTTAAGGAGTTCCTGAGGAAGAACTTAGAAGTCTATGTTGATGATCTTTGTGCTCATTCCAACATCAGACAAACCCATATTCCTGAACTGAGACAAATCTTTGACAAATGTAGAGAGTATCAGGTCTGCTTGAACCCAAAAAAGTGTGTTTTTATGGTCAGGCAAGGCAAGATTCTAGGACACATAGTGTCAAAGAATGGCATATCCACTGATGAAGAGAAAGTCAGAGCCATAGCCGAGTTACCTAGGCCAAAGAACGTCAAGGAAGTACAGGCTTTTATGGGGCATTGTGGTTACTACCGACGGTTCATTCATATGTATGTTGTCATTGCAAAGCCCATGTATGGACTTTTGACTAACTTTGAGTGGACTGATGAATGTGAGAATTCCTTCAATGAGCTTAAACGGCGATTATGTTCAGCACCGATCTTGACCACACCAGATTGGAATAAGCCTTTCCATGTTCATGTTGATGCATCCAATTATGCTATTGGGTGTGTACTCGCGCACCCTACTGGTGAAGGTAATATGGATCTTCCAATTGCCTATGCTAGTAGACAATTGAATCCAGCTGAACGAAATTATACCACCACCGAACGAGAAGGCTTAGGCATGGTATATGCAGTTAAGAAATTTAGACACTACTTGCTTGCAAACAAGTTTAAATTTTTTACTGACCACCAAGCATTGTTATATCTCGTAAACAAGCCATGCAATACAGGAAGATTAGTAAGATGGTTTCTCTTGCTAATGGAATATGATTTTGAGGTTGTGGTAAGGAAAGGGAAGACTCATTTGAGAGCAGATCACCTTTCTAGGCTCACATCGGGAGAAGCCCCACAAGGAGTGTCAGATGACCTTCCTGATGCTTACTTGTTTAATTTGGAAGTGGTGCCGCAGTGGGCTAAGCCATTGGTACCAGTGTTGACATACGGACCTAACCACCCAGTAATAAACACACAGGATAGCGAGGTAGTAAAAGCCCAAAAGTATCACATCATGGCAGGAAGTATGTACAAGCACACAGATCAAGGGATCTTGGCTTGTTGTGTGGAAGAGGATGAGTACGCTAAATGGTTGCAATTAGCACATGTAGGTGCATTAGAGCAACACTACTCAAAACAACGAACCCTACAGACACTAAGGAGACTCGGAGTACATTGGCCAACTATGGAAGCTGATGTCCAAAAGTTGTGCAAGGAATGCCCAATCTGTTGCACTAAACCACCAGTGGAACATGCCACTCTTTATCAAGTGTCCATAGTGCCAGATTGGAGTGAACCACTAGTATCCTTCCTGAGGACGAAAACATTCCCTCCAGACATGACTCTGGTTAGGAAAAGAAGTCTAGAACAAGAAGCCCTAGAGTACTCACTCATTGGTGATAATCTCTACAAGCGTGGTAAGGATGGTTACCTGAGACTTTGTGTTCATGAGAGTGAATATCTAAAGATTTTGGAAACTGCTCACCAAGGTGTAGCAAGAGGACACTTTGAACCAGATCGGGTGATCAAGGCAATATTATTTGCAGGCTTCTGGTGGCCAACCCTTCACATGGATGCACATACCTATGTGAAACGGTGTGATGTTTGTCAGAGAACTCAGTACCCTATACGCAAGGATGAGATGCCACTGAAACCTATGATGGGTGGACGTGCATTCTCTAAGTGGGGAATAGACTTTGTAGGTCCTATTAATCCCCCAGCCAAGGGTTCACATGCAGAATATATCATTGTAGCGACAGACTATCTAACAAAGTGGGTGGAGGTAAAAGCCACGACAAAGAACGATGCTCAAACAACTGCTAAATTCTTGTTTGAGAATGTATTCACAAGATACGGGCTACCCATAGAGCTAGTTAGTGATAGAGGCACTCACTTCTTGAATGAAGTTATTGAAAATCTGCTCCAAGAATTCTTGGTAGTGCATAAGAAGTCTGCCCCCTATCACCTGGCCAGGCTGAGAGCACCAACAAGATCTTATGCAATGTACTGACAAAATTAGTGAACAATAAACGCTCTAATTGGGACAAACAGCTACACCATGCTGTTTGGGCATACCGAGTTGCCTACAAAACGGTACTCCAAGCCACCCCCTTTCAGATGGTATTTGGCCAAAATGCAGTGCTACCGTTGGACTTCCTAATACCTACACTGAAAGTAGCACAAGAGCATGAATGGACGGGTCATGAACTCTCCTCTAGACTTTTCGACCTTGAACGATTAGGAGAAACAAGACTGAGGGCAGCTGCAGGGATATATGCAGCTAAGAAACGACAGAAGGCATATTTTGATGCCCACATCAAAGATAAAGTTTTGAAGGCAGGCGACCTAGTACTAGTATACATGTTGAAACAACATGCGAGGAAACTGGAGAAGAGAGGCTACGGACCCATGATCATTAATAGAATCTCACCGAGTGGGGCGGTACAGCTAGCCACCTTAGAAGGTGATATTCTTCCGAGCTACATAAGCGGATGCAGGGTCAAGCTGTATCAAGAACCTCTCACAGAGGAAATGCTAAATCGACTCAATACTGCTAAGAAACGCAAAGAAGAAGAAAAGCGAATTCGAGAAGAAGCCCAAGCAGAAGCCTTAGAGCGCATACGGAGAATGAAATTAAGAAGACAAGGTAGAGAGCAACCTGTGCCAGATGCATATGCAGATCAAGGATATCACGTGGCTATGTGTGAAGTTTCAGGTATCAGCGCTCAAAGGATAATTGATCGACGTCCTTTTATAACCTTAGAGATAGGACAAAGAAAGGGTGCAAGGACTGTAAGAGCCTTGATTGACTCAGGTGCAGCCACTAGTGCGGTTAAATTGTCTTACTGTCAAGAATTGAGATTAACTGTTAATCCTATAGAAGCATATCTCATAGGATTGGGAGGTGTGGAAACCCCTTGCATGGGCGAGGTGGATCTTCCCATCTCCATTCAAGACGAAGTGATGATAGTCAAAGTATTAGTGTGTCAAGATGAGGACCTCACTGAGCCTCTTGTCTTGGGTCAGGACTGGATCTATGATCATGCAGTCAACCTAAACCTAAGAAGTGGACTTCTTCAAGTATGGGTAAATCATAGTCGAATTACAGTTGAATTGGAAAATGAGGCACTCAAGGAACTAGGTAAGGCACGAACTCCTGGTCCTTCCAGGGGTGCACGTGAAGTTGACAATGCTATTCTTGTCCAAAAATGTATTATGCAGAAAGAGGATTGTCTCAATAACGGAGTCAAGAATAAAACGATACTCCCTTCTTTCCCAAAGGCCAGAAGGATGCAATAGCCAACGACAGATCAAATACAGAAGAAGCAGAACACTACCTATACTAGAGGCCAAAAAAAGAAGCAAAGCAGATTGTTTCAGCCGATGAAACAAGTATGGAGGCGAAAAAACGAACACCCTGTTCCGACCAGGCCAACACCACGGCCTAAACCTCTTATTAGTAATCAAAAACTCGACACTAATAAGAAGTCCTTCATAAATTCTTCTGCGAAAGTAAAGTCTATTTGGGTACCCAAGAAGTCAATGAAGGCCAGCCCACAATCACGACAAATCTGGGTGCCTAAGGCTTGCTTGCGGGCTCAAATAGCTACACCAAGGCCAAACCCTGTACAACATGTTTCACTCACGCGAACATCTGAGGCCCAGTCTTACACATCATGCACTAACACGTATTCTTCCATGAGCACAAGTAGAATCACTTATAAATGGGTTCCTAAAAAGCCCCATTTTTCAAGTAAACACCCTATCACACTCTCCACAGCCTCCACAAAGTCAAAATCAAAACCTATCCATTGCATTTGGCAACCTAAAACTTGTAATAAACCCCCGGATCCCAATTGTAAATCCATGTCCACCTACTAACTACTTCACTCTCACACCACATCATTCCGCTTAGCTCTTAGGTCTACCCAATTCCTAACTACACACACAAGCACCAAGCACTTACTAACTCCCTAACCTCTCCCGAACCTCATGTTAATGTTGTAACAGGGGACACAGTGTCATTTTTGTGTCCATTGCAATGTTAACATTTATTCATATATTCTCACAGAACCATCTGTGAAGTTTTCAACATGGCTGAGGCGGCAGGAACTAGCTCTCAAACAAAAACAAGCCAGCAAGTGGTGGACTTAGACAGTTTACCCGTTTTGCCTGAGACAAATGAAAGACCAGAAGAATTGCAGGCCATCAAAATCATACCTATTGCGGACCCTCCCAGTGGCCATACCATGCCCGTAGGAAAAACTTCCCACTGGTTTAGTGAAGTGGCAGGACCCTTGGGTGAGGGAACGTACCTATGGGAATCAGAGTTGGACTTCAATGGGAAGCAAGGCAAATACCATTTCTTTACAAGAGAATTCGAGAAGTTACAAAATGCAGAAGGTCTACGTTTGATATGGGAGAAGGCAGGATTGGATGCATATTTCAGTGCACGGCTCCCAAAGCCTGACTTCATGCGATGCTACTATCTCATCAACACCTTGACTCCAAACCAGAACCCAAAAGGTGCAAGCTCATTTGTGATTCCATCTCTGACAAAGGGGAATGAGCTCAAGAGGTTCAGGCTATCAAACAACTTGGTGAGAGAGGCTCTAGATATGCGCGGAATGCATATTCCTACAGAGAAGGAAACCCTAGTACCGGATTACATGAAGAATCGAAGTCTCACCAAACTCAAGGACATGGTGTCCATGACGCCTAATATTGCAATACACCTTCGCATGTGCATGCAACACTTTGCTTTTCCTGCACAAGATAGATTCACCATGCCGCCCAAAAAGATTTGGTTTAGTTTGTATCTGGCAGAGACACAGAGCCTCACCATCAACTTACCCCACTGGATAATTGATCAGATACACCTAGCTCACAAACGATGGCTGCGGAAACAGGTTTTATATGGTTGCTGTGCTCTGACGAGAATCATTTATAGGTGTTTAGCTTATGACATCCCTATTCAACGGGCCCTAATGTGGAATCGTGTAGAGCACTTTAGAGGCAGGACATCCACTGGACCCCCTTCTAAGAAGATGAGAGGCACTGTCCAAGTCCCATGTGCTCAACCACGTGGAGCCACCCTAACACCAGATGTCACCGACCAGTCACACTCCGACTTCCAAGACGCAGCACCGATGGTTCTACCTTGATATTCCCTCCCATCCCAACCGATCTTGAGTTTCCCAGTGGTGCACCTTTGGAAGAACTCACGAATGAAGATTTCGAACAATTATTACAAGATCTAGAGTTGGAGGCAGAAGAGGCACAACAAGTGGAGAATGTGCAAACACAGGCAACAACCTCCCAAGTACCTGTCACCACAGTTGAAGTGGATGAAGAGGATGAGGAAGATGAAGAACAGGAGATGAGAAGGATTATGATCAAGAGCATCAAGATGAGCAACAAGAAGTGCCAGAACTTGTAGGTGCACCAGCATATACAGCTCAACTACAAAGGTTATACGACACAATCAAAGCAGTACAAGAAAGGCATCAACTCTCTCTTGTGTCAGGTCAAGCTTTGATGCAAGAAATGCTATCAGATGATGGGGTGGATCAACATTTCATTGACACCCTCAAATTAGTGTCAGAGTCTTTAGGAGTTCCGGAGGCTGTCCACACCGCAGTTCGCCAGTCCGTGAGGTATGACAAACACAGAGTTGACACATTACCACGCGCAGGTAAGACTATCAGGATACCCGTCATAGAACAAGAAGTACCCATTGAAACCACAGCTACCCCCACCACCACCATTGACCTCTCTGCTGAAACCTTCGTTCAGACCTCACCCATCTCACCCCAGCATCTCCAATCACCACCTTCTCCACCCCCACCACCACCTCCCACCATGGAAGAAACGACAGTCATCACCTCTACCTTCACTTATAAACCATCCTCATTCACATCATTCTCATTTCGAGAACCCACCTCACAAGACACCCTCTTCTCTTTCATCACCAATCCCTTGTACACTTCAACCCTTCTACCCTCCGAACCCATAATTGGCCATCCCATAATTCCAAGTGTGGTTGGAAACCCGGCACCCACCGAAGGCACCCTGTGTTTCCCAGCCTATTCCCCAATACGGGTACCTCCATTCCATGACCCTCACTTCCCATCTGGCCCCTACACCTCTTTCAACCTGACCTCACCACCCCAATACCCGTCCTTTGTGGAGCAGTTCATCCGCTCTCCAATGTTTCAGAGGCACATTTCCCCGCTGTTTGCAACGACATCAATTTACATGAACACCACACTCACTTCACCTACCATACCCACCTACATGGTAGCCCTTGTACACACCACTCTGTCTGACCCAATGGACATTTCACCCACCACAGCACCTCTCCCCACGATTCCACCATCTCCCCCTCCCTTACCCCCCACCTCACCACTCATCACATCATTGGCACACACAGCATTCACTACCTCCCTCCCCAATCCCACCTCCCCTGCATTCCAAACTTTTCCCCTTGCATCTCATGATGTAAATAGCACGTTCAATACATTACTTCAGTGTGCACATCAACTACAACAAGAATACCATCAATTGGAAGAAAGCACTGCTGCCCTCCAGGCAGAATCTCAACGTCTGCAAGCTAGAGTCACCACTCTTGAAGCTGATTACCAAACGCTCCTAACCGAGCATACCACCTTACAGCAGGCTCACTCCGAATTGGAATCAAAGACATCAATAGTAGATGATCAAGCAGTCAAGGAACTAGAAACAGTGCTCCAAGCGCAAATGATATCTAATGCTACACTCAGATGCAACCTTGCGCTATTAAGGAAGCATATGGCAGCAGCACTAGAAGAGAACAAGAGACTTCAACAACAAAACCAAGACAACTTTGAAGCGGCTATGGAAGGAACTGCAGGAGCAACCATTAGCCCTACCAAGTATAGAGCAGTCCCATCGGAAGACATTCGCATCTTACTTGAGGAGCATGCAAATTTCTTGGAGTCATATGAAAAGTTAGAGACTGAATGTGCAGACCTAAAGAAACAGATAGCCAGTGCCCCCACAGCTCAGCAGGAGCCGGTAATCTTGCAACACTCTACAGAAGAAGTAGAGACCCTCTGGAAACAGGTGGCAGAACTCCAAGCACGCCTCTTACCATATGAAAGGCCACCCTCGCCCATTGAAGAACCAGAACCTGAAACAGTAGTGGAAATCCCCGTCGATGATAGCTATGAAGAGCCGTACGAGCCAATGCCAACACCCGGTGGTCGGACTACAGAGGAAGGACAGGACACTTTAGAAATTCAAGTTCCAGATTGGGTCAAAAGGGTCGAGAAAGTGGGTAAGACACATGATGATCGCGTTGCTGTGCAAATGCAATCTCTCACAAATCTGGAAGAAACTGTCCTTCGGTCTTCTTACTTTCAAAACCTATCCCACCAACGGTTAATCACAACATTAGAGTCGCAATACATGCCTTATTTTGTCTTGCTACATGATTATAATGCAGAAGTTAAAAGACATACACGGAAGGAGCCCACATTTGCCACTCAATTTGAGCCAGTGGACTTACCAACAGATGCGCGTGCGGGCTCGATTTTCCAGCCTAATTGGCGTGCACGTCTACTAACCGATTACCCTGAGATGATGAGCACCTGGGCAACCATGCCACTGTATATCAAGTATAATCCATGCTATTGCCCAATGGTACGTCGCAGATCTTGGCAAGCATTTGCGATCAAGGTACGCAACAATAAAGAATGCTCGGCTTGGGTTAACTATCCATATTTTGCTCCACCTCGAGGGACCCCAACCGTAGCCTACATGATATCAACAATTCGGCACTGGTCTACACGTCTAAATAATGTACCCGACATAGCAGCAAAAATGTGTATGAAGATATTCGAGCTCATGACCATTGTCTTCAAAACCTTTCGGAATGTACAAGCTCCATACATCTCTGCCCTTGGATTCTCTCAAGGTAACAAGGATTTAGTCTACGACATGAGCCAGACTCCCTCGGTTACTATAATCTTTGCCTCGCATGCACGAATAAAGTACTTACCCGCATGCTTCAAGCAGACATTTGAGGAAATGTTCTCTACAGGATTCTGGGAATATCATTCAGAAATTTTCATTCCCAGACCCACACATTTGCTACATCTATTCGCAGTAGAACAAGCGATCCATGCAGATCAGTTACGTCTGCCACATCCGGACATTCCAGGACCAATTGATTGGGATCGTATGATGACAGACTTGGCCAGAGGACTACGCATACAAGAGCATCAGCTTGCCACTCAAGTTGTGGAATATTACATCCAACACTCCCAGCAACAAGGGTCTGTCAGGGACGACAGACGCGAGAGAGGGGGGGGTGTTGGAACTGAAGGACTGACTAGGCAAGGAAGCTTAAGAAGGGAGTTAGAGAGAAGAGAAAGTACAAGCAGAGAGAGCAGTCAACGACGATCTGGCAAGTAGGCCAATATTTTTTCAAGACATTTATGCACATAAGAGAGGTGGACACAAGGAGAAGGAGCAAGTAGGGAGCTCTAGGAAATGTATATCAAAATGTTAGAGGAAATCCCTACAACAATAGTGATTTTCATCACTAAAAACCCTTGTAAATACCATTTCACATTTTTGTAGCTCCATTTTGTGCAAGCCAAGGAGTCCTTGAGCTTGAGGAGCTTTAGAAGTATCTACCTGTCAGTTTTCACATTTTTTAGACTTCGTTGGAACCTCCAAATAGGGTAGGGAACCTAATTTTTAACTAGGCCGAACACTAGGTCTGGACAAGGCCAAAACCTAATCAAAAACTATAAATAGAGCTAGAGAGCTCATTTTTGAGGTTGTCTTGTAATTGAAATGAACTTGTAAGAGCTTTTTGAAAGTAATCTAAGAACTCCATTGCTTCTCACTCTTTGTCTTGCCGTGGTCTTCATACCATCCTCACGTCTTCCCGGATTGACATTAAAGGAGGTGCTACTCATCACTGAGCTACACATCTCCTTCTCGTCCACCTTGATCTCCAATTGGCTGGTCAGTTTCTCTTTCAAATGTGGTTTGACCTTTAACAGTTCTTCCAATGTCAGAGTGCAAGGGATTTTTACCTTTCTAAGGTGTTGTATGATATCTGATGTTTGGACAAATGGGTTCAGTTCTTTTTTTTTTATTGAGGGAATGCGGTATAATTCTGAATTATGTTCGTACTCTCCTCTGTAATTTGGCAAAACCTTTACACTATCATTTTCTTCATTACTTGGATCAATTGGTATTATTTCTTCTGAATTCAGTTCAGGTATGGAGTCTTCAATTTCACCTTCTGCTTCTAGCTCCTCAAAGGGTGGTTCTATTCCTTCCACTTTCTTCCACCGGTCTTCTTGGACTCTTGCCCACAAATCTTTAGGCCATTCCCCTTCTACTTCGGGAACAATGGATCCTTCCCTTTTATCCTCACAGTAATTTCCATTATGTGTCTTACTTGCTTCGGGTTTCTCGGGTTCCTTAGGGATGACACACTCTTGGAATTCTTTTTCGGGAATTCGTGAATTGGGTGATTGAAGAACAGGTTTTTCTAGGGTGTGCTGAGCCACTTCAATTAATTTTTTGCATATCTCCAACCTTTCCTTCTCTAGGTCACCTCTAGGATATTCTCTTTCATGTTGTTCGATGGTAGGCCCTGCTCTTATTCGTGCTTTGTATGCCTAAATCCACCTGGCTAATTCTTCAGGCATGGGATCTGCTAAAACTGATCCTACCTCTTCTTTTTTTGACTTTCCTTTCCGAATTTCTTCTTCCTCTTCTTGTTTCTCTTTTGGATTTTGTTCACTCTTTTAATTTCCCTTCTTTTGTTGTAGTTTCTTTTCCTTCATCCTATCTCTACGGTTCTTCCATCTCTGTGTTCGTTTACTTGTAACACTTTTCTCAGGCTCTTCCGAGTTTTCAACTAGTTGAGGTGTAGGTATGTTCATTTCTCTGTCACCTTGATCATTTTCCTCAGTTTTGTCTGGGGTCTCTCTAGCTTTGGCTCTAGTTATTGCTTTCAATGGTACAGTGTACTCCTTATCACTTCCTGATGATTCTATCACTTCTATCATGTTAATCTGCACATTAGAGTTAACTTTGTTAGGATTCTTGGGGCAATCCCTGAAAAGGTGTTCTTTACCACAATCACTACAGTATCCTTCTCAGACTCGCTGTGGTGGTGGTGGGTTTGGTAGTGTACATTCTCTAAAATATATTAATCACCTCTGCATCTATAACATGGTCCTCTAGGTATAGGCGGTCTGTTCATAGGTCAGGGGGGTATGGATGCCCTAGGGGTTGTGTACATCAATGACACATAGTCCTGCTCATATCAGTAGGAACTATCAGGTGCTTCCATGCCATAGGTATATGGTTCGTACATTTGTCCATATTCTATCATAGAGCTCTCATAACTGGGATAGTTTCCTTGATTATGGTCATAAGATGAGTCATATGGTTCATTACTAGGCAATGGTGTGGCTGGGACTATTGCTCTCTCTAAGTTTTCTTCAGGTTGAGCTATTTTCACTAGAACAACATTCTGAGGATGGGGTGGTTGTTGTCCTAACACCGGTTGTGGATGAGTGTACCCTTGATAGGCATAAGGTCGTGGTACAGGTGCCTCTTGCTGATATGTGGGATATCTAAAGGCTTCTCCTCCTAGATCTCTCTGAGGGTACCCATAAGATCTCATGACAGGTTGTACAGGTCTTGATTGCCTATAGTAAGGACATTTTTTTGCGCTGTGATTTGTGTATTTTTGTTCTATGCTGCAATATTGTAAAGGGCCTGGAACGGGTGGTCTATTGTAAGCATAAGCAGGTGGTGGGACTACACCCCTAGTGCACAAATGAGATGGATGATCACCTCCAGAATGCATGCATCTTCGAAGCATGGGCACTCTCATTGGATTGTTGGGGTAGTTCCTCTGTCCTTGAACGTTCAACTTCTTTGCTACTAAGTCGGCTATTTCCTCTACATTGTTCTTAGGATTTGATGTGCTGCTGACGGAATCTTCACTTTTCACGCTACCTTGAGGTATTTTCAGGTCCTCGGCTAGATTGTCTTCTAGGTCAATACATTCTTTCATACATCTTGCAAAGTTTGAACTCTTTTCACATACACCAGAGATCTTAATGATCCGTTCAATAATCCTTCCAGGAACAATGACACCATCTTGTTTTGAGTTGGTCTCTCTTCAATAGGGCATCTATCCACATACTGTTTGAATCTTCTTGCTGCCAATCTCACTGATTCCGTAGGAGCTTGCTTAAAGCTATGGATTAATGATGACGAGTTGTTTTTAATTCCAAACTTAGTGAATTCCTCAATCATTTCTTGATAGACTTGTTCCATATTTTGAAAATTGTTAGGATCTAATGGCTGGAACCAAACTAAAGCTGTGTCTGTCAAAGTTAGACCAAAAGACTCATATTGGATCAAAAACTCTTCTACTTGTTCCGCTCTGATTACTTGCTTAAATTCAGCTATATGATTGTAAGGTTCACTAGAGCCATCATAGTGATTTCTCATGCATTTGGCAACTTGAATTGGCCTTAATCTTCTTCCTCCTTCAGGAGGTCTAGGCATCACAGGGAAAACGGGTCTTCTAAGGGGTATACCAGGTCCTCTTGCTACAGGTGGTCTAACTAGGACAGGAATTCCATTTCTTGGATCCACAGGTGGCTGAGGCCGATAATTAGGGTTATTTGCAGGCATAGCAAACTGCACATGTGGTCTAACCGGAATTTGAGTTTATTGTGTTTGTCCTGACTGCTGAAATGAATTATTCTGAGAGGTTCCATGTGGGTTTTGTGAAGTAGTGGCTTGATCCCTCGGGGGAAACACTGGAATGTTCTGATATTTCAACTCGGCTCTCTCTGAATCTGTTAGGGGCCAATACCTTCTCTGGTTTTTGTCCAAATATGTGATGATGGTGGGGAAGTCAGGATCTTGTAACTCATAGACAGTCACGGGGTTAGGGGCTGCTTCCCAAATTGAAGAGTGGGCTCTAAGGAGATGCTCCATTCCATTGATCAAATACACATCCATTAAGGAGTCATCTTGGGGAATCAGGTCTCCTCTCCAAACCCTAACAACAGTAGATCTCCCTCTAGGTGTGGTCACTTGCACTTCATTCCCGTCTTCATTAAGGTTATGAGCAGTGTTTTCTTCCCCAAGCTCATTGATGTTTTCCGGATGTTCTGTAACAACATACTGGATATCTCTTTTATCCATATAAAATCCTCCTGAATACTTAACTGCTGGCCTAGGCACTATGTAAGCATCTAAAGCTTTCTTCAGTCTGGCCACTGATCGGTTTAGACCATCTAGGTAGACAGGTATCTCATGTTGATTGGTGGTCACATATTCTAAAGATGTCCGATATTCTCCCTTAATAATTGACATCATGCCAATCATTGGTACAGTGTTTTGCATATCCTCTGAAGCCATAGGAATTTCTTCCTCTGACTCACTAGAGGTTTCAGAATAATGTGAACGACTACTTGGTTCGGCTACACTTCCTACAGAAGAGATCACACTTCGTCGGCTTCCTAGGGTTCTCCCAGATCTTAGGTTCATCCACTTTAAAGTTCTATTTAACCTTGCCAGCCTCCAACTTCTAGAGTTCTTCACTAAAGGTCAGAATTCTAGAAAAATTTGGCTAGGAAAGGACTGACTATGAAATCTCAAGTCATGATACTTGGCCCAAAAAGTTCACGATACTCGACCTTTCGACAAGACGATACACGATACTTGCATGAGACGATACACGATATTTGAAGAACTCGATACACGATATTTCATCAACACGATACTCGATACACAGGAAACACGATACTCGATACTCCAAAAAATACGATACTCGATACACGATACACGATACTTGAGATAGCATGCTACACGATACTCGATACTTGTGAAGTATCACGATCGGGCAATCACGATACTCGATACACGATACTTGATCACACGATACTTGAGATAGCACGATACACGATACTTGATACTTGTGAAGTATCGCGATCGGGTAATCACGATACTCAATACTTGTGAAGTATCGCAATCGGGCAATCACGATACTCGATACTTGTGAAGTATCGTGATACTCAACCACAGGAGATCACGATACTTGTCAGGTATCGCGATACTCGACCGCCGGAGAATACAATACTTGACACTTTTGAACTTTTTGCAAGTGTTTTTTTGGATTTTAATTTCATACACATGTGCCTAGAGTGCATCTACCCTGCCCTTTTATCCTGAATCAGAAAATTACTTCTTCTCTACCCCGGTATGTCCTTCACGATACTTCACGTAGATCGTTTTTTCTAAAATGCTTAATTTATGTGATAAGGATGAGAGAATGATATATGTGCTTACCTTAGGTACTCTCCCTCAACCCTTTAACCACCCTGACTTGCTCTGCGCAGCTCAAACAGCCCGGAATTTAGCTCACGATACTCGACAGTTGCCTCTCACGATACTTGTTCAAAAGACAAGTGACTTACAAAGACAAAGGCTGAAAGCTACTCTAATTACTTAACCTACTCCCTTACTCCTCCTACTCTACTCACTCCACTCACTTCCCTAGACTAATAACTCACTACACACACTTAAAGAGTGAGAAGTAGTAAGTGCGAATGAAAGTGACTTACCAAAGAAGAGAAAATCACTACTCCTCCTCTCGCTTCAATGCAAAAAGCTACTTACCATCACACGAATGCCTCGGTTTGATTCGACACTCCCCGGCAACGGCGCCAAAAAACGTGTGTACCTAAGAACCAACTTAGGGACTTGTGGAGAAAGAGACTATACCTCAATCCCCTTCAAGTGCATATAGTGGGGATTCACGCTTTAATTATCAATCCGATGAGTATCAAAACCTAGCTGAGTGTATGGTGACATGCATTCAAATGACGAACAATGTAAATGAGCTACTCAAGGAGTGCAAACAAGGCAAAGACTATTCCAAACAAGCTTCAACTGTCAGTCATTGTTTCGCGACACTCGGTGCAGTAGCCAACAGTAAATTGAGCTTTTCTCCTAGCTTTGAACTCCAAATATAGAAATAGCATATGCATTTTGAAGCTCTCAAGAAGACGCATCCAATGGAGGTATTTTCAATTAATTCTGATGCTTGTACTTCAAGTTATGAGCAAAATACTGAGTCACGGGAATGGCCTTCCTACACTTCAGCACTTCCTACACTTCACACACACCTTAACAACAGCAAACAAATGCTTTGATGGATAGACAACACCTCCTAACACTCTATCCAAGCAACACACATGCATACAAGCTCACAAAGAAGAAGATATAGAGAGGAGAAGACACAAATTCGAAATTTTGTGCTCTTGATTCTCACAATGGCAAAAAGTCTTTACAAAGAGTCACAAATTGACTTATATACTTGTGCCCTAAAAATGGTACTTTCACACAAGAGACCGGCACTTTATTCACTAAAAGGCTAATTTCCTACTAATTTACATGGGTAAGCTACTAATCTTCAGTGGGGATGCATCTAGAGGACTCCTCTAGTACATTTACAATGGAAAATATATTACATAATGATTATGATACAAAAATAAGGTGTCCAAATTGGAAAAATTTTGGGGCCCTTCTTTTTCTCTGCCTTGTGCTCTCTTTGCTCTGCAACACCATTCTTCATGACTGTTCATGTGATTTGAAGCACCTGAATCAACATACAAGACATTACCATCCGATTTTGAAACATCAATAGACATCATATTCATCATGTAATGTTGGACCATGAGCAGCTTCTTAGAATCATCTGCACTTGTGGATGCACAATTGTTTTGTTGCCTTCTATTATTTTGATTCCTGAACTTGCAATCACATTCAAAGCATCCAAGCTTACCACAATTCCAGCATCTTTTACTATCATTACCTAAATCATTTATTTGGAAGTTTATGCAACCTCTTTGGCTCCCCCTGCCTTGAAATTGTCCTCTACCTCCCACATGATTGTGATGTTGACCATAGTCTTGGTTACTGATTCCTCTTCCACTTCTCAAACCTCTACCTCTTCCTCTTCCTTTTCCAAAGTAGAATACCTATTGAAAACTAGGTTTTCCTTGGGAGTTTGAGTCCTCACCAATATTCTTTTCTTTAGTAACGAGCATGGACACCAGATCATCAAAATTTAGAATATTTTTCCCGATTTGAATAGAAGTTTTGAACTGGTTGTATGCAACTCCTAAATCATGAAGGCATACTTCCACCTTATCATCATCACCTACATTCACACCAATGCATGCAAGTGACTCATATATGTTTTTTATTTTCAGGGTGTAGTCACTTATCGAGATGCCCCTTTTCTCTAGTTTATGCAGCTTTTTCTTGAGTTGAATTTTTGTGCCTTTGTATTGGTCTCATACAATGTGACCAAATAGTTTCAAGCCTCTTTTGGAGTATTGGCATGTTATATGTGCCCAATCCTGCTATCCTATATGCTAATAGATAACCAATACATTACCTTTCATGCTCCTTGATTCCATTCTTCATATGCTCTTAACTGGTCCACAGTCCGATTTCTCTTTGGTAACTATGGAGCATTTTTGTTCTCTCCTTTGATGTACTTCCGGTAGTCTTTTCCCATTACGAATCTTTTCATTCTAAATCTCTAAGCATGGAAGTTGTTCTTGTATAGTTTATCACTCATAAGATGACTCATTCCATCCGCACTTGTCATTTTTGTAGCAAGTTGCAACACGACAAAAACACTAGAAGTGGTACCTCTGTTTGAATACTATCACATTGTGATGTGACAATTTGATCTCAAAAAAACACAATTTTCGTGTATCAACAATACATAGAATTGCCTGGAATTATGGGTCTAGAATACTTGAGTGTTTCTAAACAAAACACAAGTTATAGTTTTGCAAACTGACCTAATTTTTCAATGGGCTCAACATTGTAGTCTTGAAATGGAGGTCCAGTTTGGCTCCGAATAGAAATTTAAGCAAAATAAGTGACCTTTAACGGATAAATCTCAAAAGTATTTTGATGCCTTCTACCTTCACAACTTTTTGTAGCAATTTGAGCTCATTTGTGAATACACCTTTCTCCATGTTTGAGTTTGAGGTCCGTGGAAGCACGGGAATAGGACAAGGAAGAAGAAGAAGCTTGGAGCACAACACACAATACTAACTGTATTACCACTAGAATGTACAAAAGATAAGTAACATGTTAGGGCTATAGGCATATATACAAGCCGAGGGAAAAGACCTCCTAAAGAGGGAAAAAATGCCCCAACAATCCTAGTGTGTTCACACACATCACTACCTAAATATATCAACAAATCCCCCCAGGGAGTGATGCGCTGAACAAGGAGCTAGCACTCAAGTATAAGGAAGTGCCACGTTATGTGGAATCAATCCACAAAAAGAAGTAAGCCCAAAGCTTTGTGGAAAGCTTCCAACTTCTCCCTAGGCAAAGCCTTTGTGAAAAGGTTTGCAATGTTCTCCTATGTGGGCACATATGCCAATTTGATCTCTCTAGTAGAGAACCTTTCCCTGACATAATGATAGTGCATCTCAATGTGCTTAGAGCGAGCATGGAACATAGGGTTCCTCACAACTCAAATGCACTCTGACTGTTAATGAAGATGGTGGTGGCAGAAGACTGACCAACACCCAAATCAGCCATAAGGCATCTGAGCTACACACACTCAATAGTTGCTATGAAAGGTGCCCTATACTCAGCCTCACAACTGGAAGTGGCCACAGTAGGCTGCTTCTTGCTCAACCAAGATATACATGAGTGTAGCTCAGTGATGAGTAGCACCTCCTTTAATCTCAATCCGAGAAGACGTGAGGATGGTATGAAGACCTCGAACAAGTGATGGCACAAGTGCGTGAGTGAGAAGCACACTAACATGCACACACATACACACACACGCGCACACAAGGTAAGACAAAGAGAGAGAAGCAATGGAGTTCTTTAGATTACTCAAAAGTGCTCTTACAAGTTCAATTCTACAACAAGCTAGCTTCAAAAATGAGCTCTCTAGCTCTATTTATAGTTTTTGACTAGCTTTTGGCCCTGTCCAGACCTAGTGTCCAGCCTAGTTAAAAATTAGGTTCTATGGCCTATTTAGGGTGAAGTGTACAAGGGATTGGTGATGGAAGCACACTAACATGCACACACATACACACGCGCACACAAGGTAAGACAAAGAGAGAGAAGCAATGGAGATCTTTAGATTACTCAAAAGTGCTCTTACAAGTTCAATTCTACAACAAGCTAGCTTCAAAAATGAGCTCTCTAGCTCTATTTATAGTTTTTGACTAGCTTTTGGCCCTGTCCAGACCTAGTGTCCGGCCTAGTTAAAACTTAGGTTCTATGGCCTATTTGAGGGCTCAAACGGAGTCTAAAAAATGTGAAAATTGATAGGTGGGTACTTCTAATGCTCCTCAAGCTCAAGGAGGACTCCTTGGCTTGCACAAAATGGAGCTACAAAAAGGTGGAATGGTATTTACAATGATTGTTAGTGATGAGAATCATTGTTATAAAGATGTTGATTTGAAAAAAATTGAAGGGCCTATCTGCCAGATCTGCGTTGACTGCTCTGTCTACTTAATCCTTCTCTTTGCTCTGACTCTCTCCGCTGGCTTCCTTGTCTCGTCAGTCCTTGGGTGCCCTGACTGCTATCAACACCCCCCCATCTCTCGCGTCTGTCCTCCCTGACAGACCCTTGTTGTTGGGAGTGTTGGATGTAATATTCCACAACATGAGTGGCAAGTTGATGTTCTTGGATGCGTAGTCCTCTGGCCAAGTCTGTCATCATGCGATTCCAATCAATTGGTCCTGGAATGTTCGGATGTGGCAGATGTAACTGATCTGCATGGATGGCTTGTTCGACTGCGAATAGATGTAGCAAATGTGTTGGTCTGGGAATGAAAATTTCCGAGTGATATTCTGAGAACCCTGTAGAGAACATTTCTTCAAAGGTGTGCTTGAAGCATGCGGGTAAATACTTTATTCGTGCATGCCAGGCAAAGATTATGTTGACCGATGGAGTTTGGCTCATGTCGTAGACTAAATCCTTGTTACCGTGAGAGAATCCAGGGGCGGAAATGTATGGAGCCTGTACCTTCCGAAAGGTTTTGAAGACAATTCTCATGAGCTCGAATATTTTCATACACATTTTTGCTGCTACGTCGGGTACATTCTTTAAACACGTAGACCAGTGTCAAATTGTTGATATCATGTATGCTACGGTCAGGGTCCCTCGAGGTGGAGCAAAATATGGATAGTTAGAAAGTCTCCAGAACTCCTAACTATTCTGACACTAATTTGAGGGTGTTAATAAAATGTTGATCCACTCCGTCATCTGCTAGCATTTCTTGCATCAAGGCTTGGCCTAATGCAAGGGAGAGTTGATGCCTTTCTTGCACTGCTTTGATCGTATCGTACAACCTCTGTAGTTGAGTTGTGTATGCAGGTGCACCTACAAGTTCTGGCACTTCTTGTTGCTCATCTTGATGCCCGTGGTCATATTCCTCCTCATCTTCCTCATATTCTTCATCTTCTTCATCCATTTCAACTGTGGTAACAGGTACTTGGGAGGTTGTTGCCTGCGGTTGAACATTCTCCACTTGTTGTTCCTCTTCTGCCTCAAGATCTACGTCTTTTAACAATTGTTCGAAGTCTTCATTCGTGAGTTCTTCCAAGGGTGCGCCACCGGGAAATTCAAGATCGGTTGGGATGGGAGGAAATATCAAATTGGGGCCATCGGTGCTGCATAGTCGTAGTGTGAATGGATGAACTCTTCGGGGTGGTGGGGTAACATCTTGTGTTAGGGTGGCTCCACGTGGTTGAGCGCAAGGTACTTGGACAGTTCCTCTCATCTTCTTGGAAGGGGGTCCAGTGGATGGTCGGCCTCTAAACTGCTGTACTCAATTCCACATCAGTGCCCGTTGAATTGGGATGTCATAAGCCAAACACCTATAAATTATTCTAGTTAGAGCACAACATCCATATAAAACATGCTTCCGTGGCCATCATTTGTGGGCTAGGTGTATCTGATCAATTATCCAATGGGGTAAGTTGATGGTGAGGTCCTGTGTCTCTGGCAGATACAAACTAAACCATATCTTCTTGGGCGGCATGGTGAATCTATCTTGGGCAAGAAAAGCAAAGTGTTGCATGCACATTTGCAGATGTATTGCAATATTGGGTGTCATGGCCACCATGTCCTTGAGCTTGGTGAGGCTTCGATTCTTCATGTAATCAGGCACTAGGGTCTCCTTCTCTGTTGGAATATGCATTCTGCGCATATCTAGGGCCTCTCTCACTAAGTTGTTTGAGAGCCTAAACCTTTTGAGCCCATTTCCTTTTGTCAGAGATGGGAACACAAATGAGCTTGCACCTTTTGGGTTCTTGTTCTTGCTTGGAGTCAAGGTATTGATGAGGTAGTAGCATCGCATGAAGTCAGGCTTTGGGAGCCGGGCACTGAAGTATGCATCCAATCCTGCCTTCTGCCATACCGGACGTAGACCTTTTGCATTTTGTAACTTTTCGAATTCCCTTGTAAAGAAATGGTATTTACCTTGCTTCCCATTGAAGTCCAACTCTGACTCCCATAGGTATGATCCCTCGCCCAAGGGTCCTGCAACTTCACTAAACCACTAGGAAGCTTTTCCTACGGGCATGGTATGGTCACTGGGGTGGTCCACTACTGGTATGATTTGGATGGCCTGAAACTCTTCTGGTCTTTCATTTGTCTCCGACATAATGGGTAAACTATCTAAATCCACCACTTGCTGGCTCGTTCTTGCTTGAGAGCTTGTTCCTGTAGCCTCAGCCATGTTGAAGAAACTGGTCGCCGGTTCTGTGAGAATATACAAATGAAGGTTAACATTGCAAATGGACACAAAGTGGTCATGTGTCCCCGTTACAACATTAACATGATGAACTGAGAGCTAGTTAGTTAGTTAGTTCATTCGTGCTCGTGTGGTTATGAGTGTGGAATGTGGTTAGCAGATGCAGGGTTCCTATGTGCTAATTGGGATGGTGTGGTGCAGTGTGGACACAGTTAATAAGCTGAGGTGGCTTTACAATAGGATCAGGTGGTTTATTACAAAGTTTGGGCTTCCAAAAATAGTGGATGGATTTCTTTGTTGATTTTGTGTAGACTCTACTGGGCTTCATAAGAATGTCTTCTTGTAAATGAGGCTTTTTAGGGACCCATTTACAAGTGATTCTACTCGTGCTCAGGGACAAATATGTGTTTGGGTGTGTCGAATACGGGTGGGACTCAGCTGTTCGTGTGAGTGAACCATGTTGTGTATGGTGTGGTCCGTGTGTGGCTATTTGAGCCCGCAAGCAAGCCTTAGGCACCCAAATTTTCCTTGATTGTGGGTCAACCTTCATCGACTTCTTGGGTACCCAGATAGACTTTGCTTTCGTAGAAGAAATTTGGAAAGACTTCCTATTAGTGTCTTGTCGTTGATCACTAATAGGAAGTTGAGCCAATGGTTGTGGCTTGACCGCAATAGGATGCTCGCCTTTCCACACCCACACTCTTCTTGGTGGCTGAGACACCATGCTCATACTTTTTTCTGGCTTCGAGCATATGTCCTTTGCATCTTCTGCATTTGATCCTCCTTTAGTTGCTGTATCACTATGGCCTTTGGAAAAGAAGGGAGTTCCATCGTACCCCTGACTTCTTTGTTGAGACAATCATCCCTCTGCATCACATAGTTTTGGACAAGAACAGCATAGTCATTTTCATGTGTGCTCCTGGAAGGACCAGGAGTTTGTGCCTCTCCTAGTTCCTTGAGCGCTCCATTATCTAATTAAACTGTAATTCGACTCTGATTTACCCATACCTGAAGAAGTCCACTTCTTAGGTTTAGGTTGACTGCATGATCATAGATCCAGTCTTGACCCAAGACAAGAGGCTCAGTGAGATCCTCAGCTTGACACACTAGTACTTTAACTATTAGTAAAACATCTTGAATGTAGAGGGGAAGTTCCACCTCGCCCATGCAAGGGGTCTCCACGCCTCCCAATCCTATGAGATATGCTTCTATAGGATTGACATATAATTTCAACTTTTGACAGTAAGAAAATTTAACAGCACTAGTGGCGGCACCTGAGTCAATCAAGGCCCTTACAGTCCTTGCACTCTTTCCTTGTCCTATTTCTAAAGTTACAAAAGGACGTCGGTCTATTATTCTATGAGAGCTAATACCTGAAACTTCACACATAGCCATAGGATACACTGGATCTGCATACGCGTCTATCCTAGTGTTGAGTCCTAATTCCCAAGTGAAAGATGCATATACACGCCTTTATTTGACTCAAACCGCTCAGAAGCGGTCCACTTAGATTACCTCGAGCCCACAATTATCTCTCAATTGATACTTCTTTTGTCTATGAACTAAGTCATATGCTTCCCGACAAACGCACCAAAATGTTTACTCCCTTGCTTAAGGGAAGGGATGCATATGGATGCTTACTTTGTTGCCCAACTCCTCAGAATCCACAAAGGACTCTTGAATATATTCATGGAAAGAGAGGAATGGAAAAACCCTTATGCATATATGAGCGGGGACCCGGACCTATGGAATGCTTCTCAAGATTACTCCCCTTGCTTCCCTGTTCTCTTTCTCTTGTTCCTTTTTTCTTCCTACTCACACCTCTCCTCGTGCACCTTCCCTCGTGCTTCCCCACTTGCACACACTCTGACTTTCTTTCGTTTTCTCTCTCTCGCACACAATTTCCTGCTCGTATGCACTCACACACGCTTAATCAAACACCCACACTTGTACTCATGCCCATATGGTTGCGCACACTTATCTTGAACATGCACACGCCCACACACACCTATCCATGCACATCATTCCTCTCTCTTCCCTCTATTTCCTTCTCCTAGTTAACTTAATCTCTTCTACCTTCGGCGGGTGACAAAAGAGATGAACGCTCCTTAAGGTGATCCCTCATTGTAATAGCCTTCAATTTAGTGCCTTTTCCTTTTATTCATCATCTATATAGAAATCTTGCACTTTCCATATAGATAGAGGCATTGACGTGTCTTTCTTCTGTCGGGTCCCCTCTTTTTGACCCGTATCGTTCAAACACTTGTGTTATTAGAGGCAAAGCGAAAATTTTTTGCGCGTGGAATAAGGTAAACCTGAACTACTCATAATGTATGTGAAATATAAAAAGTCTTCTACAAGCAACGAAGGCAGCCAAGGATAGATCTAGATCGACAGTCTTTAGGATTGGTGTGACTTTCACCTGTTTTAAGGTATGAGCTACACTATTGGATGTACCCAGAGCTTCAGAAAATATCATCAGTTATCAACTTTATGCATTGTCCATTGTTACCCTATAGTTTGAGAACATTCGAGTGTGACTCTCTTCCATCAAATCCGCCCACTTACCTATTCCACTTCAGATGTTGGACGTTTGGAATGTTCGTGGATCACTAGTGCTCATGCAATTCTTTGGGCACTTCATTCAGTATCATAAAAGTAGCAAACAAAAGCATCATAAAACGTAGCACTTCTTGCACAACAATTCTTGCACTTCTTTGGTGAATCATAAAAAGTAGCAAACAAAAGCATCATCCCTGGAGGCCCGCTGAATAGGTGGGAGATCAAAATCTTATGATGAGGGTACCCATCTAAGTTGAACAGGGGAATTTCATTCAGTATTACTCTGATCGGAATCTAAGGGTTGCAGTTAGGCCTCTGTAGCGAGTTGGTGTAAGATCGTCAGAGTCTAATGAACCTGTCCCCTCACCATGAGAACGCTCTCTCATGCTATGAAGAGCTGCACCCAATAGAGCCTCATTTTCCCTATCCTCCAACAATTTCCAAAGTTGAATACCATGAACAACACAGTTCAATGTCTAGCCAAAATGGTCGCATGCATTTGCTTTTATCGTACAATTTATGCTATGATTAACACATACCATCAAACACACCCATTCTTTCATCAAGTAGAGTGTAGACCTGACACATGCTCTTATTATCTTAACAGTACGCGCAAAGCACCCATCACCACTCTCGGTTCATAATCTCGGGATTCAAAGAGAATAGCCATTTAACAAACACCACAACTATTAACAATCTAATACAAAGCTCAAATTTCCTCAAAGTTTGTAAGAAAATACAAAGATACCTGGAGATTTAAGTTTACAATGTAAGAAATAGAAAGACAACAGTATGAATTCTTACTCTTCCTATTGGCGCCATCAGGTGCATGATCTTCATCCCCTATTGTACATCCCTTTTTTAGTTTCTCATTGGATTGTGCCCTTGAATTGTTTCCATTGTAGAGTAATTTTAGCAGGCAGGATCTTCTGCTACTAGTTATGATGGACAGAGCTCTTTAACCCTCATAGGTCCTATAAGCATGTAGTGATTTCTTAGTCTACTGTCATCGATGATCCTCTAGACTTTATGTGAGACAACTTCATGACTCCTTGGCCTCCTCAGATTTCAGCCCTTCCTCACCACATCTGACAGCAACTAGTTGGCGACCTTGGGTGATTGATCAGCCACCACGACGGTACCCACTCCCACGCCCTGCTACATCTCAAAAGAGGAGAAACCAAGAAAAAACTTATGCTGCAGGGCTCCCTCCTCGACTTTTCCAGTCCTTTCTTCTTAGGATGTGCGCAACCCAAGGAAGCAAACGCCTCCTCCTTCTCCTACTCTGTACTGAATAGCAACCTTTCTCCCCGAACATAGAACAGTACCCTTCACAATATGCTCACATCCAAAGTATTTCCCCCCTTCTGCTCGCCTTCCCTCGACTTCCTCGTGTGAATGACCCTCGACAAGCTTGTGCCCCTTGAACGAGAGAGCCCTTTCCTCTCCACATCGTTGCTTGCTCCTCGTCAAAAACTGAGAAGAGTCCCCCCACCTTTTCTGCTTGTCCTCATTCTGAAGGAACGATCTCCCTTCCTTGTCGATGGGTGCCTGTGTGTCCAACACGCAAACCACACAAAAGGACTTCCTTCAGCTCTCCCTTCTGACGAGCAAATGATGATCGACAGCCCCAACCTGAGCTCTCCAACACCCTTTATCACTCTAGCGCTCCCAAGAAGTCACAACAATGGGCAAAAAACTCCCTTTGATGCCTGCACAGAGCACACAAAAAGAAGGAACAATGCCTCCCGTCGATGGTTCGAGCAGCCGCCCCCCTCCAAGTGCTCTCTTGCTCTCTGTCACACACCCGTGTGCACCCCCGTTCCTGCACAAAAACAAAGAGAGAGAAAATAATGAGAGCTTCCTTGCATAAGAAATGAAGGCCCCGTGCGCATTAATTAAAAAATGTCTTCCCTCGTGTGAGCATTCACAGCCCATTTCCCTTGTTTCTGACACCTTCCAGAGCCACCATGATGGCTCTCATTCACAAAAGGATATCTGGGACAAGTCATCAATTGTATCAAATTAGGAACACGTATTGCCTGTTGATATTTGCCATCACTTGCATTTGCTATAATTAGGGAATTCCATGAGAACCCATTCTTTTCATGCAACTATCCAACAGGAAGCCATGTCAACCAATGAGCTACCAAGGGCAATGTCTCCTCCCTCAAGTTCATGATGCATCTCCAAATCTCTGTTGATACCCCCAATGTCACCACAGGTCTTCAAGCCATAAATATTAGCAGTGGGATCTAGACAAACTCCCCTCCTAATTGCATTTGTTCATAAAGAGGAAGAGGGGTTTCCACCATGTGCATGTTCAGCATAACCTTTTGCCAAGCTCTTCCATGCAACAAAATCTCGGACAAGAAGATTATCCACTAATTGCCTCCTGGTGAAGCCTTCCAAACCCATGGAACACTCCAACACATCCCCTACACCGCAACCATTTTTTAAGCTCCTTTAGTCAGAGCTTATCCTTCTCAGCACACATTTTTCTTTTGACAAATACCTGCAATCAATCGTCTTTCCTACACAATGAAGACACTTAGTGCAACAATAAATCAACCATCAATACAGTTAACATACTCCCCCCTTCTGCACGCGAAGTCGTCCCCGGCGAGCCAATGTGTTCCTGCACTCAAATCATCCAACATGTGGTCATCTCAAAACAAATCTTTACCTTGCATGCCTATTCTTTTCTTCCTCAATGTAGCACCTGCAATCACACTCAACCCTCACGTATTAGTATCAAAACCAATCACGTCACTTACCAATTTCATATACCTTCTCATACTCTTCGTTGCCATGTCCTCCTGTCTACAACTCATCAAAACATGTTAGACCACTTTTTTCATCAAACATAACATCACAATGGAAAGAACACACACATCACTCACATCACACATGCAAGCTTGTCACATACAATATACATCCAAGCAGAAGACATGTCCACATTCCCTCTCATCACTCTTCTCGACTATTCGTTCAACACGTCACGAGTCTCTATTCCACATGCATACTCAACCCACTTTTCACACACACCATATATATGTAAGCACATGCATTCTTAAATTCCATTTTTGATGCCCTTACCGGCTATACTACCACCTCCCCAATCCTTCTTCCGTTTCTCATCGAACCCTCCCGTCTATTTTTCATGCCTCTTCGACCTAGGGTTTCCTATTCCCACTTGCCTCCTATCTATCGACTAGATCCTATGCTAGGTCACCACCACCTCTATGAAAATGATGGACACACGACAAAGACGTCTCAAGCCTAACGCGAGCTCACCTCGACAAAGCTGCTCATCGTCAACGCGATTCAGGACTTCTCAAGTTTTCATACGACCTAAAAGCCAAACTGAACACTTCTCAAAGGTTTGCAGACAAACACGGTACCTAGCACGATTGGATCCCTCAAGTCCAAGTCTTCCACAGACACGTCACAGCCAAAACCCTAGCCAAGCTTAAGCTTTGATTCGACATGCCTCATCAGGAGTCCACACATTCCCAGCTCCCCACAAACACAGACACATATTCCCATCCGAGCATCATGCTCTCTTGACTCTCTTCTATCCCCCCTCGAGTGAGGAATTTTCTTTTTGTTCTTTTTCTTTTTTTTTTTAATTTATTTATTTATGCACGATGCACAACGCTAGCCCTATGTGAAACCGACGTCAGCTCATGGCTTTGACCACCCGGCCAAAGGTACTCCACCCGCCTATCGGCCCACATAGGCACATAGCCACATACAGGTCGGGCCTACAATGAAACCAGCATCGACTCATGGCCTCGATCACCCGATCAAGGTTGTTCCACCCGCCTACTAGCCCACTGTAGCACACCGACAACACACACATATACACAATCATTTCTTTCTTGTTTTTTTTTTCTTTTTCAATTCCAAAGTCTCGAGAATTAGGAGACAGAAGAAAGGACTTCGGTTCCCAACCATCCCAACACATCATGTACATACATATAATCCCCCATGTGGACATCCTGATAAAACATATCATCTCTCTGCCGCTACTCGAGCTAAAATCCAACTACTAATGCCATGGTCCACCCGTCCTCGCAAAACCCGCACATGCTAACCACCTCGTCGACCTGAAACCTCAAAAAGTGTCACTTCAATCCTAGGTGTCCAACAGACTTGGTCTACCCGTCCTCACATCTCTGACTCGCAATCCGCAAAGCAAACCCTAATCAAGCTCAAGCCATCCTTACCGACATCCATCACCTTGTTGATTCCCTTCTCACATCCAACCTCTGCCTCTGTTGACAGTATACGGGAAGAAGCAAGTACGGACACACATGCAGATCTAGCACTAAGGCAACCCTTCATTTTTTTCAAAACCCTTACATCATTTTAAAGTGATTCTCATCACTGAAAACCCTTGTAAATACCATTTTCACCTTTTTGTAGCTCCATTTTGTACAAGCCGAGGAGTCCTCGAGCTTGAGGAGCCTTAGAAGTAGTTGCCTGCCAATTTTCATATTTTTTAGATCTCATTTGAGCCCTCAAATGAACCCTGGAACCTAATTTTTAACTAGGCCGGACACTAGGTCTGGACAGGGCCAAAGCTAGGCAAAAACTATAAATAGAGCTAGAGAGCTCATTTTTGGGGTAGCTTCTTGTAGTTTTGAGCTTGTATGAGAACTTGGTTGCAATAGAAGTGATTCCATTGTCTTACTCTCTTTGTTCTTGCCGTGTGTGCGCGTGTGTGTATGTGTGTGCATGTTGGTGTGCTTCTCACTCACACATTTGTGCCTTCACTTGCTGGAGGTCTTCATACCATCCTCATGTCTTCCCGGATTGACATTAAAGGAGGTGCTACTCATCATTGAGCTACACCAAATTTTGGCGCCGTTGCCGGGGATTCGAGCTTTGAGGACGAGCGTGTGATGGTAAGACGTAGAGAGGACGCGGTGGAATGGTAAGTATTCGGTAAATTTCTGATTTTTCTCCATCTCCATCTCCATCTTCACCTCCTTCTCCATCTCCACCTCCACCTCCTTCTCCACTACATATTCCCTCTTCCTTGTCATTCCCCTCATTTGTTGTGTGCGAGTTTGAGAGAGAGCGAGCGTGTGTGTTCTTGTTTTGTGTGTTTTTGCATGTTTCTTGCAGGTTGCAGCTCCATCATCATCTCCAGCAAGCTCAGCAGGTACGGAATCTGTCTGCACAGTCCCCGAGGCGTCGAGCTCGAGCTATCGCGACACTCCGAAAACTTCACCCAATCACGATTCTGAGTGCACCACGACACTGCGCAGACCTAGAGCTCCCAGGATCACTAGACAGAACATAAAAATTCACCATATCTCGAGGTATCGCGACACTCACGACCTATCGCGACACTCACGACCTATCGCGACACCTCACGACCTATCGCGACACTTGGGAGTATCGCGACACTCACGACCTATCGCGACACCTCACGAGCTATCGCGACACTTGGGAGTATCGCGACACCTCACGACCTATCGCGACACCTCACGACCTATCGCGACACCTCACAACCTATCGCGACACCTCACGACCTATCGCGACACTTGGGAGTATCGCAACACCTCACGAGCTATCGCGACACTTCACGAGCTATCGCGACACTTGGGAGTATCGCGACACCTCACGACCTATCGCGACACTTGGGAGTATCGCGACACCTCACGGCCTATCGCGACACCTCACGAGCTATCGCGACACTTCACGAGCTATCGCGACACTTGGGAGTATCGCGACACTTCACGACCTATCGCGACACCTCACGAGCTATCGCGACACCTCACGACCTATCGCGACACTTGGGAGTATCGCGACACCTCACGACCTATCGCGACACTTGGGACTATCGCGACACCTCACAAGTTATCACGACACCTCACGAGCTATCGCGACACTTGGGACTATCGCGACACCTCACGAGCTATCGCGACACCTCGACCCGACCTATCGCGATACATGGGCTTAACGCATGAAAATTTAGAGTAAATTAATTGACTGAATTGAGGTATCTTTGGGTTTAATCTTGGACACATTGGGAGGATATAAGAGCCTTAGGAGTGGGCAAAGGACCTAGAAACCAGGGAGGAATTTCCTGAACCCTGAGAGCCTGTTTGGACCCCTAAGTGCCTGAAGGGTCATAACTTCACCATACGAACTCCGATTGATGAGATTTTGGTCTCGTTGGAAAGCTTGTTGAAAATCCTACGTGGACCTTGACTGGTTTTTTGTAGAATCATACGTGGAGTTTTAGAACATGTATTTTCAAGTTGGCCTTTAGGTGAGACTAGGTGGTCCTAAGATTGAGGGGGTGCAGTGAGTTACTCCAGGGGGGACTGCAAATATTGATGTGTGTCTTTCAATTACTTGTGGTAATAGAGTTATACTGACTGGTGAGCTTTTGCAGGAACATTGTGTGCACTCAAGGCAATCTAAAGCAAGCTAGCAAGGGTGAGTACCAAGCTTGGGAGAAGACTTCCTGGGCTTGTGTAGCAGTCTGGTCAACCAGCTAATTGAGGTTGGAAGATCTCTCAACCCTCCTTTGTCAATTCCTAGCCTAGGCTAAGTACGACTTAGGTGTGGTAATTAATTAGGGCAACGTTAGGCACGAATCAAGTCCAAGAGAATTAATCAACCAAGTGCAATAATTAAGTAGGTCTTAAGTGCGAAAACCCTAAGGGACAAAAGGTAAACTGGAGTCGATCACTTATCAAGTGCGAAATTCACTTAAGTACTCCTGACGACACGATTTCCGACAAGATCATAAACATAATATTCAACTCAAAAGAACAAAGTGATTGGTGCAAATTAACCTGCAACGAGAGTGTGCCTAGGTCCAAGGGGGTAGATAAATCAGGCATATGAACCTTAGATCAGGCAGACACTTAGGCCGAGACAGACAAAGCCTCAGATCTTCTGAAGCTAGTGTCAATCACACTGCCAGGTCTTGGGCCCAACAGTTGAGTGATTACCCATACACTCCCAGATCAGAAACAAGTGATTCTGAGATGTCCTATCACATGGAGAGACCAGTAGGTAGTTCAGGGGTGGCTTATCTAGAAAAGCCAGAGGGACCTTACAAGACTCAATTGGAATACATCAGGACGAATCGTCTAGGTGCTCGCATCTACGAAGACGGACTGAGAAGATCTGTGGTCCAGATTAAGAACCCTGATCAACCCCATGGACTAGAACACCCGGTAGTGAAGTTTGAGAATGGAGCATACCTAGATAAAGAAGGGACTGTATATGTAGTCACCACTCTTCCTGATAGAACTGATGAGTTTGGAAATGTGATTGCAGAAACCGATATGGGTGATTTAGAGCAAGGGAACTTAGAGAGAGAGCCAAGAACTCCCCGGGGTAAATCTGTCTTGACCAGAATCATGACTCCAGAGTGGATTCCACAGGATAATAAAAGCATAGATCTGCTTTTAAACCGAGAAACCGATGAGGCTTTTTGGAGATATAAATCTGCTCAACCTCAGGAAGTGAGTGCCCTCACAATCTATGAGTTTAAAGACCCTGATAGCCCAAGCCAAGTAACCTACCTAGACAATGCATCAGAGAGAATCTTCATGGTCACTGAGCATGGCAGACATGCCTACACATGGAAGGGTGAATTTTTTTTTCCCCAACCAAGGTCTAATGTGTCCTTTGGTCACCAAGGAGCTGGGACCTCCCAAGCTCATGGAGCTCAAAGAGATAGAAGTAGAGACAAACCTGAGGTAAGTTTTGCCAACTCCCTGGGAAGAGAAAGAACGGGAACGGAAAGGAATAGAGTGGGACCTGAGGGACATAGAACCCCATGGAATCAAAGGAATGATGACGATTTCCCTTTGCCAAGACCGAGAGAACACACTAGGACCCTGCGACCAACTCAACTGGTGAAGTCCATGAAGAATTACTTCGATGGCACTGGAGACCCTTATGACCATGTGGCAGAACTTCGGCAAGTCTTGAAAGCGGAACAGGTAGAGGACCTATTCACACAATATAATGCTTTTGGTCTAACCCTTAGGAACACTGCCCTTACGTGGTTTCAACCACTGAACGAGAGGCATTTCAGAAACATAGACCAGCTCTTAGAGGCATTTATCATTGAGTTTTCTAAGAGTGGGATCAGGCACAACACTTCCTCACTAATTCATAGCTTCAAACAAACACCTCAAGAGACGATCAGACTAGCTGGAAGAAGATTTAGGCAGTACCTGGAGAGATGCTCGATGCCGGAGTTACCCACACCAACCAAACAAGTGGCCTTGTTCTTAGATGGATTGTTGAGCACCAAGCTCATGTCATATGTGTATCTGAAGGACCCCAGAACGATAGAAGAGTGTGTGCGCATGTGCATAGACATTGAGGACAATCTAGGTGAGGAATTAGAACTATCAAAAATCTATAAGGATTCTGATAGCTCTAGTAGCCTCACATCTGGTCAATCCACATCCATTGAGGAACTTGCAGAGAAGGTAGCTCAAAAACTAGGTGTCTCTAGCAAACAAATTCCGAGATTTGCCCCAGTTAAGCGGTGTTACACTTGTGGCGGTGACCATATGGCAAATGTATGTCCCATTATGGCCCAACCCCAGGCGAATCCTAGTAGCCAGTACTGCACCATAGAGCGCAGGTACACCAACCACACTGCACAAGACTGCCCATATAACAAACAAACTGTTAGGCAAAATTACCCTCAGCCATATCCACAACAGGGTAGATACCAGAATCAGTACCCACCACAACAATACAACAAACCACAGCAAACTTATCAACGACCTTATCAAGGGCAGCAGAGACCTCAACCAGTCCTAGTGCAGCAACCCCCTGCTCCAACCAATGTGATCCCAGTGAAATATGCATCTGCTGAAGAAAATCCGAACAGAGCCATAGTCCCAGTCACCCCATTGCTATCAGACAGTGATCCAAGTGACCATAGTTTTGACTCCACACATATTGATAGCCCACAGGCTTACTACATGCAGTCACCCGAGCATAACGAGTCATACTATTATGAGGACCCAAGTGAAAATAGTGGGGAGCCTGAGTATGCCAATGTCATGTACACAAACCCCAACTCTAGACCTCAACCTAGGCAGGTACGGACCCCATTTCCTAGAGGACCATGCTTCAGATGTCAGGGAGATCACCTTATATGTGATTGTCCACTGCCTGCCCCTACACAACCTCAACCAGTAACCATTCAGGGTTTCTGTCAAGACTGCGGGAAAGAGCATCTCCTACGAGATTGCCCAAAGAACCCTAATAACATGCCTAAAATCACTCCTATCAATGTTGTTGGGTTAGTTGTAGACTCCACAGGGAGTGTGACTTCCACTGCACCTGTGCAAGTGATCACAAGAGCCCAAGCACTACAACAAAACCAAGGTGTTGGTCAGGAAAAGAGCCCCGAGGTGAGTGAAACAGAGAGCATAACCAAAAAGAGGACTAGAGCCTGGAAGGATAGTCGTGAAAGAATGAAAAGGCAATGGCAAAAAAAGATGAGCGAACTTGAAGAAAGCTTGAGAGAAACCAAAGCAATAATCATAGAGATCACATCTCAACCGCACTCTCACACATTCCCACTGCTACCATCCCCATCACCCTCCATCCCTCCACCCTCTAATACACCCCACGTAACCCACCCACCACCCCGAGTAGGATCAGTATTAGCTGATCCCACTCCTGAAGACATAGACATGATGCTTAAAGCATATCAGGCCAGAATCCAAGAAGGGCCAAATGTAACGGATCATGACAAGTGCTACCCTAGAGCTGACCTAGAGATAGAAAGAACCAAGCTTTGCGCGAAAATGGTCGCATTGGCTCAGACTATGTTTGAAGCCAGTCGCCTTTTCAATTACTCGGGCTCAGCCAAGACACAATTACACTTGGATGGACTTCTAGAGAAGTTAGAGGGCATAATTGCAAGATCTGCCAAGGAAGAAAAAAATCAAGAAAGAGATAAAGCAAGCAAAAACATGACCCATCCCCCACCGGAAGCTTATGTGCCCAATTCCACTGAACCAGACAACCCCCCCTCCCTAGAAAGAATAGAGAATATAATGGCACAATCACAAAAGGGACTCGCCCCTCAACACCATGACAAGGCTAGTGAAAGAGCAGGTCTTCCTACCCAGAAAGCCTATGTGCCTGAGGCCTACGTGCCTAACTCTACGGAGCCAGACACCTCTTCTTCTATGAATCAATACACACCAGAATTCTTGCGAGAGATTCAAGAAGAGAAATGGGCTAAAGAGAGTGAAGTTCCTCCTCCCATTGAGCTGGTGGATGACACACATGATCAATTCCCACAAGACCTTCCTTCCATTTATGGAGAGCAGGAGAGCGCCCAATCTCAAGAAAGATTAGACTTCGAGTCTAATTCTTTACAAGAACTACCCCATTTCACAGGCCCATGGGAAGCAAAGTCCGCCTGTATGAGAGCACCTACAGTCATGGTAAAAAATGAGGACTCAGTCTTACCTAGGAACACAGAGGTAGTGAAAAACACTAAAGTGCAGTGCAATCTCAAGTTAGAAGAGCTACTCAAGGTTAGACCTGAATTATGGAAACATGTCGCCAAACAAGTACCAGCGATAGTGAAACCTCATTCCCAGGTAGGATCACATAGGACAGTGCCAGAGATACCCTTGGATAAGATAGGAGATATGTGTGAAGGTGAAGAAGGGAACACCTATCTTCCCATCACCTACCAGGAGTACACCACCAAGGCAATTTTGGACTCAGGTGCAGGAGTTGCAATTGCTACAACTTCCCTATGGAAGCGATGGGGCAAGCCAGCACTCCGACCAACGAGAATGAAATTGCACATGGCTGATGGTCATATTGAAAGGCCCTTAGGATTGCTAGAAGGAATAACTCTCACTACATGTGGGGTTGAGTTTGAGCATACTTTTTCTATATGCGACTTTAGCAAAAACCAAGCCTACGAGATGATTTTGGGAAGGCCATTTATGCGGCAATTGCAAGTAGTCCAGGATTGGGGAACCAATTCCTTGTATTTGCAACATCTAGGTGTTACAACCAAAGTCAATCTTAAGGATTACTCTCATAGAGACGTACCGCCTATTCAATGGAATCCCATCCATAGAGCCAAAGATGAGACTGAGTCTGTGCATTCCATAGAATCCGGATCCTCGTGGATGCATGAAGACACCCACTTATGGATGTGTAAGGTAGCAGTAGAAGAAGAGAAGAGAGAGAAAGCTAGAGAGGTAGGTGCAAAAGAAAACCATAGATCAATTCAAGACCCAGCCTATGCACCTGTAGTCTTTCCTGATGAGGAATTTGAACCCCATGGTTGGGCAGAAATCCTAGCAACAATGGACGTAGCCATCAATGAAGAACAGTGGACACCTCACTGTGACGAGGATGGCTATGACATCTCTGTATTCTCCATAGAGGCAATCATGGGAGATGCAGTTTTAGAGGAATGCGAGCCTAGCCCTGATGCATTTGAAGATGCAAGTGACTCAGATCTAGAGTCAATCATTATGGACCCACCCTTTGCATCAGATGAAGAATACTTCCATGAAGTAGAGTTTCAACCCCAGAGGCATGGAGAGCTTACAAATGATGTAAGATTAGCCACACATGTGACCCCGAAGGAAGAAGGAAAGAAACGAAAGAAGAGAGAAGTCTCACCAGAAGAGGAAGAATCTTTGTTTGAGGTCCCAGAAAATTTTAAGAAGTATGAGATAGATGACAGGAGAGTCATGATCAGAATGCCTAAACGTGAGGCACAAGCAGGAGAAGCCTATGATAGCAAGGAAACTACCAAGAAAATAGTTGTCGCCATCGAGGAAGGAGAAGAAAGGTGCACATACATAGGTCATGACCTGACAGAAGAGGAAGAACAAGAGCTGATAGCCTTGCTAAGAGAATACCGAGATGTATTTGCTTGGAGTTATAAGGACTTGAAAGGGATAGACCCTGATATATGTTCACATACAATCCCCATGACCTCAGACGCCAGACCCTCGAAACAGAAGCCCTACACATACAATGATAACTATGCTGCTAAGATCAAAGAGGAGATAGATCGACTGGTTGAAGCCGGATTCATCTATGAAATTGAGCACACTGAGTGGGTATCCCCCATTGTAGTGGTGCCCAAGAAAAATGGAAAGCTGCGTGTGTGTATTAACCTTAAAAAAGTTAATGCCGCCATGATTAGAGACAGTTATCCGCTTCCTATCACTGAGCATCTATTAGAAAGGGTAGCAGGCAAGGAAGTGTACAGCTTCCTAGATGGGTTTTCGGGCTACAATCAAGTAGCCATTGCTCCAGAGGATCAACATAAGACGGCTTTTGCCACGGAGTGGGGCATATTCGCTTTTAGGGTAATGCCATTCGGGCTGACCAATGCTCCCGCAACCTTCCAAAGGCTGATGTGCCATGTATTTAAGGAGTTCCTGAGGAAGAACTTAGAAGGCTATGTTGATGATCTTTGTGCTCATTCCAACATAAGGCAAACCCATATTCCCGAACTCAGACAAATCTTTGACAAATGTAGAGAATATCAAGTCTACCTGAACCCAGAAAAGTGTGTCTTTATGGTCAGGGAAGGCAAGATTTTAGGACACATAGTGTCAAAGAATGGCATATCCACTAATGAAGAGAAAGTGAGAGCCATAGCAGAGCTACCTAGGTCAAGGAATGTCAAGGAAGTACAAGCTTTCATGGGGCATTGTGGTTACTACCGCCGGTTCATTCACATGTATGTTGTCATTGCAAAGCCCATGTACGGACTTCTGACTAACTTTGAGTGGACTGATGAATGTGAGAATTCCTTCCAGGAGCTTAAACGAAGATTATGTTCAGCACCAATCTTGACCACTCCAAATTGGAGCAAGCCATTCCATGTTCATGTGGATGCCTCCAATTATGCTATTGGATGTGTACTTGCACAACCTACGGGTGAAGGGAACATGGATCTCCCTATTGCCTATGCCAGTAGACAATTGAATGCTGCTGAACGAAACTATACAACCACCGAACGAGAAGGATTAGGCATGGTATATGCAGTTAAAAAGTTTAGACATTATTTGCTTGCAAATAAGTTCAAATTTTTTACTGATCACCAAGCTCTACTGTACCTGGTAAACAAGCCATGTAATACAGGCAGATTAGTAAGATGGTTTCTCTTACTAATGGAGTATGACTTTGAGGTAGTAGTGAGAAAAGGCAGAACTCACCTAAGAGCAGATCATCTCTCAAGGCTCACATCAGGAGAAGCCCCACAAGGAGTGTCAGATGACCTTCCTGTTTAATTTGGAAGTGGTACCGCAGTGGGCTAAGCCATTGGTACCAGTATTGACATACGGGCCTAACCACCCAGTAATAAACACACAGGATAGAGAGGTAGTAAAAGCCCAAAAGTATCACATCATGGTAGGAAGCATGTATAAGCACACGGATCAAGGGATCTTGGCTTGTTGTGTGGAAGAGGACGAGCACGCGAAGTGGTTGCAATTAGCACATGTAGGTGCATTAGAGCAACACTAATCAAAACAACGAACCCTGCAAACATTGAGGAGATTTGGAGTGTACTGGCCAACGATGGAAGCAGAAGTCCATAGAATGTGCAAGGAATGCCCAATTTGTCGCACTAAGCCACCAGTGGAACATGCCACCCTTTATCGCGTGTCTCTAGTGCCAGATTGGAGCGAGCCACTAGTGGTGTTTTTGAGGACGAAAACATTCCCTCAAGATATGACCCTGATGAGGCAAAGAAGTCTAGAACAAGAGGCCCTAGATTACTCACCCATTGGTGATAATCTATCCAAGCGCGGAAAAGATGGTTACCTGAGACTATGTGTTCATGAGAATGAATATCTAAAGATCTTGGAAACTGCTCACCAGGGTGTAGCAGGAGGACACTTTGGTCCAGATAGGGTGATCAAAGCAATCCTATTTGCAGGATTTTGGTGGCCCACCCTTCACATGGATGCACATACCTATGTGAAGAGGTGTGAGATTTGTCAGCGAACCCAGTATCCTATACGCAAAGATGAGATGCCCCTGAAGCCCATGATGGGCGGACGTGCATTCTCTAAGTGGGGAATAGACTTTGTAGGTCCTATCAATCCCCCAGCTAAGGGTTCCCATGCTGAGTATATCATCGTTGCCACGGACTATCTAACCAAGTGGGTAGAGGTAAAAGCCACAACGAAGAACGACGCTCAGACAACTGCTAAATTCTTGTTTGAGAATGTATTCACAAGATACGGGCTACCCATAGAGCTAGTTAGTGATAGAGGCACTCACTTCTTGAATGAAGTTATTGAAAATCTGCTCCAAGAATTCTTGGTAGTGCATAAGAAGTCTGCCCCCTATCACCCTCAAGCCAATGGGCAAGCCGAAAGCACCAATAAGATCCTATGCAATGTATTGACAAAATTAGTGAACAATAAACGCTCTGATTGGGACAAACAACTACACCATGCTGTTTGGGCATACCGAGTCGCCTACAAAACGGTACTCCAAGCCACCCCCTTTCAGATGGTATTTGGCCAAAACGCCGTGCTACCTTTGGACTTCTTAATACCTACATTGAAAGTAGCATAAGAGCACGAATGGACGGGTCATGAACTCTCCTCTAGACTTTTTGACCTTGAACGATTAGGAGAAACAAGACTGAGAGCAGCTGCAGGGATATATGCAGCTAAGAAGAGACAGAAGGCATACTTTGATGCCCATGTGAAGGATAAGGGCTTGAAAGCAGGAGATCTAGTTTTAGTCTACACATTGAAACAACACGCAAGGAAGCTAGAAAAGAGAGGCTACGGACCTATGATCATCAATAGGATCTCCACGAGTGGAGCAGTACAACTAGCCACTTTAGAGGGTGATGTTCTCCCAAACTATATTAGCGGATGCAGAGTCAAGTTGTATCAGGAACCCCTCACGGAGGAAATGCTAAGTCGACTCAATACTGCTAAGCAACGTAAAGAGGAGGAAAAATGAAATCGAGAAGAAGCACAGGCAGAGGCCTTAGAGCGCATCAGACGAATGAAGTTGAGGAGACAAGGGAGGGATCAGCCTATGATTGACACTCAAGAGTCTCCAGGCTATCACGTGGCCATGTGTGAGGCTTCAGGTGAACGTACCCATAAGATAGTGGATCGACGACCTTTTGTGACCCTAGAAATAGGACAAAGAGACAGCACAACAAGCGTGAGAGCTTTAATTGATTCAGGAGCAGCCACAAGTGCAGTTCGGCTTTCTTATTGCCAGCAGCTGCAATTGGAGGTAAAACCCCTAGAAGCATATCTGATAGGATTAGGAGGTGTTGAAACCCCTTGCATGGGAGAAGTGGATCTTCCCCTCTACATACAAGAGGTCCTCATGCCAGCAAAAGTGCTAGTGTGTGAAGACGAGGATCTGACCGAACCTCTTGTCTTAGGCCAAGACTGGATCTATGATCACGCAGTCAACCTCAACCTAAGAAGTGGACTTCTTCAGGCTTGGGTAGGCCAAAGCCGTCTCACGATTGAATTAGAAAATCAAGCACTCAAACCAATAGAACAGACACCAACTCCTGGTCCCTTCAGGAATCCACATGAAGATAACAATGTTGTTCTTGTCCAAACTTCTATGGTGCAGAGGATTGTCAATCTTACTGAAGGTACAGGAGCCAATAAGGAGTTCCTAACTAATCCAAAGAAGATTCTAAACGGGCAGACCGAACATCACTCGACACGAAGGAGGCCGCTGATCAAGAGGCAGGAGCGCCAACCCGTGCAACACGGAGCACCTCGTGGAGCGAAGCAGATCTGGATACGCAAGGATGGAAAACCCACCACTCTAATAGCAGACTCCCGAGGAGACAACAAACAAGCCACACCATCACGGACACAAGTGAAGGAGTACCCTAGGAAACCTCCTAGGCACACCACATCTATTTGGGTCCCTAAGCGGTCAAGGAAGGCTAGCCCCAATGCTAGACACATATGGGTGCCCAAGGCCTGTTTACGAGCCCAAATAGCTCCAACTCTAGTTACTGGCATAATTCAACACTCTCAAGTCTGCTCGACTAACAACGCAGGAACTCTACCTAAAAACCACTCTGACCCACACTCAGTCACATCGAGGAATGCCTGGAAATGGGTACCCAAAAGGTCCCAAATCCATCACAACCTAGTTCATAAACCGTTGCCTGTCTTTAGCTCTAAGAGCTACGAATCCCCTATCAAAGTTTGGAGACCTAAACCATGTATCAAACCCCCTGACCCAATTTTTGTAAATCCATCCACTCTGACATAGGTGCATTCCGAGTCCACTGCATAACCAAAGTAGGCATCTAGGATGATACTGACCTCTAAATCACCACTCACACCTATCACAAGCACTTCATCTCTGACCACTAACCTTCGGGATTGTCATGTTAGTATTGTGAAGGGAACACCATTACATCCTGTTTCCTATGCAACACTAATGTGCCTTTCTTCTTCTAGCAGATAAGCACCCGATTCCCATGGCAGCAGTTGCAGGCACAAGCTCTCAGGCAGGCTCTGGTGCTCAAATCAATTGGGATGCCATGCCGGTGGAGGCCCCACCAACAGCTCGGCCTGAAGAGTTCGTGAACATGCGGAGAATTCCTATTCCAGATCCACCAAGTGGCCTAACAGAAAGAGTAAAGGGGCATTCTCACTGGTTCAATGAGATGCCAGGAGATTTGGGAGACGCTGATCATATCTGGGAATCCAAGATGGAATGTGGAGGAGTGTGGTGGACCTTCCAGTTCTTCTCACGAGAATTTGAAGCATTGCAAAATGCAGCTCCTCTTCAGGATATTTGGCAGAAAGCGGGATTGCTAGATTACTTTAGTGCAGCTTTGCCTAGACCAGACTTTCTTAGGTGCTACTACTTGATTGCCACACTGAAGCCGACAGGAGATAAAGATCATTCAGGCACATTCTGGGTGCCCTCCCTATCAAACCAGGAGGAAATGAAGAAGTTTGAGTTAAATGTTACTTTAATAAGGGAAGGTCTTCAGATGTATGGCACCCATGTGCCTTCCGATCGCGATCCCTTGATACCAGAGTCAATGAAGAGCAACAGAATCAAGAAGTTGAAGGACATGTGTGCCCTCACCCCTAACATCGCCATACCCCTGCGAATGTGCCTTCAACACTTCGCATTTCCAGCTCAAGACCGCTTTACCCAACCTCACAAGAAAATATGGTATGGATTATATTTAGCAGAGACTGGAAGCTTGCCAATTAAGATGCCTGTACGGATTCTGGATCAATTGCATGAAGCAGGCAAGCGCGGTGTGAGGAAGCATACATTACACGGCTGTTGTGCGATTACCAGAATGATTTATAGATGTCTTGCATATGACGTGCCAATAGCCAGGGCCCTTAAATATTCACAACTGGAGTTTTTCAAGGGGCGAAAGTCAGGGAATCAACCTGCGAAACAAATGCGTGGATCACTCTCCCAGGTCATGATCCCTCACGAGGCCACAGTCGAAGCTTCCCCTAGGCCAGAAGCTCAGGTCGCACCTTTCACGATCCATCTTCAAGGAGTTCAAGCTGGGGATGTGGTACAACCCGCTCCATCCGCCCCTCCACTACCTACCGATGCAGAGTTTGCATCTATGGCCACCTTCACAGAGGATCCAAACTTTGATTTTGAAAGATTCCTGTAGACGGTCCACCTATCAGACAGTGAAGGTTCCCCTGACAATGTTGATCCGGGAGCATCAGTCCAAAGAGAACAGCCACGGGGTGAGACAAGCAGAGTACATGGGGAAGAGGTGGCACAACATCCTCATGACCCAAACACACAAGTTCAGGAAGGTGCACAAAGAAATGAACCAGAAGACAGTGAAGAGGAAGCCCCTGCCTACACGGCACAACTCAAACGGCTATACAAGACAATCAAGCAGGTACAAAGAAGACATAAGATGACAGAAGAGATGAATAGAGCTCTAGTGAACCAAATGCTTCAAGCCGAGAATGTCGACTCACATTTTGTTGAATCATTGAATCTATTGGCAGAGACATGTGGGATCGGGGAAGCATTGAGGACAATGGTCTATCAGGAGAACCGTACCTATGATCAACGAAGGATTGATACACGGCCACGACGAGGAAAAATGATTCAAATGGAAGTCTCTACTACCTTGCCTACCACAATTTCAGAGGATGTTCACATGACGAGCCCAAGTCCCACTGACGAACAAGATGTAATTACACAGGTACCATCTCCACCGTCACCTTCCATTCAACCCTCAGAACCCTTCTCCACTAGTCTTTCTGAACAACCGATATCCACCCATCATGAAACCATTGTACACACCTCTGTTTTTACATCCTTCCCTTTACCCACATCCATCACTTCCACCCAAATTTTTGAACCTCACACCGGTCATCTTGCCACCGATCAAACCATAATAGGTCACCCTTCCTATCTCCCTGCCCTTGGACAACCACTTGCCACTAGCCAGACCTTATCCCATCCTTTTCCATTCACCCACACCCAAACCCTATCCACCACTTCCCTAGTAACTGCCTCATACTCAACCCAAGTCACACAACCGTCATTCTGGACAAACCTTGTAAATATACTCCAACACGTGGATAATTATAATAAAAAGTCCCTTTTCCAACCCCACTCCCCCACATTCACTGCCACCACTATCACACCACCCACCATTCCTGTATTCACAGTTCACGACTCTCACGTCCAATCCCATGGACATCTCACCATCCATAGGATCACCCACCACCACTGTTATTCCAACATCACCACGTGTCATTTCACTCACGTCACCATTTCCAACCACTGTAGGCACAACATCCACTTTTCCCTTTCCCATCTCCCGACCCCTTGCATCTTCCACCCTTACCCCTGCACCCACCTCATTTAGTCATGCACTCAACACCATGCTCGAAGCTGCTGCCCAACTTAAACAGGAATACAGGTTATTAGAAGAAAACAATAAAGAGCTCTGTACTTTGTCATCCCACCTCCAGGCACGTGTCACGGCCTTGGAGTTGTCTAATACAGAATTACAGCAGGAGGTGACCACCCTCCAACAATATTAGGTGGAGCTCGAGTCCACACATACAGAGAAGAGTAGGGCAACAGAAGAACAACTTAGAGATCAGCTAGCCCATAATGCTAGACTACAACGAAACATGGCTCTACTCCGACGCCATTTAGCGGCTGCTCAAGAAGAAAACAAAAGACTACAGCAACAAAATCAAGACAACCTCGAAGCAGCCATTGAAAATACTCCAGGGGCACCCATCGACCCTGCTAAATTCCAAGCCATCCCCTTAGAAAACATACAACAAATATTGGAAACTTATGCCAATCTCTTAGAAGCACATGATCAGCTTGCTGACCAAGTCAAAGACCTACAGAAAGCCCAAGTGCCTACACCACACCAACGAGAACCTAAAGAGATGGCCAATGCTGCAACCTCACCAGAGCCGGAATTATCAGTAACCAATGAAGTACTACAGCTACGTCAGCAGGTGGCCGAGTTAAAAATTAAGTTATTACAATATGAACGACCCCCCTCCCCACCTGATCAGCCAAGTGAAGAGGAGACCATTGTCATTCCGATGGAAGAAACATTCGAAGATAATTATGAGCCACAACCTCTTCCAGGTGGCAGGATCACTGAAGAGGGACAGGATACATATGAGGAACCCCCGTCAGCATGGATGAAGCAGGTAGAGGAGATGGGCCACACTCACGAAGAGCATGTTGCAACTCAGATGCTAGCCATGAAAACCATAGAGGAGACCATACTCAAGTCTGAATATTTCTCGAACTTGGCTCCTAGGCGGTTGATAACTAGCTCAGAGTTACAATATAAACCTTATTTTGTATTGTTGGCGGACTACAATGCTGAGATCAAACGCATAACCAACAAGTACCCCTCTTTCGCAACACAATTCGAACCCGAGGACATCCCAGAGGCAGCCAAAAAAGGGGCCATATTCCAGCCCATATGGAGGCAAAAGTTACTGGAGACCTATCCGGAAATGTTACGAACATGGGATCATGCTCCCATGCATCTAAAATATAACCCATGCTTTGGACCAGTACAAAGAAGACGCTCCTGGAAAGCATTCGCCATCAAGGTTCAGAACAATGTGAATTGCAAACAGTGGCTGAACTACCCCAAAATCGCACCACCAACAGGCCCACCTACAACAGCGTACATGATGGAGACCATCCGATATTGGCTTCCACGCCTCCACTCCATGCCAGATGTAGTTGCACAGGTGCTACTCAAGATATTTGATATGATGCAGGTTGTGCTCAAAACCTTCCGCAACGTATGTAACATTCAGCCTCCGATTCCCGGCTTCATCAATGGTAATTATGACCTCCTGTATGATATGAGCACAACCCCAAGCATACGAGTTGCTTATGCATGGCACGCGCGCATCAGATATCTCCCTGCCTGCTATAAGCAAACTTTCGACGACATGTTCACCACGGGATTTTAAGAAGCACATTCAGAGGTATTTGCACCACGACCAACCCACCTGCTGCAACTATTTGCGTGCGAGCAAACAATGCATTCAGAGCTCTACACTACGCCACAACCTAACATGCCTAGAGCAGTGAATTGGGATGCCCTCCAGAGCGATTTGGTCCGGGGACTACGTATAAAAGAACAAGAATTGGCAACCGACCTCCTGCAGAAGTACATCGATCAAACAGTGGAGCAGAGGTCTGTCAGAGGCGACAGACCCTAGGGGGGGGAGAGTGTTGACAGTATACGGGAAGAAGCAAGTACGGACACACATGCAGATCTAGCACTAAGGCAACCTTCATTTTTTTCAAAACCCTTACATCATTTTAAAGTGATTCTCATCACTGAAAACCCCTGTAAATACCATTTTCACCTTTTTGTAGCTCCATTTTGTACAAGCCGAGGAGTCCTCGAGCTTGAGGAGCCTTAGAAGTAGTTGCCTGCCAATTTTCATATTTTTTAGATCTCATTTGAGCCCTCAAATGAACCCTGGAACCTAATTTTTAACTAGGCCGGACACTAGGTCTGGACAGGGCCAAAGCTAGGCAAAAACTATAAATAGAGCTAGAGAGCTCATTTTTGGGGTAGCTTCTTGTAGTTTTGAGCTTGTATGAGAACTTGGTTGTAATAGAAGTGATTCCATTGTCTTACTCTCTTTGTTCTTGCCGTGTGTGCGAGTGTGTGTGTATGTGTGTGCATGTTGGTGTGCTTCTCACTCACACATTTGTGCCTTCACTTGCTCGAGGTCTTCATACCATCCTCATGTCTTCCCGGATTGACATTAAAGGAGGTGCTACTCATCACTGAGCTACAGCCTCGCAGAGATTCCACTTGACCTGATAGATGACACGAAAAACTACCGTTGGCCATTGTACCTCTTAGTGCCTCAAGCCTCGCCGCTAGGTCTCTTAATCCTTGTTTGTTGTGCTCAATATCACTCTGATATTGGAACAGGTCACAGTCGATGCTTCGAAAACGATTCCATATTTGCTCCATCTCTTCGTCTAAATTTCTCATCTTTTTCTCAGATCCGAGGGGAATATCCTCCCTCTTCTCAACTCGAAGAGTCAACTTCTCAACCTCCTCTCTAATTGATCTTTCCTCCCAAATCCTACTCATATTTTCTACATCCAAATCATCTACCTTTTTTGACAATTCATTCTTCATCCTTTCTAACTCTGTTCCGAACGCATCCAACCTATCCAACATGGCTTTCAGCTCTCCTTCCATTTTTCCTACTTTTGGGTCCTCTACCTGTCCTCGTGTCTCATCATCTTTCCTATTCATCCACCTACCGAGCTTGCTACTCAACCTTGCATTCTCTTTCTCTACACGTCTCAGTTTCTCATCGCTCTCTGCTTGGACACTTTTCATTCTTTCTAACTCCAAGTGGAACTCTTCCGCTACCTTACCCGCTTCGTCATCATATCTACCAACCATCTCTCGTAATTTCTTGATTTCCTCTTCCATTCGATCGAGTCTCTGTGCCAAGTCATCATCATATTTAGGGGAATCCTCCTCGATTGCAACGCTATAGCAATTGACTATCATCAAGCCGATTCTTAGGTCTAAGACCACGTTTTCATGCTCAGATGTCGCAAGGCCTTCCCTCAAGATCTTGTTCACTTTCAACTCCTTATTTCTATTCTCCACCTCTTGCAACTGTTCTACACACTTTGCGACAACCTCTCCTAATCTTGCTTGACTTTTCTCCAACTTTTCTATGTTGGTCCTCTCGCTATCCCGCTCTACCCGAAGCAAATTGACTTGACATTCAAGGCTCTTTACGAGCTCCATCAAAGCTTGATTCTCAGATTCCCTATCCATGTTTCCATTCACTCTCACAGTCTCTGTTGATGAAGCGACTGCACTTTGCAATGTGCTCGACTTTCTCGCAACACCAACACTGAATATAATTCGAGATTGGACCAACACAATGACATTCATATGCATGACTTCCCATTGAGTGTCCAAACCTGCTTCGACTTCTAGTCCATTTGGGGTTCATAAACCTCAGGCCGACCTGTTGAAAGTCCCTAACTTGCATTCTTTGCGACATTTTTCTACCAAGGCCAACGCACTCAATCTGGGTCGATGGGTTGTGCCGCACGATTGGGACACCGAGCGTACTCGTGGCACGACTCTATGAGGAGTGCCAAGCCAACTCCCCAGTAGGATCGCCAAATGTTGAGTCCTAATGCCCAAGTGAAAGATGCATATACACGCCTTTATTTGACTCAAACCGCTCGGAATCAGTCCACTTAGATTACCTCGAGCCCACAATTATCTCTGGTCAATCTTATGCCACTATCATCTTTATTGATAGTCAGAGTGCATTTGGAAGTTGCAAGGAACCCTATGTTCCATGTTTGCACAAAGCACATTGAGTGGCACTATCATTATGTCAAGGAGAGACTCTCTATTGGAGAGATCAGTTTGGCTTATGTGCCCACACACAACAATGGTGGGGAGCCTTTCATAAAGTTTCTACCTAGGGAGAAGTTTTAAGATTTTTGCAAATCTTTGGGATTACTTCCTTTTGTGGATTGATTTCATTCAACATAGCTTGACATTTTCTTATACATAACTGCCATGTCATTGTTCACTACATCAGTCCAAGGGGAACTTTCTTATATGTTTTGGTAGTGATATGTGTGAGGAGATGATTGGATACACTCCAGAAATGAGGTGGTGCTGCACAAATCCTGCTCTACACCTGCCAATGTACCTTCATAGTACCTTAGTAGACACCTTTAGCTTCCCAAATATGCATTTGGATCCATAATCTATTGTTGGGTTGTAGGGTATGCAAACATCCTCAATTGTGCATGGGAACCCTCCCTAGACCATGAGAATAAACCTCTGTATATATTTGAGTGTCACATGTGAACACTCCCCTAAAAGCACTTTTTAATATTTCCTTATACCATAGTGTAGGAAACTCTTGAAGACATCACCTTTTTGGCTCTTCTAGGACAATCCCACGTTAAAATCCCACACATGCATATTCTTGGGATTTGGTGGTTACAAGAATTGATTTTGGAATATCCTAGAAGATATGTTACTTAGAGAGAGATTCACTTTTTGAATTTTCAAAAGAGCACATGGGGAATAGAGCTTAGCCTATATATAGAAGCTAATTTTTGTAAAGAGGGGAGCTTTTGGTCGACGTGCTCTCATGTAATATCTCTTATGAATGGAAGAAGGCTCTCTTTTACTCCAAGACTATTTACATTTATGTATTGTGTCTTTGTGAGTGTGTGAGAGTGGTGTGTGTGTGCCTATGCATGTCTCTCCTTTGTGTGAGTAGAGTAGCTGCATTTCTTGTATTTTCCTCATGGACTAGGATCATTGACTCCCTATTCTCCATGTTTTCAGGCATGTGGCATAGCATGTGTTTGATGCCAATGGCTTGAACATGTTGGAGGTAGGGGTGGATGAGAGGAGAGTCACTCTTGGGCCTTCCTTCTTGCTTCCATGCAAGGTGGTGAGGGTTTTGTTCTTCTCTTGCTACAATCTCAACAAATTTTTGGCACCGTTGCCGGGGATGGCCGGCCTTTCATCACTTGGGGAGCTCAAGAACATGTGGTAAAGTATTATGTTGCAATTTTTTTGCTCAATTGCGTAGGATTTGAGTTCTTGCATGGCACTTTCACCCTTCCATTGGGCCATTAGTTCCCCATTTTTTTTGTTTCATTCCACTTTGTTTGATGCACAAAAAACACCCCCTAACCCCCATCTCTCCCTCACTCTCATACACATATACACACTCACTCATCCACTCTGACATCAACCCCATCTCTATCATTTCTTGAAGTTGGTGTCTATCTTGGAAAAAGGGATGGTAGTTTTAATTCTTTTCCCTCCTTTCTTTCATTTCTATAAATAAATTTTGGTGATCTATTCCACAAGGAGATTTCTCTCGGATTATGGATAAATGTCTATAATGATTGATTAATCCAAACAAAATTTGAATATATGTAGGTCTTTCTAAGGCCCTCTTTAGCATTTTATTGGCTCTACCATGGACCAGATGCATTAATGCAAACAAGGTGGTACACCTGTCGTTGTGGAGTAGTTGGCGAGTTCTTTAACTCCCCTCTCTCCTTGCTGGTAATGTCGTGCACGGGTGGAAGGGGTGTACATCCCTTCCACTCTCCATCTTTTTCCTTTTTCCTCCTGATCTGCTAGTGGAGCTATGCTCCGTGCTCATCTCTGTTGTAGAACCACCTCTACACACCCCTCTTGACCTTCCCTATTACGAAGCATGGCAGAGGGTTGTCTTTCTGGTCATTTTCTCACATCTCTGGCAGCTCGGTGCCATCTCGTAGTCACACCAAACTAAAGGATGCTGTCAGCGGTGCCTACCCCTAAAGGAGGGCTCGACACCTGTGCAATCTGTGATGATCTCTTACATCTTGCTAGAATGCTTGGCTCCCTGTCGACTAATTTCATGCTTTCATTTGTGCACAGACCTCCAAAGAACAAGGTCAGATGTGATTTCTATTATGCTCTTTTTGATGAGGCCATCAAGGTTGTGTTGCAAGCTACCCCTGGGGTTTAAAGCTACACGAGTACCTGTGGAATCAATTTCTGATGGTTTTTTGTTTTACGTGGCTTCTTGTGAGAAGGAGTATTGCTTCTATCAAGGTCTGATTTGGATGATTTTCTATCATCATTGCTATCTCGGTAATGATCACTCTGGCCATGCTACAGAGGAAAGATATATCACTCGCCTAATGCATGGGTTTCTCTCAATTTCGGCTTATTCATCTATTTCTCTCGAGTAGCTTACTCTTGAGCATATATGTGCTTCACTATAAGATCGTGCATCACTTGCTGTGGTACTCCTGTCTGGTTTAAGAGTTACCTGCTTCACACTTCTCCTCCTGCTGCTCGTGCCCAAGATCGGGTCAAAGATCTACTCCGTCATCTAGCTGTTGTTGGGTCATGCCCTCATGGGCTCTCACTTGCTGTCTGGCTTTTTCTCACACTCTTCGCTACTATGCCACAGCTGAGCACCATTTTCCCTATCCGTGGCACTTCAGATGGTTGCACGAGTGATTGTGCAATGCTTCTATTTTGACATGAAGCACCTCTATGTCTTCCCAGATCAAAGGGTTTGCGGTATTCTATGAAGTTCCCTTGCATGAAGGAAGGGATATGTTTTGGGTGATGCAGATTCTGTGATAAAGAAATGGGGAATAGTTCTCATTGGGATGTTTGCCTTGCCCGTGGAAGCGGAGGTGTTTTATTTGCAGTTATTTTCTGATGGCTTACCTCCATGATTTTTTGGGGAATTTTCTTTATCTTAAGATTTGTCCTAGAAGATGTCTTTCTACAAAATCAACTTTGCTCGCAACCATTGCTGGAAAAGAATGATGTCTGCAACGCTTCATGTTTTTGTTTATTCATATTTGCATCAATACACTCGCACTCCAGGAAATCTTGATAAAGTCTCTATGACATGCTTCTACTATGATTGTCCTTTTTGAGGGGTTACATCTTGCAAGACTTTGAATAGGTTGAATGTGAAGGATTTATGTTTCAAAGATCTGCAGACTGTCAACAAGATGCATCCCGAATTCGATCTTTACCGCCATGCCATATCCTGAGGATGGTTGCTACACATGTGGACGATGGAATGAGAACCAATCTGTGGTAAACCTTGCAAGTGATTGTGATTATTTTTGTTGATCACATTAATCATCCTTGGATAAAAATTTTTGGAAGTTTTTTGCCCTCTATATTTCTTTATCACACCATCAGATAAATGAAGATATCTAAACGATTTTTTTTAACATGGATGGTTAGAATGGACTGACTTAAGATATATGGAACACGTTTTATGCCTCTTTGCAGATATGTTTTAACACAGGGATGGCTTTCCTGAATGCTGTTTGTGTGGGCTCCTACTCCCCACTTGAGTTAGATTCTAGGATTGATTTATGTTTGAAGTCGAGTGACTCCCCCACTTAGGATTAACCTTTTCTGTTGCATTGAGTGACTAACAGGTTCAATTAGCCAGAGTTGGGTTAGCATTTTGTGTGATTGTCCACTTTAATAGCATCATGTCTGAAACAGGTGTTGTATTCTTGAATGTCTATATGGTTGATGCTAATTGCTTGCATGTTGGGAGAATGGTTATGTCTAGGCCCCAATGCACTTAAGAAGATTTTCTCCATTCTCTTGTGTCTAATCGAGCAGCGAATACTTTCAGTGAAAAGATTTCCCTGGTGCCATATGTATGCATTTGTGTGTTTCGGAAATACATGTTTTAGTGAATGTAAAGGAGGGTTGTATATTGATGATCCACGGCATGAATCCTCACCATCAATTAGGCTTGAGGATTTACTTTCATATTCAGTAGATTAAGAGGTAGCATGGAGGATGACACATTGCTAAGCTCTTCAATCTCAGAGGGAGACTTGAAATGCATTGATGCATATTCATTTGGCCCATAGGAATCTTCTTTGAGTATGTGATTGCCCATGGACATAGGAGTGGTGATGAATGCTCACTTTTCAGATTATGTAACTTTATGTCTTTCCTGACCATGCTTCAAGGTTCTCTACAGGTGTTGGGCCCCTCTTGACTGTCATATTTTCATGAAGGCAGAATGAACTAATCTTCATACTCTCATGTTCCAATCAAACCATGATATATGTCTTGCATTTTTCTGTTGACATAATTGTCACGAGGAAGGAGATAAGGAAGAGAGCTCACACACACACTCTCACAATCAAAGAGAAGCACACACTCAGATTGAGGCAAGGAAGAATGATCTTCTTCTTCTTCTTCTATTACATAAAAAGGAATGTACAAGGATGAACTAAAAAAAGAATACAACAAGTGCAATATATAAAGACTAGTACATAAGGAAAAAAATAATGTCCATGAGTGAGTGAGCTGGCAAGAAACAAATGTGCCATCACTCTCGGTAGATAAATCTAATAAAGCTCAATGAAGTATCCCTGACATATATCGACATGACCACTATACATATCAGAGAAATGAAAAACTGATATGTGTCATCCTAGATCATCACATGTTGAGCTTGATATCTCAACACTCCCCCTCAAGCTCAACATAATATCCTATAATCCAAGCATCTCTCGAAACTTCTTCAACTTCTCAGCTCCAAGTGCTTTGGTGAAAATATCAGCAACCTGCTCATTTGTTCTCACATAAACAAGATCAATGTCACCTGCTAATACCTTCTCTCTGATGAAGTGATAATGTACTTGGATATGCTTTGTTCTGGCATGAAAAACATGGCTCTGTGCTAACTGTATGCTGCTAAGATTATCACAATAGATAGTGATAGGCTTTTGCACTTCCACACCTAAATCTACAAGTAGCATCTCCAACCATGATGCCTCACATGCTGCCATTGCAGCACCTCTATATTCTGCCTTTGTATTCGACAAAGCAACAGTGGGTTGCTTCTTGCTGCTCCATGTAATAGCTGCACTCCCAAGTGAGAATAGAAAACCACTAGTAGATCTTCTATCTGGAATGCTACCAACCCAATCTGCATCAGTGTATCCATAAACCTGAAAATCTACACCAACCTCATAAAACAATGCATAATCCAAAGTAGCACTCACATAACGTAGAGTGCACCTCAGAGCATCCAAATGTGGCTTTCTGGGAACCTGCATAAATTGACTTTCAAGTCCAACAGTATAGCTTAGACCAGGCCTTGTAATTATGAGATATATAAGACTTCCAACAATTTTCCTGTACATAGTGGCATTTTCCAATGCTTCACCTGATGCAGCATCCAACTTCAAATTTTGATCTAATGGCATTGAAATTGGCTTACAATCAGCCATGCCATACTTTTGCAGCATATTCAAGGCATATTGCCTTTGCGACATCCATATACCTATTTCTATATGTATAAACTCAATGCCCAAGAAATAGCGCAACACACCAAGATCTTTCATGTCAAATTCCTGCATAAGAAGTTGCTTTACCTCTTTGATGCTTCCTTCATTATCACCAGCTACAATCAGCTCATCAACATAAATAGCCACAATAGTGATGCCATCATCAGCCTTCCTTGCATATAGTGAGTGATTTGCATCACACATAGAAAACCCAATGTTGGTTAAGTAATTAGCAATCCTTGCATGCCATGCACGAGGGGCTTGCTTTAGCCCATACAAAGCCTTTTGCAACCTGCAAACATATTCTGGATGCTTTGAATCTTCATATCCTTGTGGCTGGTCCATATATACTTCTTCTTGTATCTCACCACGTAGGAAAGCATTCTTCACATCCATCTGATGCAAAGTCCATCCTTTTGCTATAGCTAATGCAACAAGTGTTCTGATAGTAGACATTTTAGCTACAGGGCTGAATGTTTCCTCATAATCAATGCCATATGTTTGTGCATATCCTTTCGCTACCAATCGTGCTTTATACCTGCTTATGCTACCATCAGCATTATGCTTTATCTTGTAAACCCATTTGCAACCTATGGGTTTCTTTCCTTGTGGCAATGGAACCAGCTTCCATGTATCATTTCCATAAAGTGCAGCCATCTCCTCATCCATATCTTTTACCCAATCTGCATTACCAATTGCATCTTCAAAACAAGAAGGTTCAACATCTTGTATTACCTTTGTCATGTAGGCACAATGGCGAGCCATGTAACTATCATATGTCAATCGTTGCACTGAATTACGCATCCTCCCAGATCTTCTTGGTCCCGAGTCTTCACAGAGGGCAGTCCAAGTTCCTCATCAAGACTCTTTTCTGAATCGCTTGAATCTCCATCAATGTCTTCAAAACTTGCATCTTTACCTTTCTTGGATGTATTTGATGAATTTGTTGGACTAAAAATTCCACGCAATCTTCTACTCCATAGATTTGAGCTGGAACTATTGCTTGGTGATGCATCCGGTCCACTCAAAACTTGAGATTCTGCACTTGATTTTTCAGCATTTTCTTTGTCATTTGGTTCAAGATTCAGTCCTTCTTTGGCATCTGCATAGAATCTTGACATTTCATCAAATACCACATCTCTTCTCACCTTCACCTGTCGTGTGAGTGGGTTATAACATTTGTACCCTTTTTGCTTAAGGGAGTATCCAATGAAGACACATTTTTTTGCTTTTAGATCAAGCTTCATCCTCAACTCATCTGGAACATGTGCATATGCAATACAACCAAAAACTTTGAGATGTGATAAGTTTGGCTTTTTACCTCTAAACGTCTCTTCAGGTGTAACTTGATGTACAACAGCAGTCGGAGTTCTGTTCATGATATATATGCCAGTATGCATAGCTTCTGCCCAATAACAATGGGGCATATTCTTTTTAGCCATCAAGGCTCTTGCTATTTCTGCAATATGTCTATTTTTGCGTTCAGCAACACCATTTTGTTGTGGTGTGTACCTGCATGAAAACTGACGTCGAATTCCATGATTTTTTAGAAAATTGTTGAACTCATTTGACATGTATTCACCTCCCCCATCAGATCTTGATGTCTAAATATACTTCCTTGTCTACTTTTCCACCAATGTACTATTTCTAGTACATTCTCACTAACATGCTTGTCATGTGGAAATGATGCTCTTGATTGTTTACCAAATTGACATGCTGCACATGCCTTTTGCATTTCTGCAACTTTGAAATTTGGTGGTCCATGGACAATCTCCTTTGGCTGCATCAATTTCAGCCTTTGCAATTTTGCATGTCCAATCTGTTTGTGCCACATCTCTATATCTGCAATAACTCCTGCACCTTTTGCAAACATGGCTGCATTCATTTCAAGAATCTTTACATTTAAGGTGAGCATCCTACCCACTTTATTTCCTTTGGCAACCAATTGTCCATCCTGCTTGTACTCTTCTACATATAATCCATCAGCATTGAACCTGACTTGTAATCCCTAGTCAACCAATTGTCCTACAGAAACCAGATTCTTTGTTATATTTGGAACATGCAGCACATCAGCAAGATGTTTTACCTTTCCATCCTCCATAGATAGTGCTATGTTCATGTATGCTCAATAGGATGTGATGTGTCATCACCTGTTTCAACATATCCAGGAACTGGCAATTTCTGCAAAGTACTAAACCATTCCGCATGACTAGTCATGTGATTTGAAGCACCTGAATCAACATACCAGACATTATCATTCGATTTTGAAACACCAGCACGTATTCATCATGTGATGTTGAACCATGAACAGCTTCTTAGAATCATCTGTACTTGTGGATGCATAGTTGTTTTGCTGCCTTCTGTTATTTTGACTCTTCAACCTGCAATCACGTTCAAAGTGTCTAGGTTTACCACAATTCCAGCATCCTTTACTATCATTACCTGAATCATTTCTTTGGAAATTTCTGCGACCTCTTTGGCTCCCCCTGCCTCGAAACTGTCCTCTTACTCTTGCATGATTCTATTGTTGACCTTGGTCTTCCATTTCCAAACCCTCTTCCTCTGCCTCTTCCTCTGCCAGAGTAGAATACCTGCTCAGAACTGGGCTTTCCTTGGGAGTTTGAATCCTCACCAAGATTCTTTTCCTCAATAATCAGCATGGATACCAAATCAGCAAAATTCGGAATATTTTCCCTAGTCTCTATAGAAGTTCTGAACTCCTTATATGCAACTCCTAAACCATCATCATCATCATCTACATTCATGCCAATAGATGGAAGTGACTCACATACGCTTTTGATTTTCAAAGTGTAGTCACTTACCGACATGCTCTTTTTCTCCAATGTATGCAGCTCGTTCTTCAGTTGCGATTTTCGTGCCTTTGTATTGGTCTCGTACAATGTGACCAAACTGTTCCAACCCTCTTTCGGAGTCTTGGCATCTTGTATGTGCCCAATCATGCTATCCTGTATGCTAACAGATAGACAGTACATTACCTTTCGTGCTCCTTGATTCCATTCCTCATATGCTCTTAACTGTTCTGCAGTCGGATTCCTATCTCGTAATTGTGAAGCATTTTCGTTCTCTCCTTTGATGTACTTCCAGTAGCCTTTTCCCATTAGGAAATTCTTCATTCTGAATCTCCAAGCATGGAAGTTGTTCTTGTCCAGCTTATCGCTCATAAGCTAACTCATTCCATCTGCATTGCCATTTCTACAGCAATTCACAACACTTCAAAACACTACAAGCAGCACTTCTACTTGAACATTGTCGCACTATGATGTGACAGTTCGATCTCAAAAAAACACAGTTTTCGTGTATCAACAATACACCGAATCGCATGAAATTCTAGATCTGGAATATATGAGCGTTGTCGAACATGGCGCAAGTTACAGTTTCTCAATCTGACCTGGTTTTTTTTGTGAGCCCCACCTTGCAGGCTCAAAACAAAGGTCGAGATGGCTCCAAAACTTTGATCTGATAGAAACAAGTGACGCTAAAGGGATAAATCTTGAAAATATTTTGAGGTCTTCTACCTTCATGCCGGTTTTTGTAGCAAACAGAGGTCGTTTGTGAATCACGTTTTCTCCATGCCCTTCTACGTACTCTTCACTATCGCCTTCTTCACGAGCTCTCTACAGCCACACTAGCTCTGATACCATGTCATGAGGAAGGAGATAAGGAGGAGAGCTCACACACACACTCTCACAATCAAAGAGAAGCACACATTCAGATTGAGGCAAGGAAGAATGATCTTCTTCTTCTTCTTCTTCTTCTTCTATTACATAAAAAGGAATGTACAAGAATACAACAAGTGCAATATATAAAGACCAGTACATAAGGAAAAAACTAATGTCTGCGCGTGAGTGAGTTGGTAAGAAACAAATGTGCCATCACTCTTGGTAGATAAATCTAATAAAGCTCAATGAAGTATCCCTGACATATATCGACATGACCACTATACATGTCCGAGAAACAAAAAAAATGATACGTGTCATCCTAGATCATCACATGTTGAGCACACCCAAGTTGTGAAGTAAACCTTTGATATTTGGTCAAGCATCAAGGCTTGCCAACTGTACCAACAATATGTGTGAACACTTAGGATTTTTAGGGCACTTGTTTCCCTCTTTAGGAGTTCTTTTTCCACTAGCTTGTATATACACATATATCCTTAATGGATCTCTTACCTTTGTACATTCACTTGGTAAAACATTCAATATTGTGTTGTTCTCCAAGATTCTTCTTCTTCCTTGTGTTGTTTGTGTACCTCTACAAACCTCAAACTCAAACATGTGCTTTTCATTGCTTAGATTAGTTGCTTAAGTGATTTCTCTTCACTTTACTACTTGGCCATTTATGACCATATTGGAGAGAAAGTTGGGTACCCCATCATTTGTTGGTGGTGTGGACTTGATTGTTGTTTGGCAGCCTTCTTTTATTGCCTATCATGGAGGGAATGATCATGGGAGCAATGGACCTGATGGCTTGGGGAATGTGGTGAGCTAGATCACATGAGGATATCCTTGAAACGTAATGTGAGATAATACAATAGCTACTTGACTTGATGCACATCCATCACGTCTACTTACTGCCTCAAGCTACAAGTAGGTTGAGGTCTATTCTCTATGGATTAGTAGTTTGAGTGTATGAGAACAATCTATACTACAAGATAGCAGGATGATTGAGGAAAATAGTCTATGTAAAGAGGCTTCACTCTTTAGATACGTTTCTAAAAGAGTGCATTGACATAGAAGAAAATTTGTCCAATGACCTTAAATTACCTCAAACATCATCAAAGTTTGAACTCTTCTAGTGTCACCTCTTCACATGCCCCATATGTAGAAGAACAAGCAAACTTAGTGGAAAAAAAGATTGCAGTGGAAAATCAAGCTACTTTTAAGTAGTAACCTCCTCCACATATGATGATACCAATGCTTAGCAGATGTCTACAATCTAGTGAAGATCATCCAACTCATGCTTGTACATGGGGAGGATCCTCCAATCCATCTCTATTATCATATGGTTGATCATAGATTTAAGGTCCAAGATGTAAGTGCTACATTGATCAGAAGCATACTAATCACACCACAAATAATTCTCCTTGCAATAGACAATAGGTAAGATAGCCCTAGCAATACAAATATAGACCATATGTTTATGCATTGAGAGGCCAATCCAAGGAGGCTCCTAAGTATCAACATTATCAAGGGACCCTCTCTACTAGGAGAACTTGTGAACATTAAGATTATCCATCACCTCAACCAGTTTTAGGATAACAATCACCACATCCTTAGAATGTAAGACCTCTCAAGTATATCCAATTGGAAGAGAATGTGGAGAGAGCAATAGTGCTGATATTTCCATCAATTAGAAACGATCCAATTAATTAGGTCTATGACTAACAATACATGGAGTCTTTCTATTGTTTGAGTATCCCAACATAACATGATGTTTCTTGGAGTAGTAGTACAATGAGTACAAGAAATATCCACATCGCTATGGCACTACCAATGCCAATGTGATGTATGCTACTCCTAGAACTTTTTCTCAAGTGCATCAAACCAAAAGACGTGCATTGCCTAGAGGACCTTGCTACCAATGTGGAGGGGATCATTTCATTAGGGAATATGCTCTACCCAACCCACATCCAACCAAGACATGGGAAGGGTATTGTGTCGATTGTGGAAAGAAACATCTCTTTAGAAGTTGTCATAAAAATCCATCCAAGACACAATCTCCTACATAGCTCAATGTAAATTGAAGTGATTGATCCTTCTTGCATTGATATGAATGGCTTAGTACTAGTAAAGGCAATTACTAGATCCCAATCTAAGAGGAAGGAACTTTAAGTAAATTCAAGTGAAAGCAAAGCCACTCGTTCTATGATCCCAACATCAAGGGATCCTTTACCTTTGATAGTTGAGGAATCCATTGAGTTGATTGAGCCAATGAAAAGAAGGAATTCCCAAAGGTGGAAGAATTGTTGAGAAAAGATTAGAAATAAGTGGACAAAAGGACTTAAAGAGGAAAATTTGGGTGAGGAAGGAAGTTCTCAAAGGAGAATCTCTCTCAACATGAGGAAAGCAAGATGTTGACCACAAAGAGAAGTTAAGTGATGAAGAAGAAACTGTAGAATATGTTGAATAAGTTCTAGGTGATCCTAATTTTGAAGGTTTAGAATGCTCTTATAGGCCTATTAGTAGAGAATTGTGATAGGAAAAAGCCTTCAATAACACAAGAAGTGCTATTCAATGAGGGACTTGGAAAAGGAATGACTAGAATCTATAAAAGATTGATAGAATTTTCTCAATCACTACTAGAAATACCCTCGATCCCCATTCTAGACACTAAATGCCCAGAAGAAAAATTATAGGAATGTATTCAAAGAAAAGATCCTAATTCACAAAGAACCAAAAAATAGGACATACTCATGGTTGATTAAATCTGATCTACATATGTTAGTCATCGATTAGGATAATAAACCAGTCTAAAGTAGTTACGGTCCTCCTTCTGCTTAAGCACACTCCCAATGGCTTTATTTGAAGCGTCCACAAAGACATGAAAAGGCTGTTTTCAATCCAGAGCTTTCAAATCTAGCGCAATGGCTAACATCTTCCATAGTCGCTCGAAGGCAAGTTGTGCTTCCTCTGTCCACACAAACTCTGTCGATCGGACATGCACTAACTTGTTCAACAGTATGCCGATATGTGCCAATCCTCGCAGATGCCAAACATGCCACCGTACCTACCCGAGGAACCATAAAACTTGTTTTGGGTTTTGAGGTGCCGTGGTTTCCAATATGGCGTTAAATTTATCGAGGTCCACCGCTATGTCTTTCTCTAAAATAATGTGTCCCATTAATTTTCCACATTCGACTGTAAAGCTGGATTTGTTAGGGTTAAGGCAGAGATGTACCTTCCTACATGAATCAAAGCATGTGCGTAAGTGCTCCAAATCCATGGCCTTATTGCGAGAATCTAAGAAGTCATCCAAGAAAATTTGCATAAAAGATGTAAGGTAAATTTATTGCATGGAGCACTGAAAAAAGCTTGGTGCATTCTGAAGACCAAACCACATGATGGTGCATGCAACCCCCCCCCCAATCTGTAATGAATGCCATATTAGGAATTTCCTCCTTGACCATTCTAACTTGATTGTATCCACTAAAACCATCTAGGAAAAAATACATTTCCCGACCTACTACCTCATCTAACATACTGTCCAGAAATGGAACTGGAAAAGGATCAGGTATCATCATCACATTCAATTTCTTGTAATCCATGCAGATTCACAATTGCTTGTTCTTCTTAGGTACGATGACTATTGGGGAGACCCATTCCAGATTTCCTATGGGAACAATATATCCAACTTTGATTAATCTATCTAATTCATACTCGACTTGCTCCACAAAGTTCGGATTCATCCTGTATCTTTGCTGCATGACTCGGGTAGCATCTGGTTTAAGCAAAATTTGGTGATGGTATAACTTTGGGCCCCTTCATATTAGCATATGTTTATGAAATCTACTCCCAAGATTAAATTACATGCACCTTTATGGAAGAATAGATGAAGATCCGGATGTGCATGTGCACATTCGAGAACCAATATGTCTGCAATCACCAAGGCCTACAAGATGATGACCATAAATCTCACGTATTCCAAGTGACTCTAGCAGAAGAAGGTAGTTCAATGGGCCTAAGAGTACCCACCCTATTATGTAGATCCAAAGCCTATTCTAGAGGTAAATCACAATAATAATCATAAGACTAAAGTTAGTCAAAAAATTCATATAATATACCAACCCAAGAGACTAATGGAGCTGAACAAGAAAAGGAAAATTTGGAACAAATAGTGGAATGTACAATTCAGGAAATTCAGAAGACACTTACTAGTGATCAAGGCCCTGTACCAGATTTCGAAATCAGAGGTTCATGGCCGAATGGAATCTGAATGATACTAATCCGGTAGTAGTCGAAGAAGGTACCTCTTGTTAGCCATTACAGAATTCACACATTAAATTATCACTAGAAACTTTGTTGGAGTTCATTCCAACTTTCAGGGAGAAACTATCAAAGCAATTACAAGAAAAATATTCATCGATACCAAGTCAAGAACCAATGGTTAGTATGGTAAAAAATGTTCTCGATAGAATAGTGGATTATGCAGTTCCCACCACTATGGTGCAGTATAAAGATAAAGCTATTCCTAAGGTCTTGATTGATGGTGGATCTAACATAAACATCACTTCCATGACTACGTGCAAACAGATGGGTTGGAACAGTATTGAACCACCTCCATTTTTCATCCGGATGGTGGTCTAGTCACAAGTGCAATCGGTAGTGCTGATTAAAGATATCCCTATCAGAATTTCACAGGTGATGTTTAATATTACATTTGTAGTACTGGAGCTCATAGGAAAGAATCTGGATTACAATTTACTGCTAGGAGGACCATGTTTAAGGAAAACTAAGGTATGATAGAATTGGGACAAGAAGACTATTACCTTCAGGAAAGGCATGCTAAATTTTTGGTCCCATTAGAAGATGAACAATAATGTCTTCCAGAACATAAACCAATATTGGTGGGATCCCCTCATATGCTAGATGAACTAGAGGAAGATGAAGAGCGACAATTTCTCAAAGCCAATAGAGACCTCTTATCCTTCGGGGTTGTAGATGTAAAATCAATCATCAGTCCAATCTGTGACGGAATGGCGGCCACTATCTGCACAAAACTCTTGGAACCAGAAGAAGGGGATATTGCAGAAACAGTAATGAAAGTTCCCATCGAGCTGGGGAAAAAATCATGTTGAGGAAGATTCTTTAGAAGTGGTGAATCTCGGAACTACTACTGATCCTAAACCCGTCCAAATTTGTGTAGAGCTTGCTCTAGAATTCTGGATGGCACTGATTGCTCTCTTGCAGCAGTATGCAGATGTATCATATCATCAAATTCTTCCAAGACATTGAGCCGAGTGAAAAGCACTAGGGCTAGGCTGATTCTAGTTGGGGTTTTCCGCCCCTGCTTTGGCCTAATTTTGTAGGGTATTCTTCTTCTTGCTGCCGGCATTACTGGTCGGTTCTATTGGATTCCCCTCACCATGAGCCTTGGCTAACTTTCCGTTCTTCCACTTGAAAATCCAATCCTACAAGAGTTTTAGAGATAGCACTCCATTCTCCACCCAGTACAACAACTCTTCCATAATACTTCTTGCTTCATCAATTGAAATATCTTCAAGGTGTATTGTTTCTAATGTTTGCTTAATAAATTTGTCCAAATAGTCGTAATGGTGATTTCGTTTAAGGTATGGGCATGGGAACGGGGATCATGACTATAACACTCAATCATAACATGCATTTGTTTTCCTTATTATTAACTTCAGCGTAAGACGTTTCAATACAATACACTGCATACTACTCAGAAACTCTATACACATAGACAATCTTCAAAGATAAAGGAATTCGACAATAAAAAGTATTCATTTGATTAATAAGATTGCTTATATATCATTCTGAATGAACAATGTGATTACACCTCAATAGTACAGAGCATCATCTATCAGACTTTTCGGAATACACTGCTTCATATCAACTTCTTCCAAACTCTACACTTCACCACAATGTAGCGTATCATAATGAACTACCTCATTCTTCTTCGTAACTTTCACACTGTTCCATACTTTTGAATTTACAAAAATACACCAGAAATTCTAGACTTCGAAAACTATTGAGATCTCCGTAAAAATCTCATTTCCCATTGCATAGACTTTACAAAGAAAATGTGGTCGTCCATAGTGGCTGCTAACAAGTGCTCACATCCTCCATCAGCAGAACAACAAGAATATTACAACATTGAACGTTTTTGTTCCAATTACGATAAATAACATGTCATAAGCTAATGTCCTAAAAACCTAGCCAATGTCTCTAAAGTAACCCCCATTAATGTGATAGGCATTGTGCATAGTTCAAATAGATCTACATCAACATACGTGCCCATCCAAGTAGTGACTATAGCCTAGGCATTCCAACAAAATCAACAAATAAACCCTGATGAGATAGTTGAGAGTAGTGAAGTTGGAGAGTCGAACGAAAGGAAAGCCAAATCTTGGAAGATTCATGAGAAAGGCTTAAGAGAAAATGGAGTACAAAAATAAATGGACTACAAGGTAGATTAAAAGAAACTAGAACCAAAATCCTAGAGATGCCATCTCAAGATTCAAATCAGGTAACCTTAACACTCAGACCAGGATCTATCCTAGTTGAATCTATACCTCTGGATCTAGATATGATGTTCAGAGCATACCAAGAAAGATTGAGAGAAGGAACCTAGGTGGGAGAATTAGGTAAGAGCTATCCTAGAGCATACATAGAAATTGGAAGGACTAAGCTCTGCATGAAAATGGTCGAACTAGCTCAAACCATGTTTGAAGCATGTCAATATATCAACTGAAGTACCCTTGTGAAACTAGAGCTACACTTTGAAGGACTACTAAAGAGAATAGAACATTTGATTTCTAACACAAAGAAGGTTGATTCTAAGAGGACCTATTACATCTCAAAGTCACAAGAAGATACTCCACCCCTCATGTCACAAGTGCCTAATACTACAGATTGGGAGAGCCTTTCTTCGATACATAAGTACTCACAAGGATTTTTGAGAGAAATTTAAGAATAGAAGTGGAAGTTGGAGCAAGAAACTCACCCACCAATTTAGGAGATAGATGATCTCCAAACACAATTCCCACAAGAAATACCCTCTATATATGGTGAACAAGAGGAGGAACAACCTAGTGAACACACAAACTTTGAATCTAATTCTTTGCAAGAATTGTTGGAGATAGATGTCTGCAGAAGCATGCGAACAACACAACGAAGAAGAAGAAGCTTGGAGCACAACACACAATACTCAATTTATTACTAGAGAATGTACAAAGATAAGTAGCCCATTAGGGCAATAGGCGTATATACAAGCTGGGGGAAAAAACCTCCTAAAGAGGGAAAAAAGTGCCCTGGCAGTCCTAGTGTGTTCACACACATCACTACCTAAATATATCAACAAATCCCCTCTGGGAGTGATGCGGTGAACAAGGAGCTGGCACTCATGTATAAGGAAGTGCCAAGCTATGTGGAAATCACTCCACAAAAGGAAGTAAGCCCAAAGCTTTGCGGAAAGCTTCAAAGTTCTCCCTAGGCAGAGCCTTTGTGAAAAGGTCTGCAATGTTCTCCTGCGTGGGCACATATGTTCTCCCCAACAGAGAACCTCTCCCTGACATGCACCTCAATGTTCTTAGTGCGAGCATGGAACACAGGGTTCCTCACAACTGCCAATGCACTCTGACTCTCAGTGAAGGTGGTGGCAGAAGTCTGACCAACACCCAAATCAGCCATAAGGCGTCTGAGCCACACACACTCAACAATCGCTGTGAAAGCTGCCTTATACTCAGCCTCACAACTAGAAGTGGCCACAGTAGGCTACTTCTTGCTCAACCAAGATATACATGAGCTACCAAGCATGAAGCAAAAACCACTAATGGACACACAAGTGTCATAGCAACTAGCCCAATCAGAGTCAGAAAAATCATGCAAATCTGGCAATAAAGATCCCCCCTTGGGATAAAACAACCCAAGTAGCCGAGTACCACTCAAATAGCGAAAGATGCGCTTAACTGCCTGCCAATGCTTGACTTTTGGGCAATGCATAAACCTGCTCATCTGTGAGACAGCAAACTGAATATTTGGCCGAGTAATGCATAAGTAAATCAAGCATCCAACAGCCTGCTGATAGAGAAAAGCATCAAATGCATGTCCAGCATCATGAAGACTCAATTGTACACTTGTCTCCATAGGAGTGGCAATAGGCTTACAGTCTTCAAGGCCAAAACACTGCAATAATGTGTCAATATATTTTGTTTGACACAAATCCATTCCACCATCAACTTGCATAAACTGAATGCGCAAGTAGTGATGCAAATGCCCCAAATCAGACATCTCAAATGAGGCATGCAAATCAGCCTTAAAACCAGCAAGATGTTTCTCAATAGGACCAGTGAGCAGCATGTCCTCAACATAGACAACAATGATCAGAAGCACATCATTAACATGCTTAACATATAAGGTGCTTTCAGTTCGACTATTCTCAAAACCATGTGCAATCAGATAGGCATGCATCTTCTCATACCAAGCACGTGGTGCTTGCTTTAAACCATATAATGCCTTCTTTAACCTGCACACCTGGTTTTCATGTCCTTTCTACACAAAGCCACGGGGCTAAAAAACATACACTTCTTCATGCAAGTCACCATTCAGAAATGTTGTGTTCATGTCCAACTGATGTACATTCCAACCATGATGAGTTGCAAGTGCACAGATGCTCTGAACAGGTGTCATACGGCATGTAGGTGCAAAGGTCTCATCAAAATCAATGCCTCTTTCCTATGCATAACCATTTGCAACAATCCTAACCTTCTACCTGTCAACTGTACCATCCGGTTTATGCTTCAGCTTGTATACCCACTTAGTGCCAATGGCCTTCTTGCCAGGAGGCAAGTCACATAAAGACCAAGTACCATTCTTCATTATAACATCATATTCAGATTGCATAGCAGCCATCCAATTTTCTAAATTTTGTGCTTCATCAAACGAAACAGGCTCATTCTCATCATAGAGACTAGATGCAGCCATAGCATAGCAATCTGATGCAAAAGAGGCACTATGAGAGCCTGAACGAGTAGGATATGACAGAGGTGCATCTACTTTGTTGTCACACAAAGTCTGCACTAGCCATTTTGGCATAGTTTTTGCCTGCTCAATATCGGCTCTCTCATCAACTAGTGCATCATGTAAATCTGCATCAGAAATGGAATGATCTGCATCATCACATGAAACCTGCAAAGGCTGAGAAGTTGCCTCATTGGGACCAACATTAGACTGTCCACCTATAAAAAGAGGCAGCAAAGTATCATACATGTCTTTGGAGCTAACAAATGTCTCCTTAGTACATGAAAGCAATGGCTGAATAGCATCTTCCACAAGAACAACATCACAGCTAACCAGAATGCATTTAGTCTGTGGATGATACAAACGATAGCCTTTACTTTCAGAATTGTACCCAACAAAAATACATTTTACTGCTTTATCATCCAATTTTTTGCGATGTTGTTTAGGCACTAATGCATATGCCAAACAACCAAAAACATGCAGATGAGCAACAGATGACTTGCGATCATGCCAAGCCTCATATGGAGTGATAGACTGCAGTGCTTTAGTGGGACACCTGTTCAGTACATATGTTGCACACATGACAGCCTCAAGCTAGAAACTATGTAGTAAAGCCTAACTCTTGACCATACACCTCGCCATCTCCATGAGTGAACTATTCTTTCGTTCAGCAACTCCATTCTATTGAGGTGTATACGACACTATACACTGGTGTTTTATCCCACGTTCAGCCAGAAATGCATTAAAATCAGAAGATATATATTCCCCCCCTCGATCAGAACGAAGGGTGCCCATTTTACATGCTGATAGATTTTCAGCCAAAACCAAAAACTAATTGAAGCACATGAACACTTCAGACTTTTCCTTCAATGGATATACACATGCATGCCTGGAAAAATCATCGATGAAAGTCACTAAGTAAAGATAATTCCCAAAAGAAGGTGTCTGCATAGGACCACAGACATCACTATGTACAAGCTGCAATTTCTGAGTAGCCCGAACTGAACCATCTTTTGGAAAGGATGAACGTTGAATTTTGCCCAAAATACAGCCTTCACAAACATGTTTTCCAGGTGCCTCAAGTTTGGGCAAAGAGGACACCATTTCAGATTTCTGCAGGCGTAGCAATCTAGCAAAATTCAGATGACCAAAGCGTGCATGTCAAAGCTTTGCATCTGACACAGCCTGAGAATCATTTATTGCACATGCCAAATCATTTATAGATCTTTCATAGTCTATGAGCTTATAGAGCCCACGACATAAAATGCTAGAAGCAATAATCACATCGCCATTTGACAGATCATGAATTGTACACCTGTCATCCATAAATTTCACAACCAAGCCAATCTTGGCTAATGCAAACAAGTTCTTCTTGATCCCTGGCACAAATAAAGCATCTGACAAAGTGAAAGAACTACCATCAGCAGTAGTCAAAATGATCTTACCAGCTGCCATAACAGGATAAGAGGAGTTGTTGGCGCATGTAACAGTATTCCCTATAGGGGTAGGCTCGAGTGAAGAGAAGAAACTATGTTGCAAGGTAATATGTTTGATCGCCCCACTGTCAAAATACCAAACATCTAAGTCTACTGGAGACATGCACTGCTCATGAGAAGATGGGTCAAAACTGGAGACAGTAGTAAACACCCATTCTTCTTCCTGCACAAGATTAGCGGACGCTGTTTTTGGTGTAGAGGCCTCTGCAACAACCATTCCAACCTCTTTCTTCTTTGCCTCTTTAGCAGCCAGTTTTGGACAATTCTTTATGATATGATCATTCCCTTTATAGTACTTACAAAACAATTTCTGCTTTTCTGATTTCTTCTCATCTTTATCTTTCTTCTTTGAATGTGCAGAATTAGCAGATTTCTGCTTACTAGTTGAAGAGCTCCATTTTCCTTTGCCCTTCTGACTAGCTAGGAAAGCTTGATCTGCAACTCGCGTAATGGACATGTTCTGCCTGGACTGATCTTCCTGCAACAGAACAGAGACTAACTCCTCAAATGATAAGGCATTTGGATTGCCTTTCATCATCAACCGAAGAGTAGAAGCAAAACTTTGATATGAATCAGGAAGACCATTCAGAACGGTTTGCACAAGTGAGCTATTTGGTATAACCTCATCAGCAAAAATCAACTGCTCCTTCAAGTCTTTGATCTTTGTTAGGAAACTGTCCATAGAATCACCTTCATTCATGTGCTCACTCTCCAACTGTTTTCAGAGGTAAGCAACACGAGCCTCATTCCTAGCTTGGTACAATGTGGTAAGTGTATCCCAAGCATCCTTAGCTATTCTGCAAGAGCGAATGTGAGGAATAATGGCAGGTTTGACAGAGAAAGCTATCAATGCATGTGCCTGGGCATCTCTATCTGCTCTACAGTAGGTGCAACAGAAACCGCAACACGAACATGAGTATGTAGAATACCATCATCTTTGACACCTGCATCAGCTTCAGTACCTGTACTTGTAACAGTTGCAGGTGTGATAGGATGTTTTTCGACACCCTGCACAATGTTCCACAGTCCTTTTGCAACCAACACATGTTGCATCATATAAGCCCATAACGGGTAGTTGGTACCATCCATCTTATCCTCAACCGCGAACATACAGAATACATCACTGCTTTCAGCCATGGCCGGTGACTAAAATACCTTGATGCAGAAAATTGAATGTATCTCAAAAAGTTGAACAGAACTGCCCAAACGAATTCCACTAGATCTATAGCAGACTTCGAGATGCTTATACTGGCGAACAGAAACTGGTATATACATTTGGCACAAAAAGACAAAATAGCCTGCCAAGCACTGTGATAGTGCGTTCGGAGGCCAAAATGAGCTTAGATCGTGATTTCGGCACCACATAGCAAAGTTGCTTTGATCTCGAAAACACGCTGAGTATGCTCACCAAAATTCATGCGACTCTGAGACTGCAAACGGAGGAGTGTCAACGGCACCGTTGTCGGGAAGATTTGCATCTTCCAGTTGATAACCAGAGGAAATAAAAGCAGCTTAATTGGTGAATTCTAAACCTCTTTTCCATTGTTGATCAGTTGTTCTGGATTGATTTAACTACTTTTGAAGTGTTTACAGGTATGGATGATGAAGCAAAATCTATGTTCTTATTAGGGTTTACCCTAATTACTTAATTAATGAGTAGTTTATATGTATACATGCTTGATTTATGGGTATTCAGCCTAGGGTTTCTTGAATTCATGTATTGTTTATGACACTGAGGTAAATGTTAAGGGTTCAAATGGATTATAATGGGTTCATGATAGGGTTCAGAAGGATTTGAGTGGGTTTCAGAAGGATTTGAGTAGGTTTCAAGTAGGGTTTTCTAGGGTTTTACTATATTTAAGGGGTTAAAATAGATATTATTTATCATCATTAATATACAAAATACATATTTATGTATTCTAAATTTAATTATGCTATTAATAATTACTTTAATTATTTGTGTACATTTAAATTCTAAGGTTCTAATGAATTAAAATCTTATCCTAAGCTTAATTTAAATATTTATTTAATTGAGAAATTTAGGATAATTTAATTAAAATGAAAATTACGAGGATAATTAATGAGTGGTGAATATGAGTGATATTTAAAGTGTGGTGTGAATTGAGTGTGTAAATAAAGTGGTTAAAGTAAGTAGTTAAAAGTGTGGTATTTATGTGTGCAAGATAAAAGAGTGGTTTTAAATAGAGTATGCATTTAAAGTGTAAAAAGTATGTGTCCAAAGAGTGGTGTATGTGTGTGGGTTAAAGAGTGGATGGGAATTTAAAGTTAAAACCAAAAGAGTGGATTAGGAAGGACTTGTGTATGTATTTAAATGCGTGTTGAGCTCAAGTTTCTCCTAATGTTTTTTGCAGATTACAAGCAATTGAAGTAAAGTGAAGAAAAGTGAAGTGAAAACAATTGAAGTGAAGCGGCAGCTTGAAGAACCATTTAAATCTTGTTTCTCATTTAGTCAAATATCCAATTGACTAGACAATTATCCAATTGTTTAGGCCTTCCAGTTGTATTAGAATTATTAATACGAACCATTAGCATATCATTTAATTCATTCAAACAGTTAGCATCATATTGTTTCATTAGTTTTTCCATTACTTTCCTTGATGTCTTCTAAGTTAGTTCATGAGTCTGAACACAGTACTATTGAAAATATTGAAAATATTGAAAATATTCCGCCAACTCTAGACAGACCAGAACCCTCTCGCTTACCTGAAAGTTTAGTAGAAGAACCCATTATGGAAGTTTCAATCTCATATCAGGAAGCTGTTGCTATGTACGAGGCTGCTCGTCCTTACGGTCCATAGCTAATTAGAACTATTTACTTTTGATAAGAGAACTTTAGTTTCAGTCATAGAATTAGGTAATTTATATTGTTTTGACATTAGAACCCTTATTTTCATAAGCCTGAGTTTGCTACAGACACCCCGCGTGTGCCGAACGATTTAGGCGGATGACTTGATCCACCATCCGAGCATCTCTCACGACCCGACATTGGTGAACCTGACGTGAACAAACGGCCTTGCAGCTCAGGTATAAAATTTTGCATTGCATATACATTCATACGATTTTACATCAGTGCAGCTGCGTCTTCATCCTTGGAAGCTGTGGCATTTACGTGAGCTTGCAATCTTCTTGGTGTCGAGGGCTGGTCTGGTGACCTGAGCGCCTCCACGAAGATTGGCAAGTAGGAGAACCTCGTCACGCCACCCCTTTCATCAACAATTGAAGCACAAAACGTTTGCACCCATTTTAGCAAACTATGTATTTAGGTTTTGATTCAAATCAATAAATGTATTGAATTTCACAGAAAGCACTGTTTGAGCCTCATCTTCGAGCAGTTGGTATACTTTCTTTACCCTTACATTCTTGGGTGCAAAATTTGATTTAAGGTTAAATTGCTAGTATAGGTTAAAGGCAACTGGTTGTTAAACATAGGTTAAGCGTTAATCATAGCTTTATTTGCAACATTTTGCATAGTAAAAACTTATCAAACTGGACTCTAACGGAATTTCAGAATTAGTAGCTGAACATAAGGAAAGAATAACAAAAGAAGTTCAGGATATAGTTAGAATTGTTCAAGCTAGGTCAAAACAAACTTCAAAAATGGACGAGCTATTTCAAATTATGATGCACGAGACGCAAGGACAAAAGGTAGTTGAAACGTTATTAAAGGATAAAGGGAAATTTACTGGAATGAATGTTACAAATTATTTAGACACGTTTGAGGAATTAGCTAAATTACACGGTTTACCTGAAACAAAGTGGAAATCCTATCTTGGACGTTTGGCCATAGGTACTGTAAAAGCTATTATGGATATACATGACAATAAGGAATGGGATGAGTTTAGAAAAGAGCTGCATAAGGAATTCTACTTAGAAGACTACAGTCAACATAGTCGAGAAGGATTTATGAAATGGATTAGTTCACCTAAGCCTCACATTTCGTTAACTCAACTCCATAGTGAATTTATGAAAAGATTCTCTCAATTGCCTGAACAGGATAGAGTTGCCCTTACCCCAGATATCATTTTATATTTCCTTAAAATCTTGACTCCAGATATAAGGGTAGAGGTTGAGCGTAGGCTTGAAGAACCGGGAAAGAAATATGGGCTTACAGATGACTGGGGTGTAGTAAAAACTGTAGTTGAGGCGGTTGCTCACATGATCCAACGTAAAACGCTCCTTTATGAATCGATGTCTCAACCATCTTCCAGTTTTCCTCCGATTCAGGCAACTAGGGATACACATATAGATTCGAAAGTTGACCCTACAACATCCACATCTAGAGTACCAACCGAGTTACAATTTGAGATTTTGTTTAACAAGTTGGACAATATGATGCATATGCACGAGAATATGTCTAAAGAGGTAGCGGCTTTGCAGAATGTGGTGTATGCTTTAAACCTTCAAGATAAACCTGCAATGCAAGCTCATCCGACTATTTATCCTCAACCAGTAAATGCTCCAAATCCACCATTAGTAGCTCCGAATCATCCATTAGTACCTCCTAATCCTCCAGTTGTACCTCAACCAATTCCTCAACCCATTCCTCAAGCATTTAACCAAAGAAATTTCAATGAAAGGAGAAATGCCAATGTGAGGAGATGTATCTGGTGCGATGCCACAGATCATTTGACTTACACATGTGAAGCATTGAAAGATGCGAAAGAGAAAAGACTTGTAATTGATATTGACAAGCGATTGTGCGACTATAGAAACACATTTACCCTTAGCTGCCAATTGGGGAAAGGGAGGGATGCAGAAGCTGTATGAAAACCTTTCTGAGTCTTCGAAATCTGCTTCTGCTGTTAAACTAGAATATGTTGATAGTGACTCTGATTCCGAACAAACAAGGGAAACGAGGAACTATTCAATTGAAGCTTTGATCAAGGCAAGAGATGATATTATGCAGAAAACTGCGTGGAACTCTCCTGTCGATCAATTCTCGATATATTCGCATATTGCGAATGTTGAAGAGAAAAGAAAGAGGGATGATGAGCAAGATACAAATGATTCAGGAAGACGAATGACTAGAAGTAAGATGAGAGATGAACCAAAGCCTAAGAAAGTTCAGTTTGAACAAGGCGAAAGTTCTAAAACAAATGAGGAGCGAAGAAAAGAAATTAGGGAGGTAAACAACCTGTGTTTAGTGAGCCAATTCAAACATCAGACAAAGTAGAGAAAATTCCTAGAACTGAAACAAAACCTGAAGAGAAACCAGAAAAGAAACCAAAACGAGTACCGAAAGCTATTCTTATTTCTGAACTTGAACAAAAGTTGATTCGAAAGAAATATTGTATGACATCTTATTAAAAAGCGCAGTAACAATGACTTTAGAACAAATCTTCTCAATAGCAAAAATTGAATTTAAGGAAAATTTTATTAAACTAATTAAAAGGAAGAGATTCCCTCTGTCACAAGAGGTAGAGATGCAAGATGTTGCCGATGTAACTCACTTGATTCATGAATCTCTTTCTTTAGACTCAGAGGATGAAGAAGATAATACCTGTAATGTGAACAAAAATTTCTTAGGGCCGATTGTACCAGATGACGAAACAAAAAACTCAGAGAGTGATTTTAGAAAAAGTTTTTGGGCGAGAGGTACACCGGAGATTAAAGTTAACTTAGGAGATCAGAAGAGATCATATTCTGCTTTAGCCCTAATTGACTCTGGGTCTGAATCAATGTGATTTCGAAAGGATTATATGATAAGTTTAAATGGCCTATTGATAAAAATCACGGCTGGATAATGCGAACCGCGGACAATGGTTGTGGATCACTCCTAGGAGCATGTGCCAACATACCTCTAATGATAGGTGGAATCTCTGAGACATTCCACTTTTTCATTCAAGACAACTGCTCTTATGAAATTATCTTAGGTCAACCATTCATATGTGAAGCCAGAATGGAGACTAAAGTAATAGATGACGGCTCAGCATACGCAAGAATTAGATCTAAAGATGATCTACAATCGCTCCAAGTTATGATAGTCAGCCCAAACCATGTACGAAATAGGGAACAAATTAGGAAGACGCCCATCCGTTCTCATGAAAAGATACTTGAAGATCATATGCCTCTTCGTGAGTTTGGAACTTATTATGATCAAAATTTTGCCTAGATGCCACTGTTGAGCGAGACACGGTGGTTCTTGGTTTGATGTCTCGCACCCATCTGTAGATACTTTAGATAGTTTTTCTTTATATTTCCCTTCATCATATTTACAATTCAGTCATTATAAACAAATTCCTAAAAAAATTATAAAACATTATGAAAAAATTTGTAAAGAGAAAGGATTTAATTATGTATGAATGAATTTCTTTAGTGTGGGTTTCTTTTGCAGGAAAACCAAGAGAAGATTTGAATATGAAATTTATTAATTTTGCGTGTCTAGCTGTTGCTGGTTGAGTTTTAACAGGTCTTTGAAGAACAAATTAAGATGCATAAAGATGAAGCAGATTGAAGATGAAGTTGATTTTAGGTTGTATTTTTCTTTGCCATACAATTTTGTTTTACGTATTTATTTGCATTCATATAAAACTAATTGATAAAATTCTGGAATGAAGAATATTAATTTATAAAGGACTCTAGTTGACCATATTAGGAAAATAGACATAATTTATATTTCCACATTTATAGATTAAGTGAGATTTGTTAAAAATAGAAGGATTGTAGTTCATTTAGATAACGAAAGTAGTTGTATATATGTAGGAGCATATTGTTGCATGATACATATCTATGAAAACCTAGATCTTTCTTGTCCATGCAGCTAGATCCTTAGCTCGGATTAAGGGGTTAAGCCTTTCCCCTTTAAAACAAAAAAGTAGCGAAAAAAAAAAAAAAAAAAAAAAAAAAAAAAAAAAAAAAAAAAAAAAGAATATTGACATGGAAGTTATACCTTCTTCCACCCCAAAAAGGTATTTACATTTATTATTGACATGAAGTTTACATCATATGGTATATGAAGAAACTAGTTGTGAAAAAAACACATCTAGTAATTAAAATTGGGCATACAAGGCGGCTGTCTGTCCAAGTAGATTTAGTAGATTTCTTTGGCATGTTTGATCGCTCATTATGTGAATGCATATATACGACGAAACCTGCATTTGAATGAATGAAAACGAATTCTGTTTTTTAAACTAATCTTTACATAGTTTATAAATGGATGAAATGTAAATTAATGTTTGTTGACTGAAAAGGTTAATAGTTTAC
>CM035436.1:52050951-52055951 GCA_020310875.1 Ceratopteris richardii | reverse complement strand
CAAGAAACCCTAGGCTGAATACCCATAAATCAAGCATGTATACATATAAACTACTCATTAATTAAGTAATTAGGGTAAACCCTAATAAGAACATAGATTTTGCTTCATCATCCATACCTGTAAACACTTCAAAAGTAGTTAAATCAATCCAGAACAACTGATCAACAATGGAAAAGAGGTTTAGAATTCACCAATTAAGCTGCTTTTATTTCCTCTGGTTATCAACTGGAAGATGCAAATCTTCCCGACATCCACCGCCACCAAACCTGCACATCGTCCTCGATGGGCCAACTTGCAGATTTGAGGGAAGCAACATTTTTAATGATTATCCTGAAATCAAATCATAGAAAAGCATCAATTCTTTTATAAACATCTTTTAACTTATCAAATTTTTAATCTTTTCAACATGCACATGAGATTTCATTAAAATTAAATCTGGCAATGAAAACATATTAAAATATAAAGGTAAACTATTAACCTTTTCAGTCAACAAACATTAATTTACATTTCATCCATTTATAAACTATGTAAAGATTAGTTTAAAAACAGAATTCGTTTTCATTCATTCAAATGCAGGTTTCGTCGTATATATGCATTCACATATGAGCGATCAAACATGCCAAAGAAATCTACTAAATCTACTTGGACAGACAGCCGCCTTGTATGCCCAATTTTAATTACTAGATGTGTTTTTTCACAACTAGTTTCTTCATATACATATGATGTAAACTTCATGTCAATAATAAATGTAAATACCTTTTTGGGGTGGAAGAAGGTATAACTTCCATGTCAATATTCTTTTTTTTTTTTTTTTTTTTTTTTTTTTTTCGCTACTTTTTTGTTTTAAAGGGGAAAGGCTTAACCCCTTAATCCGAGCTAAGGATCTAGCTGCATGGACAAGAAAGATCTAGGTTTTCACAGACATGTATCATGCAACAATATGCTCCTACATATATACAACTACTTTCGTTATCTAAATGAACTACAAATCCTTCTATTTTTAACAAAATCACTTAATCTATAAATGTGGAAATATAAATTATGTCTATTTTCCTAATATGGTCAACTAGAGTCCTTTATAAATTAATATTCTTCATTCCAGATTTTATCAATTAGTTTTATATGAATGCAAATAAATACGTAAAACAAAATTGTATGGCAAAGAAAAATACAACCTAAAATCAACTTCATCTTCAATCTGCTTCATCTTTATGCATCTTAATTTGTTCTTCAAAGACTTGTTAAAACTCAACCAGCAACAGCTAGACACGCAAAATTAATAAATTTCATATTCAAATCTTCTCTTGGTTTTCCTGCAAAAGAAACCCACACTAAAGAAATTCATTCATACATAATTAAATCCTTTTCTTTATAATGTTTTATAATTTTTTTAGGAATTTGTTTATAATGACTGAATTGTAAATATGATGAAGGGAAATATAAAGAAAAACTATCTAAAGTATCTACAGATGGGTGCGAGACATCAAACCAAGAACCACCGTTGTCTCGCTCAACAGCGGCATCTAGGCAAAATTTTGATCATAATAAGTTCCAAACTCACGAAGAGGCATATGATCTTCAAGTATCTTTTCATGAGAACGGATGGGCGTCTTCCTAATTTGTTCCCTATTTCGTACATGGTTTGGGCTGACTATCATAACTTGGAGCGATTGTAGATCATCTTTAGATCTAATTCTTGCGTATGCTGAGCCGTCATCTATTACTTTAGTCTCCATTCTGGCTTCACATATGAATGGTTGACCTAAGATAATTCATAAGAGCAGTTGTCTTGAATGAAAAAGTGGAATGTCTCAGAGATTCCACCTATCATTAGAGGTATGTTGGCACATGCTCCTAGGAGTGATCCACAACCATTGTCCGCGGTTCGCATTATCCAGCCGTGATTTTTATCAATAGGCCATTTAAACTTATCATATAATCCTTTCGAAATCACATTGATTTCACCCAGAGTCAATTAGGGCTAAAGCAGAATATGATCTCTTCTGATCTCCTAAGTTAACTTTAATCTCCGGTGTACCTCTCGCCCAAAAACTTTTTCTAAAATCACTCTCTGAGTTTTTTGTTTCGTCATCTGGTACAATCGGCCCTAAGAAATTTTTGTTCACATTACAGGTATTATCTTCTTCATCCTCTGAGTCTAAAGAAAGAGATTCATGAATCAAGTGAGTTACATCGGCAACATCTTGCATCTCTACCTCTTGTGACAGAGGGAATCTCTTCCTTTTAATTAGTTTAATAAAATTTTCCTTAAATTCAATTTTTGCTATTGAGAAGATTTGTTCTAAAGTCATTGTTACTGCGCTTTTTAATAAGATGTCATACAATATTTCTTTCGAATCAACTTTTTGTTCAAGTTCAGAAATAAGAATAGCTTTCGGTACTCGTTTTGGTTTCTTTTCTGGTTTCTCTTCAGGTTTTGTTTCAGTTCTAGGAATTTTCTCTACTTTGTCTGATGTTTGAATTGGCTCACTAAACACAGGTTGTTTACCCTCCCTAATTTCTTTTCTTCGCTCCTCATTTGTTTTAGAACTTTCGCCTTGTTCAAACTGAACTTTCTTAGGCTTTGGTTCATCTCTCATCTTACTTCTAGTCATTCGTCTTCCTGAATCATTTGTATCTTGCTCATCATCCCTCTTTTTTTTTCTCTTCAACATTCGCAATATGCGAATATATCGAGAATTGATCGACAGGAGAGTTCCACGCAGTTTTCTGCATAATATCATCTCTTGCCTTGATCAAAGCTTCAATTGAATAGTTCCTCGTTTCCCTTGTTTGTTCGGAATCAGAGTCACTATCAACATATTCTAGTTTAACAGCAGAAGCAGATTTCGAAGACTCAGAAAGGTTTTCATACAGCTTCTGCATCCCTCCCTTTCCCCAATTGGCAGCTAAGGGTAAATGTGTTCTATAGTCGCACAATCGCTTGTCAATATCAATTACAAGTCTTTTCTCTTTCGCATCTTTCAATGCTTCACATGTGTAAGTCAAATGATCTGTGGCATCGCACCAGATACATCTCCTCACATTGGCATTTCTCCTTTCATTGAAATTTCTTTGGTTAAATGCTTGAGGAATGGGTTGAGGAATTGGTTGAGGTACAACTGGAGGATTAGGAGGTACTAATGGATGATTCGGAGCTACTAATGGTGGATTTGGAGCATTTACTGGTTGAGGATAAATAGTCGGATGAGCTTGCATTGCAGGTTTATCTTGAAGGTTTAAAGCATACACCACATTCTGCAAAGCCGCTACCTCTTTAGACATATTCTCGTGCATATGCATCATATTGTCCAACTTGTTAAACAAAATCTCAAATTGTAACTCGGTTGGTACTCTAGATGTGGATGTTGTAGGGTCAACTTTCGAATCTATATGTGTATCCCTAGTTGCCTGAATCGGAGGAAAACTGGAAGATGGTTGAGACATCGATTCATAAAGGAGCGTTTTACGTTGGATCATGTGAGCAACCGCCTCAACTACAGTTTTTACTACACCCCAGTCATCTGTAAGCCCATATTTCTTTCCCGGTTCTTCAAGCCTACGCTCAACCTCTACCCTTATATCTGGAGTCAAGATTTTAAGGAAATATAAAATGATATCTGGGGTAAGGGCAACTCTATCCTGTTCAGGCAATTGAGAGAATCTTTTCATAAATTCACTATGGAGTTGAGTTAACGAAATGTGAGGCTTAGGTGAACTAATCCATTTCATAAATCCTTCTGACTATGTTGACTGTAGTCTTCTAAGTAGAATTCCTTATGCAGCTCTTTTCTAAATCATCCCATTCCTTATTGTCATGTATATCCATAATAGCTTTTACAGTACCTATGGCCAAACGTCCAAGATAGGATTTCCACTTTGTTTCAGGTAAACCGTGTAATTTAGCTAATTCCTCAAACGTGTCTAAATAATTTGTAACATTCATTCCAGTAAATTTCCCTTTATCCTTTAATAATGTTTCAACTACCTTTTGTCCTTGCGTCTCGTGCATCATAATTTGAAATAGTTCGTCCATTTTTGAAGTTTGTTTTGACCTAGCTTGAACAATTCTAACTATATCCTGAACTTCTTTTGTTACTCTTTCCTTATGTTCAGCTACTAATTCTGAAATTCCGTTAGAGTCCAGTTTGATAAGTTTTTACTATGCAAAAATGTTGCAAATAAAGCTATGATTAACGCTTAACCTATGTTAACAACCAGTTGCCTTAACCTATACTAGCAATTTAACCTTAAATCAAATTTTGCACCCAAGAATGTAAGGGTAAAGAAAGTATACCAACTGCTCGAAGATGAGGCTCAAACAGTGCTTTCTGTGAAATTCAATACATTTATTGATTTGAATCAAAACCTAAATACATAGTTTGCTAAAATGGGTGCAAACGTTTTGTGCTTCAATTGTTGATGAAAGGGGTGGCGTGACGAGGTTCTCCTACTTGCCAATCTTCGTGGAGGCGCTCAGGTCACCAGACCAGCCCTCGACACCAAGAAGATTGCAAGCTCACGTAAATGCCACAGCTTCCAAGGATGAAGACGCAGCTGCACTGATGTAAAATCGTATGAATGTATATGCAATGCAAAATTATACCTGAGCTGCAAGGCCGTTTGTTCACGTCGGGTTCACCAATGTCGGGTCGTGAGAGATGCTCGGATGGATCAAGTCATCCGCCTAAATCGTTCACACGCGGGGTGTCTGTAGCAAACTCAGGCTTATGAAATAAGGGTTCTAATGTCAAAACAATATAAATTACCTAATTCTATGACTGAAACTAAAGTTCTCTTATCAAAAGTAAATAGTTCTAATTAGCTATGGACCGTAAGGACAGCAGCCTCGTACATAGCAACAGCTTCCTGATATGAGATTGAAACTTCCATAATGGGTTCTTCTACTAAACTTTCAGGTAAGCTAGAGGGTTCTGGTCTGTCTAGAGTTGGCGGAATATTTTCAATATTTTCAATAGTACTGTGTTCAGACTCATGAA
>CM035436.1:51998153-52040951 GCA_020310875.1 Ceratopteris richardii | reverse complement strand
CCCCCCCCCCCCCCCCCCCCCCCCCCCCCCCCCCCCCCCCCCCCCCCCCCCCCCCCCCCCCCCCCCCCCCCCCCCCCCCCCCCCCCCCCCCCCCCCCCCCCCCCCCCCCCCCCCCCCCCCCCCCCCCCCCCTTTATTTTTTCCCCCTTTTCAGGCCCTACTCACCACCATCTTGAACCTTCATGGGGTACCTCCCCTTCTTCATGCAAGAGGAAGGCCCCAACAATGGTGTGCAAAGACGAAGGTGAAACGTGCAAGTCATCGAGCCCCCCGTCTTCATGGAAATCACATCAATATCTTCTCTCTCGTGTGCACTCAACTTTACATTCACCTCCAATGTATTTACAATTGGTTTGCAATTACACTTGTCATACCTTGCTAGTACATCAAGTATGTACTTTCTTTGCATGAGTTATATGCCTTCCACCTTGTAGATTACTTCTATGCCTAAGAAGTAGTTCAATTCTCCAAGATTAGAGATCTTGAATTTTTCTTCAATCTTTTTCTTGATCTCTGTAATGCTTGTTTCATCTTTCCATGTAAGAATAAGATCATGAACATAAATGCAAATGTAGACAACAAGACACCTTCCTTTTTCATGTACAATGATGAGTCCGCATTGCTTTGTTCATAGCCATATTTGACTAAGTATTCCACAAACCTTTGGTCTAAACTCTTGGGGCTTGCCTGAGACCATAACGAGCCTCCTTTAACTTGGACACATGATGAGGACACCTTTGAACTTCAAAGCCTTTAGGCCGCCCCATAAAAGAAGTCTCTTCTAGGTCACCGTTCAAGAAAGCTTTCTTGGTCAATGCCATATTTCATCCTTGCTTTTGAGGTCATTACACATGGAGTCTCTATCTTTTCAAACTCTCCTTCATTGTAGCTATCCATCTCTACCAATGGATTATCTCGATCATCTTCATTGTTCTTGTGTTTGCTTTTTGTAGAGCTTTCTTCACTTGAAGTAGGCTTGCTTCTCAATCTCCCTTTCCATCGAGATGTGTGGCTGTTCTTTGATGACGTCCTTGAAACTGAAGGACTAGGAAACTCCACACTTTCTTGGTCTTTTAAATGTCTTTCATCTTCATCACATATGTCTTCAACTTGCAATGCATCTTTCACTTCATACCAACACTTCATCAAAGATAACATCTCTAGACACCTTCAGCTCTTCGATTTTAGGACTTGAAGCATGAACACTTGAAGTGGGGCATCTATTCATGATGTAGATGGTTGTATTTTTTGCAACTGTCCAATAGCAATTGGGCACATCCATTTCCTTGTGCATTGATCTAGCCACTTAAGCTATATCCCTGTTTTTCCTTATCTGCAACCCAATTTTGTTGGGGTGTATACCTACATGTATATTGGCTCTCGCTTCCATTATGACTTAGAAAATCAGAAATTCTTGGAAGAAGTATTTCCTTGTCCATATGATCTAAGAATCTTTATGTACATACTCATCTTCTTTTCGACAAGTGCTTTGAAAGCATTATAATGACTAAACACTTTAGCCTTTGACTTCATATAATACAATCATGTCATTTTTGTGTAATCATTGATGAAAACAACAAAATATCTATTCCCTCCCAATGATGGCTCCATGATTGGTTTTCATACGTCGATGTGAATGAGATCCAATGGAAATTTGTCTCTGTGTACTTTTCTTGAAGGGAAACTGTTAGGGGCATATTTTGTACAAGAAAAATCCTAAAGCTAAGGATGGATGTGAATGAGGATGAAGGCCAGCTCAAATGTATTTATATGGCTTATAACCTTTTTCGTCCCCATTCAATATCGCATTTTATGTGATCTTGATAGTGTTTGGCAATGAGTAGTTTTCGGTTATTTATCATTCTTGGATGCTATGCACGTAAGCATGGTGACGTAGTGCTTCTTTCCTCCCATTCCATCTCTCCCTCTTATCTTTCTTGCATGGCTCTAACAGCTTGCAACATAGTTGGATTGGAACGTGTTCCAAACGTGTTTGGAATGTTTGGTACGGAACATACGTTCCAATAAACGTTTGGACCATTGCATATTAAAAAAAGAAAAATTTGACCTTTATCAACTATATATATATATATATATATATATATATATATATATATATATATATATATATATATATATATATATATATATATATATATATATTTAGATATATATACACACACATATACATACACATATACATATATATACACATATACATATACATATACATATACATATACATATATACATATATACATATATACATATATATATATATATATATATATATATATATATATATATATATATATATATATATATATATATATATATATATATATATATATATATATATATATATATATATACACACACACACATACAGAGAGAGAGAGAGAGAGAGAGAGAGAGAGAGAGAGAGAGAGAGAGAGAGAGAGAGAGAGAGAGAGAGAGAGAGAGAGAGAGAGAGAGAGAGAGAGAGAGAGAGAGAGAGAGAGAGAGAGAGAGAGAGAGAGAGAGAGAGAGAGAGAGAGAGAGAGAGAGAGAGAGAGAGAGAGAGAGAGAGAGAGAGAGAGAGAGAGAGAGAGAGAATCATATTAATGTCTTCTGGAGGCCAAACTTGGCCTATGAGACAAAAACCATGTACAAGTGTAGTAACCCTGTGTAGAAGATGAAATGAAATAAAAAGTATATCGCTACACAAAGTTATATAGGGCTAGAAAAGGCTGGGAGACGTGGCTTTGACTCTGTAGATAGTGGCCACCTAATACATGGGGGGGATCCATAATGTGAGTGAGTAAAACACCCTAGCTACTTGTGATGGGTGGGGGTGGGTGTAGTATGTGGTACATCAGTGGTGGACTGAGTGCCTCCTGAAGGAAGACAACCGAGGGGGTGGTGGTACGCCTATGCTCCATCATGTGGTCGTATGCTGTCCTGATGCGTGAGATATCCTCCTGATATAGTCGTGGTCGACGATATCTGATCATGCGTGGTCGGCGTCGTGCTCTCCGTGCTGCTGCCTGGTGGAGCGTGAGCCCTATAGATGGACCTGTCTGATGTGGCTCAGCTTGCTGAAAGAAGTGGCTGATGTGTGGGCTGTAGTGACCGCTCTCGCCTCTCGTACGCTGCTGTGAAGAAGTGTCTCAAGCGCCGTTGGTCTCCCATAGTCATGCACAACTGGAGTGACTCCTCTATCTGGAACTGTGCTTGTAGGTCTAAGTATGCTCGGCGTCTGATAACAAAATGCTCCTCACTCTCTACCTCTGTCTCGCATACTGGGCACCACCTCTCCTCACGGGGGACTCCCCTGGACAGACCCCTCTCAATCTCCAGCTGATGTGATGAAACCCGGAGCTGCCCAATGACGACTCGAAGGTGGTGGGGTGAGGGGGGCAGAGGGGGGGGGACAGAGAGAGAGAGAGAGAGAGAGAGAGAGAGAGAGAGAGAGAGAGAGAGAGAGAGAGAGAGAGAGAGAGAGAGAGAGAGAGAGAGAGAGAGAGAGAGAGAGAGAGAGAGAGAGAGAGAGAGAGAGAGAGAGAGAGAGAGAGAGAGAGAGAGAGAGAGAGAGAGAGAGAGGGGGGGGGGAGGGAGGGAGGGGGGGGGGGGGGAGGGAGGGAGGGAGGGAGGGAGGGGGGGAGGGAGGGAGAAAGACTTTTCAACGTCTATTAGAGGCCAAAATCGGCCTATGAGACAAAACATATACATGAGTATGATCCAATCCACTGTGATCCCTAAAGGAAAATAAAGTATGAGTATAGAAAACGGGTATAAAAGGAGTGGATAGTAACTGGCATCAAGGGTGTGGGGTGCTATGGGTATGCACTCTATATGCTCAATGGGTGAGGTACAAATATGATATGCATAGGGAGGGGAGGCTCGATGGTATCACAACCCTCTAAATGCCTGGAGTGGGTGTAGGATATAATGCATCGGTGGGTAAGGCATCATGGAGATCCTCGAAATGCTTTGAACGTCCAAATCGACAGGGGTGCGCTGCTGACGTCTCTGTATCTCCATGTCATGGCGTTCGTGAATCGCCTGAATCTCTCTCTGATGTGGACTGGCTCTCCGGAGTGGGGGTCTCCGTCGTCGACGCTGTCGTCTAAGCTCCTCTGCTCTGTGTAATGTGACACCCTGCATCGAGCTGGGTCCTCGAGTGGATGTGGGTCTGAAAAAATCTGTAATATAAGTATGAGGGGGGGGGGGGGGGCAGGTGTATCTCCATCTGCTGCTGGAGAAGTGATGCACAGCGGTGCTGGAGCTCTACTAGGAAACGACTTAGAGGGCACTGGTCCTATGTCCCCAATAAAGCCCTGATCTCTCTGGGCCCCTGAAGAGGTGTGGGTAGTGGTCTCTGATGTCCTCATATGCCTGGCATCTACATGTGTATCTCCATCTGCTGCTGGAGAAGTGATGCACAGCGGTGCTGGAGCTCTACTAGGAAACGACCTAGAGGGCACTGGTCCTCTGTCCCCAATAAAGCCCTGATCTCTCTAGGCCCCCTGAAGAGGTGTGGGTAGTGGTCTCTGATGTCCTCATATGCCTGGCATCTACATGTGTAGTGCTCCTCGTCCTCTACCTCCTCTCGGCATATCCTGCATAATCTCTGGTCCCTCGGGGTATGTGTCGCTCGCCCAACCTCAATCTTGAGCTGGTGTGATGATACTCTAAGATGCCCAATGGCCACTCTCTAAGCTGGTGCCATGTATGTATCCATGTATCGTGGCATCAAGGGTGTGGGGTGCTATGGGTATGCACTCTATATGCTCAATGGGTGAGGTACAAATATGATATGCATAGGGAGGGGAGGCTCGATGGTATCACAACCCTCTAAATGCCTGGAGTGGGTGTAGGATATAATGCATCGGTGGGTAAGGCATCATGGAGATCCTCGAAATGCTTTGAACGTCCAAATCGACAGGGGTGCGCTGCTGACGTCTCTGTATCTCCATGTCATGGCGTTCGTGAATCGCCTGAATCTCTCTCTGATGTGGACTGGCTCTCCGGAGTGGGGGTCTCCGTCGTCGACGCTGTCGTCTAAGCTCCTCTGCTCTGTGTAATGTGACACCCTGCATCGAGCTGGGTCCTCGAGTGGATGTGGGTCTGAAAAAATCTGTAATATAAGTATGAGGGGGGGGGGGGGGCAGGTGTATCTCCATCTGCTGCTGGAGAAGTGATGCACAGCGGTGCTGGAGCTCTACTAGGAAACGACTTAGAGGGCACTGGTCCTATGTCCCCAATAAAGCCCTGATCTCTCTGGGCCCCTGAAGAGGTGTGGGTAGTGGTCTCTGATGTCCTCATATGCCTGGCATCTACATGTGTATCTCCATCTGCTGCTGGAGAAGTGATGCACAGCGGTGCTGGAGCTCTACTAGGAAACGACCTAGAGGGCACTGGTCCTCTGTCCCCAATAAAGCCCTGATCTCTCTAGGCCCCCTGAAGAGGTGTGGGTAGTGGTCTCTGATGTCCTCATATGCCTGGCATCTACATGTGTAGTGCTCCTCGTCCTCTACCTCCTCTCGGCATATCCTGCATAATCTCTGGTCCCTCGGGGTATGTGTCGCTCGCCCAACCTCAATCTCGAGCTGGTGTGATGATACTCTAAGATGCCCAATGGCCACTCTCTAAGCTGGTGCCATGTATGTATCCATGTATCGTGGTCTCTGAATGAAACCATCCACTGTCACCGTCAGGAAGTTCTCTCTGTAGTGTTGCCTCTTTGTGGGAAGAGGCTCCCGTGGTGCTATCCATGTCTCCCTGATGTGTATCTGTAGTAGGTCTTGACGGATGATCCTATTCCTCTTCGAACGAGAGAGGGTAATGTGGGGGGAAGAGAGGTCATACTGAAAAGGGGGGGGGATTCGTAATGCTCATGCCATGGTCTGCTAACCATCGGTAAGTCTGTGCATACCATACTCTGTCATGCCCTGTCTCTGCCAAATGTCTAGAGCTCTCAAATGCAAGCCTGGTGAGTCGGCTGGTGGGGAGCTCTCTGACTCTCAGAATAAAGGTCACCAAGTAGAAGAGGGCCTCCACTAGCATCAGTGGTGTGCCAAGCTCAGCTCGTATAATGTCATGTGGAACGGAGGGCTTGCTGCGCAGCAAGCGTGAGATCATGGTGACATGGGGCCTCTCAATCTGCGTCCACATCGCCTCCGTGATCCCTGGTGCCCATATTGCTCCTGCGTACATCAATGCGGGTGTCACTAGAGTGTCAAAGAGCCACCCCTTAGCCCGGGGCTCCTGAAAATGTGTCTGAAAGCAGCGTCTCTCCAATCCTGCAAGTGCCGCATAGCCTCGCGTCAATCTATCTCTCGCTGCCTGTGCCATGGAGAATACCCCTCTGCTGCCCGAGAAGGTGACACCTAGGTAGACGTAGGAGTCCACTACCTCTATCTGTCCTCCAGCTACAGTGAAAGAGGCGCGATGGCGTACTGTCCTGGAGGTATGGAAGATCATGACCTTGGTCTTGCCAAGGTTCACTGTGAGTCCACTCTCCATGCAGAAGGTATCGAGCACCTTTAAATGTGACTGCAACCCCTCCTGTGACTTTGAAAGGAAGACAATGTCAACAGCATATAATAGGATGTGTATTGGCGTACCTCCGAGGTCTCCTCCTAGCCCTCTTTCTCGCTGTATATACTTCGTGATCTCGTCGATGTAGAGACCGAAGAGAGTGGGTGAGAGAGGGCAACCTTGTTTCACACAATGGTGCTAACAAGGCTGTCTGATAGGCCTATGAGGCAGCATACCTGTGACTCGTGCATACAAAGCATGGATGGCCCATAGCATGTCTGATGGTAGCTGTAACTCCTGGAGCCTCCGTAGTAGTCTCTCTCTCGGGAACATGTCGAAGGCTTTGCGGAAATCCACAAAGCAACAGTAAAGTCAGTCTCTGCTTCCTCGCCTTCGCGCTCTCAATCAAGCAACGAAGCACAAAGATGTGATCGATGGTGGAGAAAGTGCGGCGGAAGCTTGCCTGGCCAGGTGCTCTGATACTAAGGCTGATGGAGCATGTCTATATGCTGAGGGCAATACAATCATGAAGATGCATGTGTCCACTAGCTCCATCTAGTGGTAATGGAGCGGTGGAGGATGTGATACATAGGTGGAGCCGGTGCTAGAGCTGCATGTATGAAAGCTATAGGATCTACGCTCATCAGGGCTACTCGTTCCGCAGTCACCTTGCGATGTTGGGTTCGAATCTCCTTTATCTAGTGATGGTATAGCCTCACTCCTCTGAACGTTGTGACTCGTGGTCGTTGTCTAGCTAGACTCACAGGAGCCTGCTGTAGTGTGACTCCTTGCTGGAATCAGGTGGGGAGGGGACTCTAGACCTCTGGAAAAAAATCAGTGAGCCGTAGTTGTCTCCTCTCCATTTGTGTAGCTGTGTGTGTCAATGGTAAGAGTGCATCTCTATGCCTCTGAATCTCTATCAAGAAACGTCCTAATTGTCTCTGAATCTCGGGAGTCCATAATCTCTCATAGGGTGGGCTGTCCTCTGAACAAAGTCTCATATCTGTCTCTAATATGAGTTTATGCTCTGCATTGACATACGAAATGCTCCTCACTCTCCACCTCCTCTCTACATGGTTTGCAGATCCGCTTTGCTTGCGGGACCCCACTGTGTTTCCCACTCGATCTGCAATCTGTGTGACACGATCCTCAATTGGCTAATCGCTACTCATGAACTTTGTGGCATATAGATGTCCATATAGTGTGGTCTCAGTATGAATCCATAAGACATAATGGTGAGAAACTGGCCTCCCCTCTAGATTCGGTGATCTCCATACTCTCGTGATGTAGAGCCTCCATAAGTCTTGTATGAGCACTAGATTCCTCTCGCTGCGAGAGAGGTGATAGTAAGGTGAGTTAGAGTCGTACTGAAAAGGTGGCAAACTCTCCATATTGAGCCCATGTGTCGCGAACCAAGTTGTGACCTGTGAGTACCTAGCTCTATCATGCCCACTTTGAGATAAGTGTATAGATGCCTCAAAAGCTCTATGAGTGAGTCTATTGTGTGGCAACTCCCTCACCCTCTGAATGAAACTCACTGTCAAGAATAGTGCCTCGAGGACCATGGGTGGTGTAGAGAGCTCTCCTTGGATGATGTCATGTGGTATGGTCTGCTTGCTATGGAACAAGCATGAGATCATACATACCTGTGGCCTCTCAATATGTGCCCACTGATCGACCGTAAAGCTTGGTGCCCATACTGTCATTGAATACATCAAGGCAGGAGTGACTAGTGTGTCAAAAAGCCACCCCTTCTTGCGGGGTTCTTGGAACTGTGCCTGATGGCACCTCCGCTCTAGCATGGTCAATGCTGTATACCCTCGGGTGAGTTTGTCCATAAGTACCTGCCTCATGGTGAAAGGTCTCGATAGACTGGTGAAAGTAACTCCCAAGTAGACGTATGAAGTAACCACCTCGACGTGCCCTCTTGCTATGGTGAAGATGGCTGCACTCCTCACTGCATTGGATGCGTAAAAGATCATGACCTTGGTCTTGCCAAGGCTCACAACCAATCCTTCACATTGTCATATGCCTTATATGTGCCAGGGATCAAGAAAAATATGTTGTTAGTTTGAGCACTAGCCAAGATTGGCTTGGTTAAATTTGTTGATGATAGATGTACATTTGCGATCTCTCAAGTAGTGATAATATTATTGCTTTTGGCATTTTATGTCACGGGCTATATGAACTCATAGATTATGCAAAATTTGAGAATGATTCAAATTGTGCATTTCATGATTCTCACACTATTGAGATGCAAAACTTTAGCATGCATGCTTTGGTCATTTGAATTTCGCTAGTTTGTAGAAATCTGAATGGTATCCTCTTTGCCCAAACTTGAGGCATCTTCTAAGCATGTTTGTGAGGCATCTTCTAAGCATGTTTGTGAGGGCTGTATTTTGGGTAAAATGAAGCATTCTACTTTTCCCAAAGATGGTTCAGTTAGAGAAGCACATAAATTGTAGTTTGTTCATAATGATGTCTATGGTCCTTTGTAGACACCTTCATTTGGGAATTACTTATACTTTGTGACTTTCATTTGATGATTTTTCTAGGCATGCATGGGTTTATCCATTGAAAGCGAAGTTAGAAGTGTTTATGTGGTTTAAAGAGTTCCTTGTTTTGACTGAAAATCTGTGAGCATGTAAAGTGGGCACTCTTTATGCTTATCGGGGAGTATGTCTTTTGAGTTTATGCATTTTTGGTTGAGTGTGGGATAAAATATCATTATATAGTGTCGTATACACTTCAACAAAATGGAGTTGTTGAGAGGAAGAACATATCTCTCATGGAAATGGAAGGGTGTTTGGTCAAAAGTCAGGCTTTACCACATAGCTTGTGGCTTGAGGCTCTTATGTGTGCACCATATGTACTTAATAGGTGTCCCACCAAAGCATTGGAGTCTATTACTCATTTGCGTGTTTTTGGTTGTTTTGCATATGCATTAGTGCCTGAATATTAACAATGCTGAAAATTGGATGATAAGGTTGTGAAATGTATTTTTGTTGGGTACAGTTTTGAAAGCAAAGGCTATCATGTGCATCATCTAGAGTCTAAATGCATTTTGGTTAGTCGTGATGTTTTTGTGGAGTATGTTGTTCAACCTTAATGTACCAAGGAGACATCAGTCAGCTCAAAGGATGTGTATGACACTTTGTTGCACCTATTTAGAGGTGGATAGTCAAATGCTTCTCCTAGTGAGGCAATTTCTCAGCTTTTACAAGTTTTCAATGATGATGCAAATCATTCTATTTCTGATATAGATTTACATGATGCACTTATTGATCAGAGAGCTTACATAGAAGAGGCAAAAACTATCTCTAAAAAGGCTGGTGAAGACTTTGGGAGATAGGAAATTAGATGCACCTTTGTCTATATCATACTCGTTGAGACTCTCATAATACTTGTTTTACATTAGATTGTTATGCAACAGTTGCCTCTAGTCTTTGTGATGAGAATGAGCTTGTTTCTTTCGATGAAGCATAGAATCCAGAAAATCAGATGGTTGCTATGCAATCAGAATGTGATGCTATTATGAAGAATAATACTTGGCCTTTATCTAATTTTCCCCCGGCAAAAAGACCATTGGCACTAACTGGGTGTATAAGTTGAAACATAAGCCTGATGGTACAATGATGGAAAAGTTGATAGGTATAAGGCTAGGCTTGTTGCCAAAGGTTTATGCTTGAGAGAAGGGCATTGATTTTGATGAGAACTTTGCTCCTACATTCTGAATGATAATCGTTTGCAGCATTTGTACACCTTTCAGCTACCTTTCAGCTCATCATGGTTGGAATGTATATCAATTGGACATTAGAATTACATTTCTGAATGGTGATTTACATAAAGAAGTGTATGTGTTTAAGCTCTGTGGTTTTGTGCCGAAAGGGTATGAAAACAAAATGTGGAGGTTGAAAAAGGCATTGTATGGATTGAAGCAAGCACCATATGCTTGGTATGAAAAGATACATGTTTACTTTCTAGCACATACATGGATTTGAGAACAATCCAAGTGAAAGCACCTTATATGTTAAGTGTGCATATGTACTTATGATCATTGTTGCATACACATGGATTTGAGAACAATCCAAGTGAAAGCACCTTGTATGTTAAGTGTGCATATGTACTACTGATCATTGTTTGCATATGTTGATGATATGCTACACACTGGTCCTAGCGAGACACATATTACTGAATTTAATGGTGATTTGCATCCCTCTTTTGAGATGACAGTTTTGGGGTATTTGCATCATTATTTGGGAGTTCAATTTATGCAAGTTGACAGGGGAGATAGCTTTGCGTCAAACAAAATACATTGATACATTATTGCAACACTTCGGCCTTGAAGATTGCAAACCTATTGTCACTACCATGGAGACATGTCTATGGTTGAGACTTCATGATGGTAAAGAAGCATTTGATGTTGTTCTCTATCAAAAGGCTCTTGAATGCTTGATTTACTTATGCATAACTTGGCCTCATATTCAATTTGTTGTCTCTAAGATTAGCATGTTTATGCATTGCCCAAGTGTCTAACATTGACAAGCAACTAAGCATATCTTTTGCTACTTGAGTGACACCTGGCTACTTGGATTGTTTTATTTGAAGGGGAGATCATTATTGCCAGATTTACATGCTTTTTTTGAGTCAGATTGGGCTCGTTGTTATGATACTTTTGTATCCACTAGTGATTTTTGCTTCATGCGTTGTAGTTGATGCATCTCTTGGTTGAGCAAGGAGGAGCCCGCTCTGGCCATGCCTAGTTGTGAGGCTGCGTATAGGGGAGCTTTCATAGCTAGTGTTGAGTGTATGTGGCTGAGACACTTTTTGGCTGAGTTGGGTGTTGGTTAGTCTTCTGCCACCACCATCTTTACTGATAGTCAGAGCACATTGGCAATTGCAAGAAACTATGTCTTCCATGCGCGGACAAGGACATCGAGGTGCAGTATCATTATGTGAGGGAGAGACTCCCTATTAGAGAGATCAATTTGGCATATGTGCCCACACAAGATAATGTTGCATACCTTTTCACAAAGGCTCTCTACCTAAGGAGAAGTTTGAAGCATTTCGCAAAGCTTTGGGCTTACTTCCATTTGTGGATTGATTCCATTCCACATAGCTTTGCACTTCATCTCATCAATCTCAGGGGGATTTATTGATATATTTCAATAACATAGCAGCAAGGTGAGAGGACCAAACCTTACGTCATAGGTAAGTTGCGTTTTAAAGGATTTAGGTGCGCTTAAGGTGCGAGGATTGAACCTTATGTCTTGGGTAAAGTGTGTTCCAAAGGATTTAGGTGTGTTACATATTTTATATATGTAACATTGATTATATATAAATTTCATATTGCATAAATATATCAATGATCTAAATTTCAAATTGCATGTCGTCATCATTAATTAAAGATGTCAATGTGACATGGATGGTTTGATCAAAGAATTGCATGTTAATAGTGAGCATTGAGTTGTTTGAAGTTAGTGCTTTTCTTGAAAGAAACAAACATATACATTGTACACGGAATGCCACATCAGAGAGAAAACCAAAACCACTGAATGGATTATATACATGATACGCCACAGATGAATCATGAATCATGAATCATGATGTAAAATCAAAATACAACCATAGAATGTGACTCAATCCATAATGTGATATATCCATTGTGGCATTGCCTTATAATACATGGAATATAAGTGATGAATCATGATAACATAAAACTACTATTGTGACTTCGAGTCACTCTCACCATCTGTATACATAGCTGATGTTGTGCCTTGGGTAGACACTTCGTGAGAGCATCTGTAGGATTCTGTGAAGTATTGAGCTTGATCAAAGTGATCAAGCCATCCTCTAACACCTCTGTGATGAAGTGGTATCTCACATCAATATGCTTTGTGCAAGCATGAAACATGGCATTCTTTGCCAAACATATGGCACTTTGGCTATCGCATCCAAGAACAGGTGCCTTTTCAGGCATCCCAAACTCACTGCAGAGGCGGGCTAACCAAATGGCTTCTTTGGAAGCCTCTGTGGCTGAAATATATTCAGCCTCTATAGTAGATAGTGCAACTATCCTTTGAAGTCTAGAGCACCATGAAATAGCCCCACCTGCAAGGATGTATACATAGCCACTTGTGAACTTTTGTGTGTCCACATCACCTGCCATGTCTGAATCACAAAATCCTCTTAACTGCAATGGACCCTTTCCATAACATAAGCATTTACTTTTGGTCCCTTTCAAATATCTCAAGATAGATTTGACTGCGTCCCAATGAGCTCTACCAGGATTAGCCATGAACCTGCCAACAACTCCCACTGCATGAGCAATGTCTAGCCGAGTAGCAACCATAGCATACATAAGTGAACAACAAGCTGATGCATATGGAACACTCCATGGAATTGGCTGCATCATCATCTTTGGGACAGTCATCCTTGGAAAGCTTAACATGTGGCTGCAATGGCACTCCAAGAGGCTTAGCATCAGCCACATTAAATCTGTCCAGCACTTTTTCAATCTACTTTTCTTGGGATACCTGCAAAGTATGCTGCTGTCTATCCCTTTTTATATGCATACCAAGAATATGCTCAGCTTCCCAAAGGTCTTCCATTATGCAGAGTTCAGCTGCTGTTTTAGAGCATTCAGAGTGCTCTTTTTCTTCCCAGCCAACAGCATATCATCTACATACAATACAAGAATAATTGGGCTGCCATCTTCATCCTTTTTGGTGTACAAATAGTGATTTGCATGGCTTCTTTTAAACCCGTGTTTGAGCATAAATGCATCAAACTTCTTATATCATTGTCTGGGGGCCTGTTTCAGCCCATATAAGCTCCTTTTCAGCTTGCATACCAGATGCTCTTTTCCAGGAATGGCATATCCTTCTGGCTGTTTCATGTACAGCTCTTCGCCTAAATCACCATGGAAAAAGGCTGTCTTAACATCCATTTGGAATACTCCAAATCCAAGGCAGCTGTGAGAGCAAACCACACACGTAATGTGGTCTTTTTAACCACTGGAGAGAACATCTCTTGGAAATCAATGCCCTCTTTTTGGGCATCTCCCTTAGCAACCAGCCTTGCCTTGTACTTGGGTTTTCCATCAACAGTTTTGATTTTGTACAGCCACTTGTTAGGAATGGCCTTCCTTCCTTTGGGTAACTCAACCAAATCCCAAGTATCATTTGCATGCAGGGCCTTTATCTCTTCCCGCATGGTTAACTCCCACTTCTTCTTGTGCTCACATAGCTTTGCCTCTTTATAGGTAAGAGGCTCACCCTCATCTGATAACATAATGTAATGTATAGAGGGGTCATATCTATTCACTGGCCTCCTAGGATGTGTAGATCTTCTTACCCAATGATCCACGTTACTAGGCAATGGATCTACATAAGGAGGTACATTAACTTCTTCATTGTTAATGGGCTGCTGACATCATTTCCAGCCCTGTTTTCATCATGAATAGGTGGCTGCATATCCCTTTCAGGAGCCTCATCGTGCTGTCCATTATCTTCTGGCTCAAAAACCACTAGATCATCAATATTTTCAGTCCTTTGTGGTGCATCATGGAGGTCAAAATTGGGCCTAAGAGGTGGCTGGTCATGCTGAAATCTGACCCCTTTATGGTCATCTCTTGAGGCACAATTGTTTTGAAGCAGCCTCGCCTCATTAAAAACAACATCCCGGCTGCGTACAACTTTCTTGAGCTGAGGTATCCAAATTCTGTAGCCCATCTCACCTTCTTCACCATATCCCATGAAGAGGCCTTTTATGGACTTAGCATCAAGTTTGTTTCTCAGCTCAGGCCTTATATGCACAAAAGCCTCGCAACCAAAGACACGTAAGTGATCATATGAAGTAGGTTTGCCAGACCAAACCTCTTCGAGGATGTCATCTTTCAAAGACATGTGAGGGGATCTATGGCATAGATGTACTGTAGTTTTGAGTGCCTCTCCCCAAAATCCATGAGGGAGATTAGCTGTGGACAGCATGCATCTCACCCTCTCAGAAAGTGTCCTATCATAGCGCTCAGCCACACCATTAGAAGAGGGGTTGTATGGAACAATAAGCTCTCTCTTAATGCCCAATTTTTCACAAAATTTCTTAGATTCAACACTTGTGCAATGTGTACTCACCCCCATTATCTGTACGTAGGCATTTCAGCTTTTTACCTGTTTGGGTGGTCACAAATGCATGAAAACGCTTAAATGAAGCAAATGCTTCATCCTTCAACTTAAGCAATTGAACCCATATTTTTCTAGAGAAATCATCAACAAAAGAAATGAAATACAAAGCACCCCCCATAGATTTGGTAGGCATGCTACATACATGAGAATGAACAAGATCAACTACACAAGACTTACGAGACACACCAGAGTAAAAGGAACGTTTCACTTGCTTTCCATATTGACGTTCATTACAAAAATCAAGCTTTGTGCCTTTAGGATCAAGCTTCTTTAAGTTACAAAGCCTAGTGAGACCCTTTTGGCTCATATGGCCAAGTCTCTTATGCCACAACCCATATGGGAGTGAACTTCAGCGAAAGCAATAAACTTCCTTGATAAGGCTTTTCCATGCAAGCAATAGAGAGTTCCCTTCTTTGTGCCTTTCACAATCAGCCTTGACCCCTTTGTCATTTTCCATGATCCTCTCTCAAAGAGAATGCTATAACCATGCATATCCATTTGACCCACAGAAAGCAAGCTTTTCTTGATCCCAAGTACATAACGCACATTATGCAAGACCAGCTCATTAGTGCCATTTGTAGTGAAATGCACTATGCCAATACCCCGAATGGAACATGCGTGATTGTTTCCAAGGTACACATGGCCATGGATGCCTGCAGTAAAAGTAGAAAAACACTCCTTGATAGGAGTCACATGAAAAGAAGCATCAGAGTCAACAATCCATGGTAAAGCATCAATAAGATCACTTTTAGTGATCGACATGTCCTGTGAATGAACATTTAGAGAGGAATCAAATGCATAAGTATCATCAGCTGATAAAGTAGTGCATAAAATATTCTCAACATCTGATAGCTCTTCTATGACTACATTAGAGGCCACATTGGCTTTCTCTTTGTCCTTTTGGCTTTCCTGCACATCAATCTTGTCTTCTTTCTTCTCCGTCTTATCTCCAGCATTCTTCTTTATTTGAAGCTGTGCCTTGTAATAGCGGCAATCAGGTTTCTTGTGGCCTTTCTTGCCACACTGATAGCATGTCACATCATTGCTTTTACCCTTGCTGCAATTACCCCTTTCCTTGCTCTTACTCTTGTTTCTTTGTGCATTATTACTCCTCTTATCTGTTCTGCCTCTAACCATGTTGGCTGAGCTGTAACCTTCACCATTTGCTTTTCTCCTGATCTCTTCATTAAATATAGAACCCCTAACACCATCAAAGGTCAGGTTGGGGTTATTGGACAATGAGACTACCAGTGTCTCCCAAGAGTCAGGCAATGTCATAAGCAAGAAAATGGCTTTAAGCTTGTCATCAAAAGGAGCCATACCTGAGTCCTGCAACTGTGACAAAGTACCTGTAAAGAGAGATAAGTGTTCAACTGCACTCTTGGACTCATCTAACTGCATGCCAACAAGCTTCCGCATCAAATGCACTTGGTTAACAGGTGTAGTGTTTTCATAAGTTGCTTTCAACTTTGCCCATATTTATGAAGTAGAGGTCAAACTTTTGAGATCTACCAAGATTTCATCAGAGACAACCATCTTGATATATGTAACAACCTTCTTGTTCAAGATAAGCCATGCATCTTGTGACATGTCCTCTGGTTTTCCCGCCTCTAATGCCCTGTCACAATCCTTCAAAAAGAGAATACCTTGCATTCTCTCCTTCCACAAGTCGAAACCTGTTCTCTCAAATCGTCGAATCTCAAACAGATTCTTCACATCTGAGGAAGATGACACCATAATTGCACAATGAAGAGGTTAGTGTGCTGAAATTTTGGGCAAAACGCACCAAAATCAGGGTACCACCTTTAAAAATAGTGCACAATAGCTTCAAACACATGTAGGAGCAAAATGGAGCACAAAATCAAAATCTGAATTTTTTTGAAAAATTTTGCAAAAAATTCCAACACGCTAATTTGTGCTTGAAATCAACAAATTTGACTTCTTTTGACCTCAATGTGCATACATAAGGCTATAACGCAGCCTTTAGAACCAAATAAGAGCAAAAGCCCCAAATTTTGCTTCAGAAAATTCTGAAATTCTCTGAAAAATGCCACAAATTGCTGTACATAAGCAATTTCTTTTGCCACAATCCAATACATAGGGTACTAGACCTGTGTATTGCTGCTTTGACCTGTGAAACATCTGTTTAGACCTGCAAAACACCTGAAAAAAGCCTGTTATGGGCTGTTGAGATGCCCAAAGTGATCCTCTTGGCTTCAGAGAAACTTTCTTCGCGATGAAACTCTCTAAAAATCACAAAATTTGCTTTAGCTTTGCTCCGGGCTGAAGTAATCCTCCAAAAACAGCATTTTTATCGCGAAAAAAAAAAGGTTTTTCGCGATGAAATTCTCCCAAATGCAAGAAAACACCTTGAGCTTAAGATAGGCTGAAGTAGAAAAGCACTTGGAGCAACTTTGTCGCAATAGAACAGCTCAAGGCTCTGATACCATTTGAAAGAGGCCGCGGAGAGCTATGTCGTGGTGTGCTTGATTGCTCCAAATGCCAAGGGAGTGGGCTACTGCGTGAGGGAGAGAAAGTAGAGAGAGAAACGTGTGCATAAATTTGGAGAAGAAGATGGAGAAGCTGAAGTTGAAGAAGTCCCAACCAAGTTATGAGAGATTTGGGACCATGTCTTATTGATAAGTGACTTTTAGATCATTTGGGTATGTTCACACATGGCCAATGACCAAAAGTCATAAAAATAATGTAAATGCCTATAACTCCTCAATTTGAGGTCCAAAAAATATAACAAAAATATGTCTGGAAAGCTCTCGAAGAGAGCTTTTACATGGAAGGGTCAAAATACACAAAAGGAGAGTCCTTGGGCCCTTTATCCCCAACAGTTTATAGGAAGAGCCCACATGACCAATTGCATTAACCATATCAAGAACCTACGAAAAGAACCTACGGAAAGCTAAGAACCTACGGAAAGCTTTATCTGCATCAGCTCTTGCTTGAGCTTCCCAAGCTTTTTGCAAAAGTCCTTGAGAAGCTCAGCTCTTTTGAGATGCATGAGAAGTGGAAGTATCACCACATGACTGAGATGCATAGGGCTTTCATGATCATCAAAATTTGTTGATTCATTTGCCACAATATCCTCGTGTGAATGCATCACATTGGCATTAGAGCATGACCCACTTTCTTGAGGTGATTTTGCAAGTAGTTTTCTACATGCCCGACTTCGATTGGCTCCTCCATCCCATACATGGCCACAAAAGTTTGCATCTACATGTCCAATTCCCTTTTGGCAAGGCTTTTACCTTGTCCACATACTCCCATTCTCCACCGGCTTTCCTTGGCATCTACAAAAGCCAAACGATTGAATCATTAAGCATGGAAGCATGCAAATGCCATAATTCAAATTTCATCACAATTCATGAAACATGTACTGTAGCAGAAATTAGAACATTAACAGCCTATTGTAATAAAAATGGCATCATCATGATTCATGGAATTCAAATGCCACAGATGATAGTTCACTGTACAACAGTCTACTGTAGACTGGTTGTGTAGACACAGAGAATAGTTGTCCAAAACAGGCTAGAAATTGCTACAAAATCTTCCAAATTTAGAGGTAGGAGCTGTGCCAAAGTTCCTTCTGATAAAATAAAGTTGCAGGTTGTAGTGATCAGACCAGCAGGTATACTATATAGACTAGCTGCTACCAGTAGTCCTGGCATTCCAGCATAAATTAGCAGATGGCAGATGCTGTAGATCTACAGTTATAACAGAAATTAAAAGGATAGTGGATGAATACAAAAGATGGAAGCAGAAGAACACCCAAATTTCTTCTTTAGCAGCAGGTCAGATCTTCATTCTTGAGAGATAGCAGAGCACATGAATGATGACAGTGAGCAGCTCTGCATATATTCATGGCCTACATGACCCACTGTACATGACAGTGAGCAGCTCTGCATATATTCGTGGCCTACTGTACATGACCTACTGTACATGACAGTGAGCAGCTCTGCATATATTCATGGCCTACTGTACATGACCTATTGTACATGGCCTACTGTGTACATGACCTACTGTTCAGGCAGGCTGCAGCACTGTAGTCTGTACCTTGAGGTGTGAGGGTTCTGGCCTGAGTTGAAGACGGGCTGGGCTGGACTCTCTGGGCTGGACTCTGCACATGAGTTGACTGGGGGAGATTTTGCGAACCACTTCAGCAGAGAATGAGCCCCAAAACAATACGAACCTGGCTAATACCTGGGGAAAATAAGGCAATGTCAGAAACATGTTTCTGATGCCCCCATCAGATTCACGTCAGCCACGTCAGCAACCGCGTCAGGAACCAACCCTGGGTAGAACCATGGCATGCCCAAAATAACATCCGCATGATTGAGGCTCATCATGTAGTAGTCCAAGACTCCATGTTAATGTTGGATTTGAAGATCGACATGTGGCACAATATGAATCCATCTCTCGCATCCTCGGCGCTTCGCATATATGGATGATATGAATACTTGGTATTGTACCATAGAAGAAGAAATAAAGTTATTCATGGAAGCATTGCCACATAGACCATGATGGTTTGGCTATCAATCTTACCTTGGATGTGGAGGAGATCATGTGGGCTGAACACAACCTTATGTATGTGAAAACTTGAACTCCCACAAACATGAAACAGCCCTAGATCAAAATGAGAGATACTTGTATCCATGATGGTGTTCATTCCAGTGTCCATTAAAATGTATGAGGCTGTTGGCTTCCTCTTCCTTCTGAAACACCTATTGTCTTGGAAGTGGCTGGTCTCATGCCAATTGATATACCTATTCTTGAGAAATAGCATCCTCAAACTTTTGCCAGGTCCATGATAGGACACACTTTGACTCATCGGATGGCCTTGTTCTTGGCAAAATATGGTAGTCATCTTCGAGAGACAAGATTCTGTAGTACCTTGCTGTGGTATGCCATCCATAATTCAAGTAGGTTGAGGATGTGCAATGTTTGGTGAGGGTTATCTAGGGGTCTTCGTCTTCTGGACGACGTCCTTTATCCAAAGAACACTTTTACTTCTCACTCTTGATTAGTTTCTGGGAGCTCTCGATCTATGAAGTGGGTTCAAAAGAGTGACTGAAACTCAGTCGATGTGGCATGTTGCAGCATAGTTGAGACAACCAAGAATACACCTTTCCTTTCGACATGAATTCCAAATGATTGATATGCTAGGCATCTCTGAAACGCTACTTGTCAAAAATGAAGGTCCATTTTGCCAACCACAAATCTATCATGCTCTCTCGGTAGTTCTTTGCCCCCCAGTCAAAAGGTTCAGGATGGAGCTGAACAGACAAGGCCCCCTTCTTGATAGGCTGTGAGCTAGCACTACAACAATTGCCAATTGTGTCACCAGGTCAAAAATGTATATGCAGGAAAAAACCTCAATAAAACTATGTCATGGTAGTTGTAAGTGCATGAGTGCAGTCCCATTACTGATGATTGTATGTTTTTACCATAAAAATTCACAAAAGCAACAGTATGCATAGGGATGGGGCAGGTAGAAGGGAAAAAGAGAGGGCTGATAGGAGTGAATGAAGAGGGAAAGCAGAGAGGAGTTATGAGAGAAAATTTTAATTTTAGGTCAATTTATTCTGTGGAGAGATGGAGGAAATAATGAACACCTAACATTGGCAAAATAGAATTGTTTTATGATGCAGATTGCAGAATAATGATTGAGGAATTGTTTATTCATTTGTTTTTTATTGGTGCACTTTCACCAGTGTTATCATTCTTACTTTGCAATTGGGTGTAAAACTAATAATCATCCTGCAATCAGAATTTTATCTGTAGCCTAAATATTAATGTAAATCTTTGAATGTGAATATGCAAAGTCAAAATAGGATGTAATTTATGTATAAACTGGTTGCAGGGCGTTAAGCAAGTGCTGATTAAGCTTGGTGAGCGAGGTTCTGCTCTTCTAACAGAAGATGGAAATTACATTTTGCAGTCTGTTGTTCCTGCTCCCGTTGTTGTTGACACAACAGGAGCTGGTGACACATTTACTGCTGCATATGCTGTTGCCATGGTGGAGGGAGAATCTCTTGCAGAATCTCTTAAATTTGCAAGTAATTTCTTATCTTATTAGACCCCTAGTCTGTTTTTGATTTTATTTGAGATTGTAACAATGAAATGCTTATAAAGGAGTTAAAAAAGGTTCATGTTAGGCTTCTTAAGCTACATTGGAAATGGTGCATGAGGAACTCCACATGAGAGGAATGCATGCTAACATGTGATGCATTGATTGGGTGAACATTATTGAGCTAAAGCTTGTGTATGATCCTTTTGAGTAATGAATTGGAACTGATAATGAAAGAGAAATATCGTCTCTAGGAATGACATTCCCTTCATCATCATACTCTGGATCCACAATAGGAACCATCTCTGCAAAGCCATGATCCTCTGGTGCATCCTCTGCAATGTCCTCGAGCTATGCCTCTCACACCATGGGCTGGCCTCTACGTCGAGGACGCATCTTGCGTCTCCTAGTATAAACCGGTGCCATACTCGCAGATGGACCCTTCTCCTCAGGTGGATCACCCTGACACCTAGCAGTGGCACGGGATCGCGCTCTTGTAACCCGCCGATCAGTGCTCTCAAGCTCTGCATGAAGTGCTATCAAGCTCTGCATGAAGCATCTTGTAAATATGATCTTGCTCATCATCAATGGATGTTTCTATGCTTTCCTCTGATGTGAAAGCACTCTCAAAATCAATAGGTGAAGTCTGAAAAAAAAAAACGCAAGACATTTTAAGAATATTATAATTTATCACATAAGAATAAGCTAGCAAATATTTTCAGAAATTATAATCATCAATATTATTACCTGCCTTTGACCTTTAAGAGTTCGTAATGTACATAAAAGTCGTAAATTGGCCTTACAAAAGACCACATGATGCAACTGCTCCACACTCAAACAATTGCGGAGCTTGGTGTGCACTAAGGAGAATGCACTCCAATTCCTCTCACAAGAACAATCCTACAATTATTATTGATCATTAAACTTTATGATTCATGAATATTGAATTATAATTATGTAACAAATCACAAATGATAAACCAAATTTTATATTGAAATATCTGTGACAAGACCCTGAGCGTGTATGGTGCAATGATAAGGTGACCATAACTGTAATGATTCCACCACTCAAGAGGTCGAGATGTGACATCTGGCCTCAATGAGGTGGATCTAGCATAGGCAATGCCAACATTACTCATTTAGGCTGAAAACTCACTATCAAATGCCACCTGCTGATGAGGACTCATAATGCGCTCCATGTATAAGTCCTTCATATGTCGCATGTGTGGTTGCGACCATAAACGTGGACCCTTAAAGTAAGGGTGTAAAAGTGCTGCAAAACTATGAATTGGTCTCGATAAAAACTGCCATCGAGACTCCACTAGCTCCATCACATCACGATGTCTACATTAAAAAATTATAAAAATAAAAAGCCATTATACAATCATCAATGTAATCACAAATAAATTATAAATCATCAATGTAGTCACAAATAATTAATAATTAAGAATTCAAATATACCTAGAAGTGGATAGCATGGTCAAGGATGAAATAGCCTCCCGCATCCATGTATACATATGATATAAAAGGCCAAGTGTGGATCCCTCCATATCAGCAAATCGTAGTACTATATGAATCGGTCGCAAGATGGACACAATATGCTCTATCTCTGCCCAAAAATCCACATCAAAAACCTTCCGCTGCACATAATTTGCTGCCTCTGTGCATCCTCGTGCCATGTTCCGCCACCGAGGGTCTATAACTGTCATGCGTAATGCATCCATGCATACATGTAGTTTAGAAAAGACATGGTAGACATAGCCAAATCGAGTCTTTGATGGACGAATCAAATCTTTCTTACTATAAGCCCGAAAAATAGCTAATGCTTGGTGATTTTTACATATGAAAGAAATCACCTTTTTTGCATCACTGACCATGGGAGATAGCCACGGGAGCTTCCCTATATCCTCAATCAATAAATCTAAACAATGTGCAACACATAGACTCCACACAATGCTAGGAAACTCGGCTTCTATCAACTCTCCCATTCTCTTACAGTTTGAGGCATTATCAGTGATAACCTGTACTACATTTTGCACACCAATTTCTTCAATAGCACTTTTAATGTGCTCAAATATAAACTCTCCAGTGATGCATATGCCTGCATGACTACAATCAGTGACCCTAAGAAAAAAAGTACCCAAACAACTAGAGACCATTATGTTTATGATATGGCGACGTCGAATGTCACTCCATCCATCGGATAGAATGGAGCAACCATATGTTTGCCATCCCAATCTAATGGGTTCTAGAAGTTTCTCGATTCTCTCTTTCTCTTCTATGAGCATAGAGGTGCGCAACCGCTTGTAATCAACCCCATGCCAGTCATCAGAAGGGCCTACTTGAGCTACTGCTTTTACCATTCTCTTCCATGCATCTGTGCGAACAACATTGAAAGGAATGTTGCACTCAAGTATGCAACGCTCTATCTCTATGTCAGCTACTCTTTGGCGTTGTTTTTGCAATCCAATGGATATGCAAGAGGATTGAATAGAGGACTGTGATGTTCTGAATCTTTGAGATGATTGTCCTTCCAATGGAATAGACTCATCATTCTCATCACGTTGAGAAGAGGTCGGACTTCTCAATGTGCTAGCACTAAGTCCTGTATCCTCAACTTCTTCTAGGATATCTTCGGACGCTGCAATGAATTCACGATGACGAGCTGCATTAGCATCTCGAGCAAGCTTATGCTCTTTGCGCACAACTTCTGCAACATCTTGTGGGACTTGTGTACACCCAACAATACCCAATCCTCCTAGTCCAGATACATGTCGGATAAGACGTGTAGTGGTACTAAAGGACTTACCACAATACTTACACATCCATCTGTACCAGAACTAGATCTGGTATTATTCACCAATTCATTATTGGTGGTAAGGATGCTCCATAGAGGTGAAATCCCACGAGGCATGGTGAAATACTTGAAAATTTGCTCTCCCTCTCAATGTAATAATGTATATGTGGCTCTCAATAATCTCTCTCTCTCTCTCTTTCTCTCTCTCTCTCTCTCTGGGCAGGCCACAATGATCAATCCCGAGTCCCGACTTCGAAGTCTCTCTCTCTCTCTCACACACACACACAGAAGAGGGGGCTCGCGAAGGGGGCTGAGGGTAGTGGGCACTGAGCGCTCACTGTTGGGCAGCTCAAAAGAGGAGGGCTTAGAGGGCTCAAATGTGGGCTCAAAGAAAGCTCAAAGGAGGGCACAAACACTCTCAACAGAATCAGCTGATCGGGCTTCGATAAAATTCGCCGCTTGTATAACTCGCCATGCCCACAAGTAGATCACGAATTTTTTAAACATCTGTAACCGTGAATTTTTCGCACCGGACATCACCGAACGCACCGTATGAATTGAACGGAAAAAAAAAAGCAGTGCGGCGCACCGAATCTACCTTGGTAGCCATGGCTCCCGTCATGGTTGATGCGGTTCTCGAACCTTACCCCTGAAAGGTTTCATTCGGTTCGGTTCGAACCAAGGTTGTTAGCAACGTTTTCGCAACGTCCAAGGCAACGTGTTGCTAACGCGTTAGCAACATCGCAACGTTTGGACCTGGACGTTGCGAAAACGTTGCGAACCATTTCTTTTTTTTTTTTCAAAATTTTTTGCAAATATAGTAACATAGATGTATATTATAGTATATCCATATATAATATGTATTATATAGTATGTATTATGTTAATTTATGTAATATGTATTGAATATTTAATATTTATGATTCATTCCAAATTCTCGAATCCCTGTTCAATGAAGTGATGGAAGATGCACAATGCACATTGCACATGTATGATGTCAGAATTCACAACTAATCATTATCATGACTCAATGACTCATTCTAAAATTCAAATTCACAATGCACATTCAAGCAACTCATATGACAATGGACATAAATGATGAGAGTCCAGACAAATACTATTATATACAACTTACAAGTAACATTGAAATTTAAAACAAACTTCAAAGAATTATAATTTATGACAAAAACATGTGAAAAAGTCAACCTCATCTCAAAATTATGACACTGGTGACTATCATGACTCATAACTCATATGCGATATCAGAATCCAATGTCCATAATACATATACATCAATGATCATACCAAACTCCAGTAACCATCATCCATGTCACATCATACATGATACCACTAAGTAGTCAAACAATAAACTGCAATGTCAATAATAGTAAATACAATGATCAATCAATATCAAGTAAATCATAAGTCATAATATCATAATACATATGACATGTCACATGAGCAGTCATCAATCCTCAAAATCCTCTGAGTCACTAATAACTATCACCATCAGCATCATCATCACTATCATCATCATCACTATCATCATCATCACTATCATCATCATCATCATGTGGTGCTCGACTAATAGATGCCTCCATCCTACTAGTAGATGGACCTGGTACACTGTGTGCTCTATGACTAGAACGAGTCCGAGATGCCCTCGTATCATGCTGTGGCACTGTCAACTCCTGATAGAGCATGTCATATAGATCAAGGTCCTCTGCCGGAATGCTAGGTATATCATGGACTCTCTCTATATCAAGCTCATCGACGTTCACCTGCCGCACCTCTGCTGAGTGGCCACCACGCTCCAATAAACGCAAGTTGCAGTGGCAATAGACAAGCCGCTCCAACTGCAATGTAGATAGTCTATTCCTCTTCTTTGTATGGAAGAGGGCCCATGTACTCCAATTCCTTTCACATGGACTGGCACTACAGTCTTGTGAAAGTATGCGGATGGCTAACTTTCTCTGCAAGATAAAAAAGAAAGAGTTCATTAAGAAGAGGAATGACTCATGAGACAAACTTCAAAGTTATAACTTATTAGTTAAATACTCAAAAGGAAATTAGAATGACTTGTCACTTACTAGCTCAGGTGTACCAACACCGTATCTCTCCCACCATGTCACAGGCATCAACTGCATGCTTCTCAAGCATGCCGTGTCTCTACCAAAAAGTCCTTCATTATTCTGAAACTGGGTGAGCTGAAGCTCCAACTTCCCACGTAGCTCCACATCAGAAGATCCATACAAACGATCTACATAGTCATTCCAAGCAGTCACAAGCTCCATATCCAATGACTGTGATGCAGATCTCCATAAAGGATGTAGTAGATTGGCCATCCCATGTATAGGGCGATGGAACCAATCCCACCTCTTCCTCCATATTCCTTTTATTTCCTCTATCCTATGGATAAAAAACAAATAAACAATAAGATTTAAGAATGTTGAAGAGTCAAGACTTGAAAGTTGAACATGAATGCTCATACAAAAAATAAAATATGGTTACCCAAGTTTCAACTTACCTCTCCAATGTCAAATAAGGACATCTCTGTATAGACTCTCCGACACGATCCATGAACTCATAAACAAGTCCAAGTGTGCAGCCCTCTCTATCTGCTATGCGTATGAGTGAATATAAGGGCTGTAAGGCCCGCACTAATCCCTCCACATCCCTCCAAAAGCTGTCATCCAAACATGTGCGTCGTACAAGCTCTGCCTTTGGACTAGTATGTCCATCCCAAGCTAACCAATCAGGTGATACAACTGTCTGCATCAGTGCTTGCCTCACTCTTAATAATCTTTCCATGACTATGCACATGTATGCAAATCTGGTCTTCGCGGGCTTCACCAAATCAATATCACTGTAAGACCGAAATATAGCAAGCAATTTTGGTCTCTTTGTTCACTTTTATGCAAGTGGTAAAAATGGTGTAAATCCATGGTATCTTCCCCACATCCTCTATCAGCAAATCAATGCAATGGGCAGCACACGGTGTCCACACAATAGAAGGGAATTCTTCTTCTAGAAGCTTGCCCATAGCCACACAATTGCTTCCATTATCTGTAACCACTTGGACTACCTTTTCTACACCAATGTCCATGATAGCTTGACGGATATGATCATAAATGAATCCACCTGTTTACATATAACACAATGAATCATTAATCAATTGATAAATTATAATTTATCTTGACATGTGTCATGCACATGGCACATGCACAATGCACAATGCACATGGCACATGCACAATGCACGTGTCATGCACACTGCACAATGCACATGCACATGCACAATGCTTGTGCAATGTGCATTGTGCATGTGCCATGTACATACATAGTACATACTACATACATACATATTACATGCCAATGCACAATGCACATGCACATGCCACATGCCACATGCACATGCACATGCACATGCACATGCCACATGCACATGCACATGCCACATGCACATTGCACATGCACATGCACATGCCACATATACATGCACATGCACATGCCACATATACATGCACATGCACATGCCACATGCCACATGCACATGCCACATGCACATGCACATGCCACATGCACATGCACATGCACATGCACATGCATATGCACATGCACATGCATATGCACATGCACATGCATATGCACATGCACATGTGTCATGCACATGCACATGTGTCATGCACATGCACATGTGTCATGCACATGCACATGTGTCATGCACATGCACATGCACATGCACATGCACATGCACATGCACATGCACATGCACATGCACATGCACATGCACATGCACATGCACATGCACATGCACATGCACATGCACATGCACATGCACATGCACATGCACATGCACAATGCACATGCACATGCACATGGCAACATGCACATGCACAATGCACATGTGTCATGCACAATGGCAAATGCACATGCACAATGCACATGCACATGCACAATGCACATGCACATGCACAAGGCAAATGCACATGTGAGATGCCACATGCATGCAGCATGATTGATCATTGCACAATCAAATATAAATTGAAAATTCAAAAATCAGTTCACTCACCTGTGATTGTAGTACCAGCAGCTGATGCATCTATGGCTCGAAGGAACATGGTCCCTTTGCAACAATGCACCAAAATGTTGTACACATTTCTCTTTCGTATGTCCGTCCATCCGTCACACATGATTGTGCATCCATACTTTGCCCATGTCTCTTTCATAGGCTCAAGCTCTCTCTCTAATGCTTCCTTTGTTTTTTTCAGCTCTGTTGTCCTCAAGTCTTCATAGGTAGGCCCTTGCCAACGAAACCCTAATAGTGAAACCTTCTCAATGGCATTTCTCCATGCCGATGTCCGTGCAACATTAAAAGACAAACCACATTGTATAAAAGCTTTCATATGGCTTGTGTGGCTTCTTGTTTACGTTGTTGTTGCAAGCTAGCACGTATAGATGCTCCTCCAAGAGAGCCAAGTGGGTGCTCTTGTGGATCATGCTCTACTCTTGTACTCTTTCTTGGTGGCTCATGCTCTATGTCAATGTCTATGGAAGCTTGAGATGCTTGAGTTTGGGGATCACAAGAACCATGTGAACCGCTTGCTTGCGATCTAGCTTGGGATTGGGCTCCACTATTCCTTCTACCAAGGGCTTTTTGAGCTACCCATGCCATTAGCTCTCCTTTTATAGCTTCGGGCATTGGCTCTTTGCAAGGTGCAACTCCTATGCCACTTAATTTTCCAAGATGCGCCTTGATCCTATCGGCTCCACCGGCTCCACTATAGCCACAAAGCTTGCAAGTCCATCTCTCACTACCCCCGGAGCCCATCTTTCCTTGGCTTGTCACATATTCCCAACATGCTTGTTTTGCTTTAGGCATGTTGATGGAAGAGGTTAGAAGCTTGGAGAGGAGTCCTCAAGATAGGAAGCAAGCTTAGGGGGGTCACGTGTGTGAGGGTGTGTGTGTATAAAGTACCTTCACCTTCTTGAAGCTTGCGTTTTGCTCTTCCACAGGGTGTGTTTTGCTCTCGGGTCGCCTGTCGAAAATGCCTCAATGAGGCCGTTTCGGCGAAACGGCCTCATTTGAGGCAAATTTTTTTGTGTTTGTTCGCAACGCGTTGCGAACGTCGCAACGTTGCGACGTTGCGTTGCGAACGTTGCGAACGCATCGCAACGCGTTGCGATGCAACACTGGTTCGAACCGAACCTTATGAGTAGATACGGTTCTTTGGCTGTTTTCGGTATGATGGAACTGAATTAGTTAGGTTCGGTTCGTCTATCAGGTTCAATTTGGTGCACTTAAGCTTCTTGGTTCGTTGACAAATTGCACACTTAACTGTTAGGGTACTTTGGTTCACATGCATATGCCATCTTGTATCGTCGTCAATCGCAAGCATCTTTCCCGAGAGCAAAGCATTTTCGGATCATGTTTCATCACACACACATCTCAAGAGTCACACACATGTGTCACTCACTACAATGCACACACATGTCATAGACATATGTGACATGTCACACACACTTAGGTGTCACACACACATCATGCATTGATGTCATAGAGAAACATAGTCAGTGGTCACACATGTCACACACACATCATACATGTCACATACGTGACATGCCACACGCCCATGCCACTAGTCATCGGTCACACACACACACACAGAGAGACAAATGATGTCAACAGCGTCCGATGAGACACATACACATCCATAATACATCAATGATCACACATGTCTGGAAGACATATCTGACGCACACAATGATACATGTTACACACTAACAAATGATATCAACAATTGTCGATCACACATAGCAATTACCACAGCAATATGATTTGAATTTTTTTACCAGAGGTGATAACTTGCATATACTAAATACTAGTATATATTATTATTTTGTAATGCAATGCACCTAACAAACCCTAAACAAACCTTACCTCGGACTTAAGGTTCGGTCCTCGAACCTTAAACGCACCGAACGCACCGAACCCAACGCACCTGACCACCTTGGCTCCCGTTCATTGTCATTGTACCACGTATCTTGTATACTTTCCATGCTTGATGTTAATAGATTAATGCTTTTGTGACTCTTAATTTTAGCTCTTTTTTTGTCTCTTTTTATAATATCCTTGTGGTTTGTGCAAAGCATACACATAGTGCATACTCCATTGAGTAAAAGAACCCACCTTGAGCACAAGAAGAACAAGAATTTCTTCTATAGGTGCTCAATTTAGCACTCACAGTGGGACATTGCTTTGCATTTTCTCTCTACTGTTGTTCTTCATTTTACGGTTTTGAGTGCTTGTGTTTTCAGAATTAGTCTCTGTCCTTGTTGTTTCAGAATTAATCTCTGGTTTTCAGAATTAGTCTCTCAGATTTGGTCCAAATTCAGAATTAGTGCAACTTTAGTCTTATTTTTTGGTCCAAGTTTTATCTCAGCATTAGGCCAAATTTTTTGTCCAACTTGCTAGTTTGATTTTTTTTTGTCTAAAATTTCTCTCAAAAAATTATTCCAAGTTTTTTTTGTCCAACTTTTAATCCATTTTTTTTCGTCTAAGCTTTTAGACCTTAGCCCAAGTTCTAGTCCAATTTTTTCAGTCCAGATTTTTAGTCCAAATTTTTAGTCCAAGTTCTAGTTTAATTTTTAGTCACAACTTTTTAGTCCAAATTTTGAGCTCTCTATGAGTTCATAGAGAGGGATAGTCTATGTCTTGTCAAAATGTCCATCAAAAGCTACTACAGAAGGACTGTTCACTATACACCTCCTCGAATATCTCCCAACCCCCTACCACTACTCGCTGGGTCTTCATCTTCATCTTCGGAGGAAATACTTGCCCACAACAAGAGAAAAAGGATGGCTGATGATTTGTCAGCTCTTTTATCCAGAATTAACATAAAGTTCCCAACCTTTAAAGGAGCTTCCCACGAGGACCTAGATGACCATGTGCAAAGATTCTTATCCTTGTGCAAGAGAAGGGGGCTGTAAAATCAACAAGACTCCTTTCTTGCTCTCCTTCCTTCCACCTTGGAGAGCATTGCTGATCGGTGGTTTAGTCCATATGTTGACGGACATTTCACAACATGGGAGGCCTTGCGTTCAGCTTTCACCATACCCTCAGGCCAAGTAATTCCAAAGATTGAACCCTTGAACACTTAGAGAATCTTAAACTTCAGCAAGAAGAATCATTTCTTGAGTTAATGACTAGAGTAAAGTCTTTAGTAGCAAAACTTCTTGCTCAGTTTGGAGATTTCTTAGTTAAGAAGTGGGTGGAAAAAGCTCTCCCAAAATCATCTCAACAAAAACTGAGAGAATTATTAAGAGAAGATGCAACACTATAAGACTTTGAAGACGTTGCAGCTATGATCGAAGAGGCACACTAGCATTTTGAAGGAAGGGATGCATGTCAAGAAGATTCTCCCTGGGATTCAGTGGCAAGCTTGCGGAGGGAGTTGGAGGCTCTGAAGTTACAATAGACGCTTCAAGAAGAGAAGAATTTGCGAGAGGACAATATTGCACATCTTCAACAAGAGGTGGAGGAGTTGAAAGCTCAAAAAAAAGGTAAAAGCTTTCATCTGGTGTACAACATATTTGGACCAACCTAGAAACTAAGACCAATTTACCCTGAGAATTTGCAGCCCTATGGTTCAATTTCTCAATGTCAGTAATGGATCTAAGAGAAGAGCAAAATACAGTATCTCAATATGTGCTCTAGAGAAGGAAGAAAGAGGAACCATACTGATAAACCCACTCCATTAAGCTAGTTGCATATTATAATCTCTTCCAACAAATGTGGTATCACTACAGGAAATACACAACGTTGAGACAGATGTTTGAGTCCTCACACGGGCTCAGAAGAAGAAGTTACAATATCAAAACAGATCCGAGACCGATATCGAGGAGGAAACCGAGTCTCAAGAATCTTTTTTTCGCAGGAAGAGGTGGATAAAGCTTACAAAGACATAGTAAGGGATCTATGAGAGTCATCAGAAGCACAAAGTGTAGATTTCACCATCATCGAAAGAACACTTACTAGAAGGTATCTTTATATGATCTCCTTAAAATGGATGAAAGATTTAGAAGTGATGTCTTAGGTATAATCGAGACATTTTGTTTGCCACCCCATAAGATCACAATTAGTGGCACGCATGTGCAGATAAAGATGATCATGACAGGTAAAACACCTACTATTGACTCCAAAAGTCCAATAGTCACGTTGACCATTTGATGCAAGACTTTTACTGGGATAATTATTGATGGAGGATCAAACGTTAATCTAATGCCTCACTATAGTATGATTTCTTTGGGTTTAGAAATGACAAAGAAGGCTTCCTTTACAATAACTCTTGCAAATCAAAGTAGAGTTCAGCCATTGGGGATAGTTGAGCAAGTACTTGTGCTTATCCAAAAAATCCAATTTTTCTCAAGCTTTGTTGTTGTTGACGTTCCTCGCATAGATGGGGGATACCCACTCTTGATTGGAAGACCTTGGCGGAGGCATCATCATGGAGTTCATGATTAGAGCAACGACACCATGCTGATTAACACTTCTGGACATTTGAGACAATACCTGCATCTTGATTCTCGACAGAAAGGTTTAGGAGTAGCAAGAAGGTAACACACATTCCTTCTCCATCCATAAGGCAAAAGACATAGAAGTAGAAGATGATCAAGACTTGATGCAATGGATAGAAGCAGTAAATTCATTTCCTTGCTATGGGATTAAAGTCACAGAAAATAAAGAAGAGGTTAAAGGAACTATGGGGCTTAGGTGACCAATTCTTGATTGAAGAAGGGAAAAGGACAGGGTGTGCAGGTACTACCAGAAAGAACCTCAAGATAAAGAGGAGATATCAACATGCGAACAAGAGCCTTCGAAAGAGCTCAAGGAGAAGTTTGCACCAAAGGAGGAGCTTGCAAGATCGTGGATGAATCTTCATGTTATTTAAGTGAAATTTTCTCCCAAGAGTCCACAGAATCTATTTTAACTTCCAAACTTGTGAAGGAGGTTAACTTCGGGACGAAAGAAGCGCCTCAATTGATTCTCCTTGGATCTTGGCTGGGGGAGTATCCTTGTCTATTAACAGATTTTATTACATTTATGCAAAAAATTTAAGAATGTTTTTGCATGGACCTATGAAGACCTAGAAGGGATCTTTCCACATTTAGGAGAGCACACCATCCCTCTTGTTGAAAATGCGAAGCCTATCAGGGGAAGGATATATAGAATCAATCCCAAGCGGATGGGTTCAAGAGAAGGAAGCTAGTATCATCGTGGATGAATCTTCATGTTATTCAGATGAAATTTTCTCCCAAGAGTCCACAGAATCTGTTTTGACTTCCAAACTTGTGAAGGAGGTTAACTTCAGGACAGAAGGAACGCCTCAATCGATTCTCCTTGGATCTTGGCTGTGGGAGTATCCTTGTCTATTAATAGAAGTTATTACATTTATGCAAAAATTTAAGATTGTTTTTGCATGGACCTATGAAGACCTAGAAGGGATTGCTCCACATTTAGGAGAGCATACCATCCCTCTTGCTGAAAATGCGAAGCCTATCAGGGGAAGGATATATAGAATCAACCCCGAATATGTAGAAGCTGCGAAAAAAGAGATTGAAAAGATGGAAGAAGCAAAGATTATTGTATGAGTGGAGCATTCACAATGGCTGTCATCCATGGTCGTAGCACCTAAATAACAGTCCAATAAAATTAGAATTTGTGTTGACTTTAGGGCTCTCAATAAGGTAACAATCCTTGATGGATTTCCTACCCCTTTCTCTGAACAAGTCGTGGAAGATGTGGCTCGACATTCTCTCTACAACTTTATGGACGGATTTAGTGAGTACAATCAAGTACCAATTCATCTTGAAGATCAATCAAAGATTGCCTTTGTCACTCCATGGGGTACATATGTGTACACCAAAATGGCCTTTGGGCAAGGGAATGCTCTTGCATCCTTCAACAGAGTGGTCTACACCACTTTTAGACCACTACTACTAAAATTCTTAAGTTTTGCTCACAGATGGCACACTTCTCGGGCATGTGGTTTCTTCAAAAGGTATGGCTCCTGATGAGATAAAGTTTTGGTCATCATGCGGATGCCTCGTCCTATCAATGCAAAACAAGTACAAAGCTTCTTAGGACACACCAGGTACCATAGGAAATTCATAAGGATGTATGCAAATGTAGCAAGGCCACTCTGAGACTAACAAGAAAGTTAGTCCAATTCAAATGGACTCATGAGGAGGAAAAAGCATTTGAAGTCCTCAAGAAGATGCTAGTAAGTGCTCCCATTCTCATTGTTCTAGATTGGGAAGTCACTTTCCATGTGCATGCATGTAGATGCAAGCTCCACGACTGTAGGGGCAATTCTTGCATAGCCCACCAACGAGCACAAATTGGATCGCCCAATTCATTATGCCCGTAGGATTCTCACCAAGGCCGAATAGAACTACAATACACTAGAAAAGGGAGCATTGGCCATAGTATTTGCCTTAAAAAAGTTAAGACATTACTTACCGGGTGTTCATTTTGTGGTGATCACATACCATCAAGTAATCAAGTATATTCTCAACAAGCCGAATATTGTAGGATGGATCTCGATGTGATTGTTGCTTTCCCAATAATTCAATTTTGAAGTTATATAGAGGCCTGACAAACATCATGTTATGGCAGATCACTTATCCATAATACAACTATCAAGCGGAGACGAGAGAGTTGATAGGTTCTTCCATGTAAGCACTTACCCTTCATGGTACAATGAATTAGTCCAATTCTTGTCTACTAGAAGTTGCCCCTCCTAAATGACAACATTAGAAAAGAGGAGACTCTTGATCAAAAGTAGAAGCTTCACTCTAATTGGTGGTACCTCTTCAAGGTCTGCCAGATGGAATAATTAGGAAGTGTGTATACCCTAAGGAAGTCCAAGCAATTTTGGAATCTCTGCATAATGGACCCTCTTCATGTCATTACCCAGGTCACATCACTGCACACAAGGTGCTCCAAAGTGGACTTTGGTGGCCCTACCTCTTTAGAAATGCATGTAATATGGTAAAATCTTGCGATACATGCCAATGATGCAGTCCTAAACCATCTAGACTCAATAATAGGCCTTTGAAAGTTTGAACAACATGGCAACCCTTTGAAAGATGGGGGTTGGATTTTGTGGGTCCCATATATCCGATGGCTCACCCATCTAAGGCTAAATATTTACTAGTAGCAATATATTATGCTACTAAGTGGGTAGAGTTCATTGCATTAGTGGATTGCACATCCGATACCCTGGCAACATTCCTTTATGAGCACATCTTTTGTAAATATGGTTGTCCAATTGAGATTACCATTGATCAAGGTACCCATTTCGTAAACAAAGTTTTGACAACTATTTTCATGAAGTATCAAAAGAGTGAGAGTAAGAGATAACATAAGGACTAATCAGCTAAAAAGCAAGGAGTAACATGATCAAAGTCTCTAGAAAAAATCAATACAAGAAGGCTCTTTGATACTTTTGTATCAACCCAATCTCGCCAACAAGAAGGAGCTTTTTACAAGATGGAGAGGACCTGATAAGGTGGTTTAACCCCTTCCACAAGGGGCCATTCAGCTTTCGGATACCACTACCTGTGGTAAATGCTTCTAGAGTAAAACCTTATGAACAATAGTGATTCCATCTATGCATTGTACATATTCTAATCGGTCGTTTTTTTTTATCGTTATCTTTTGAATCCAAGCACATTGTAAATATTATAGTGAGCAGTTCTTTTTTATTGTTATCTTCGGATTAGTGAGCCTCTACTAGTATTTATATTTTTCATCCCAGAAATTAGTCTCCTCTTGGATAATTTGTCCAAGTCTCCTTTGAGCATGCTCATCACCAATTGTTCTCAAACTCATTACCGAATTCAGGAGTCTTGATCATTAGTTGGCATTCGAATTTGTCCCAAGCTATATGTTTATCGAAATCCAAGGGCCCATTAAAATCACCCCCCATAATCTCCTCCATCATCGCCCTCTCAATTCATCCTTCCCTCCCATCTCTTCCATCCCCATCCTCCCTAGATCTCTTCCATCCACATCCCCTCCCAACAGGAGTCATTCGACCCAAATTCAACCAAGATCAAATTTGTTCGTAGAACCCTCAAATTCACCGAGGCCAATTTGCCACAAAAATTTGCCTTCGTGGAAAATTCGTCCAAATCTTGGTAAACCCACACATAACCCCATCACATTTTGGCCCCTGAAGTCCTTGGACCAAATTGCAAGAAATTGCTCCCCAACAATCCAAGCCATTCTCCCTTGAACATCTCATCAGAGCTGAAATTGAGCCTTTCAAATTGGCCCGCCAATTTAGTCCAAAAGTTGAAATTCATTCCTTAACTCCCTCTCTCAACTCTAGAATTTCTCCAAACATCTATGAACACTTCTTCTCTCCCGAATTTTTACCTTCTGCCCAATCCTGTCCAAAGAAATTTCCCTTAAAAATCCATCCCTTCAGATCTACCTATATTCTTCTTCATAAGAATTCGATAAGTCCAACTATCCCAATTCGTTTTGAAAGCTTGAATACACACCGAATTCGTCAGCACTTTCTCTCGACTCTTTCGGTGTTGATGTATCCTACATAATCGCCCTATCTTGGACAGAATTCGCCCCCGCCTTCATACACAAATTCGTCCCCGCCTTCATAAAAAAATTCGTCTTTGCATATCCAACCTTCATCATAAGAACCTTTCTCATAACCCATCATTATCGTTCCGTTCATCAAATCACACAATCGTCCCTTTGTAATCGGCGAAATACCAGAATTCATCCTCATGATTTTAGAAAAATCGCCTTCAATTGGAAAATCCTCCTCATCATATCATCTAGATTCGCCCTAGTAATTATACAAAAATTCATCAATGCATATCCAGCCATAATACCTAGAATTCACCTTTCATCATTTTAGAAAAATTACCCTCAATTGGCAAATCATCCTCATCATATCATCTAGCGAATCACTCCAACCGACCTTGCCTTCGCACTCATTAAAATCACCCAATTCTTAATCCTACACCTTGCATTAGAATTCATCCCACTAATCAAAATTACCCCTTCCCCTTTTGTACGTAATTTGGGCCCTTCTAACCTCAAGCCTCTTATCCTTTGCATCCCTTACAAGATCTACACCTACTTTTTCTAGGTTCTAGGCATCCTTTAGCTTTGAAATCGACTTTCCAACAAGGTTTCTCACCATCGTAGTATATTGCCCCCGATTCACCTCTGCAAAATCACTCAAAATTTTGTCTATGCCTCATCAACGTCCTAATTGCCGCCCATCTACATAGAACCTACATAACAACTAAATTCACCCTTGTATTGATCCGCCCGGGAGTTATAAAAGATCACACCTTCATTCATCAATCAAAGTCTATTTAGATATTAACCAATTCACCTTACCACATATACAATTCGATCCCCAAACTTGATCCCTCTGCATCTTCCCGAACTAACATATCATCTAGCTCCCCACAATCACTACTATCTTACTTATACTTATCTCTCCAATCACTACCATTTTTTGTCGCGTCATAAGTGAGTCCACCACTAGGAAATCTTCTGCAATACACTTCCATGACCAAATTGTAAATATAGGTCAATCCACCTCATCAAGTGCCAAGCAGTGAGGAGTTACCATCAACATCTAATAAAGACAAACAACCTGCCATAGTGGGAGAAGAAATTATAGTATCCTTTGCAGATCCATCATGCTTAGAAGATGCTGCTGATGATGATAGTACTAGTAATGATATTACAGGGTCTGGGTCAAAATTTGTACCCTCCGAACCACTCTCATCCAAGGAGGTATCCAAGGGTACTTCTTCATTCACTAATAACTTGCAAGGGGACATTGTCATCTTAATACATGCATATTCGAATGTCCCAGAGAAAAGGGAGACACTTCATCACTTATTTTCAGAGATTCAGATCACGGATATGACACTTCACATATTCTCATTAGTTCCCCTTTATATTGATCTTGATCACATGGAAGTATTGGATTCTTTCAAATCCTTCCCTAATTTCCCAAGTGGTGGACTGACCATGGAAATGTTATCTTTAGCAATGGGCATCCCTTCTCTAGTCCGATAGAGCACCTACCTTCTCAGGTATGGGTGAAGATCTACTGATTGAAAAGTGCAAGGCAGCCTTTGAGGAGAAGCCAATTGCTTTGGCTACTGCTCTTTTCCTACGAGCCTTCAAATTCTACTTTATGCTCAGGAACATGAAGGCTAAACTCATTCAGTAATCTGTCGATGTGCGATGGGCTGTTGTGTTTCTTGACATTGAAGCCATACCCATACCATAAACTCCTTTGGCATTCGATATTGGATAAGAGAAAACGCTTCGTGGCACAAACGAACAAGGAAGCTAGCAAGTTTCACGTATATTCCCCGTGTCTATTTACTTGGCTACACGCACTTTGAGCACTCTACCCGAGCGTCACTCTTCCCCGGTTACTCAGAGTCACAAAGAGAAAGAAAAGAAGCAAAAATATGTGCTAAGAAAATCAAAATTGCCGACTTCCAACAAGAAGAGAGCGAAGGTGGCTAAGGATTCGTGAGAGGATCTAGATGCACTTCCATTTGCTTACGAGGGCTATGTGGCACTAGGTAAGAAGAGATCTCTCTCTACTCCTGTTTCAATCTCTATCACAGATGCACATGCTATTTTTTTATGACTACAAATTTTCAAATCATTTGGTTCATTACTTACAGAGATATTCAAGTATTTCAGTCTCAGGGTCATTCTCTGCAACTCCTTGAAAAATTGGGATGACACCGGTTTAGTGCTAAGGTGATTGCTCCCTCTATAGTTATAAATTAGGGCTTTTATGCATTATAGCAAGCCAACCCTATGTATGACACTCCGTTAAGAGGAATTTTTCCAATTGTTACTCTGTTGGCTTCTCTCAGTGTTTGAAGTCACAACTTCCATCCATTTTTAGAAGGTTTTTGTGAGTTAATCAAGGTGCAAGTTATCAGTTTTGCATCAACTTGTTCTTGTTGATGTCCAAAGTACCTATCAGGTTTTATTGCACTAAACACAAATCTACAAGATCTAGTTTTACATATCCAAAGAGCCAGGCTGGTCCTATGCTCGCTTTTTGGACCAACTTCACGACTTGACAACTCAACTTTCCAAGTCTCCCCAAGCTTCTCCAACTTTTTTTTCAGTGGTATCATAGCAACTTCAAGATGGGAGATGGCTTTCTCTCAATGATTGAGAAGCTTGATAAACACAATTATGCTACTTGACAAATCAGAATGGAGGCTTATTTGCAAGGAAGATGTTGGAAATTAGGTAGGCCCATAACTACAAACACAGATTCCAGGATCTTCCAACATTGACAGACATGAGCATACATCACTTAATCATACAATTATGAGACAAAGATAGAGAGAGATTAGACAACATGTACAAAGTGTTACGTATGCCACTGCTTACTCACACCATCATATATACAAATGTTAATTTACAATGTGGAACTCAAAACCTCAACCACTCTATGTGAACAGAAATAGATGGAAGAGTGTATGTACAAAATTTACAAGAATATTCAGATGTAGGGACAGAAATCTGAATATGTATGAGGTGTAGGACTTGATAGGTTGTAGAAGAGTGAATATGAGTGACTGAAAGAGGAAAGATCAGTTTGAAACTGATATTCAGGAAACCCTAATCTGAATTTAGGCTATGGAAGACCCTAAATCAGATGTGTGTGTGATAGATCACATACTTATGGAATTAGCATAGAATGCTAAGATGTTGCTGACAGAAATCCTCATACTCATGTGGAAACACCTTCTTTGACATCTCATCTGATGCATGTACTTATTCTCCTTTATGGATGCCACTGTCTCCATGTATGCCGAATAGGACTCCTCCAGATATGGATGCCACCGCCTCCATAAGCTCCAAGTAGTACCTGTGTGCATAAAGAGAATATGTACCTGAATAGTTAACATAAGATGCAATCTTATGTTAAGTTCCATCCAATGTCTTTGAAGTACTCCATAATCTTTATGTAGAAGACAATCTCCAAATACATCATGTAGATAGATGATGCACACCACCAATCTGCTGATGAGAAAGTCTTCTCCATAAGCAAGAGTGTGAGCACACTCCATGGCTGCTCCTTATCTTCTTCAAGATTGCTCCATAGTTGCTCCATATGTGCACCATGGCTGCCCCATGTGTGCATAAGCACGACAACCTCCAAAATTAGCCAAGTGATGGTAGAGGATATCCAACAAGTGACCATAAGCCCTGCTTATATAGCCCTTGAAGCCTCATGCAAAAAATCTCCCTGAATAAAGCTGATCGCTGCCTGAAAAGCTGATCGTTGTTTTTTTTTTTAATCGTTGAAAATAGCTTTTCACAAGCTTTTTATTTACTAACTTTGATCAACTTAGATTAGGGTTTTCTTCCACCTCTGATCTCTGATGACTGAATATTCTATACCATCAGAAAGCTCTCATCAAGCTCTACAAGATAGGATCATAAAAGTTTTACCCAAATTTTGTGCCAAAAATGACTAAGTACCAAAATTAGGGTTTCTGCCCTAATAGGGATTTGGACTAATGTGACATTGTTTTCCAACAGAAGAAACCTATATGGGATTGTATCAAGTGATGAAGCAATGCCTACTCCAAGATCCGGAGGAGGACCTACTCAAGAGGAAACAGATAGGCTCACACTTTGGTGTGCAAGGGATGCTCAAGCAAGGTCATACATACTCAATTCTATCTCTGATTTTCTACTACCATATATTAGAGAATGCAAGACATCTCAGGAGACTTGGGATGCCCTAGAGACTTTCTTTTCTGATAGTACAAAAGCAAGGAAGAACTATCTTTGGAACGAGTTCAACCAAATGAAGAAGAGTCCAAAACAAACCATCACTGAGTTTGTTACAAAGATCAAGGAGGTTGTTGATCAATTGACATCCACTGGAGAGCTCATTGAAGAAGAAGCCATCATGAGGTATCCATTGAAGAATAAGCCATCATGAGGAAAATTCTTAATGGGATTAGAGGTGATAAGCAATGGCAATCCTTCACTAGAGCTTATGATCTTATCATGGATGTGCAAACTCCAGACTTCAACATCTTTCTTGGACAACTCTTCAATCAAGAAGCCAACAATAGGATACAGAAAGGAAGTTCCTATCATGGTAATTCAACTAGTGCTCTATATGCAGATAAGAAGGACAAAAAGCTGAAAGGAAAGAAGAAGGAAGAAGATGAAGAGGAGACTTCCCAAGCCAACTTTGTAGGAAAGAGCAAGTGGAAAGAGAAGAAGAAAGGGAAAAAGCATGACAAGAACAAAGGCCAGAATGTTCAACCTTGTGCCATTTGTGATAAGACCGACTACACCACTCTGAATTGCTGGTTCAATGGGAAGACCCAGGAAGTGGAAGAGGTGAATATGGAAACAATAGAGGCAGAGGTGGACACAACTTCAACAATAACAACAGAGGCTATAACAGAAGAGACTACAACAATTATTTTGAAACAATTATTTTGAAGATCAACAACATGAAGACTCATTGCTCTTGATGAATCTAAGCCACAAGGAAGGTAAAGAAGATGATCATTTATTCTACATAGATTTAGGATGCTCAAATCATGTTGCAAGCAACATAGCTCTCTTATCTGATTTGGAAAGTCCAAAGCATAGGCATGAAGCTCAAACAGGGGATGCCACAAAGCATAGTATGGAGAAGGCTTCCAATGGAAGGATAAATTATGAGCAAGGTACTCTATGTTCCCACTATTACAAAAAAACTTAATAAGTATAGGTCAAATAGCTGAGAAAGGCTTGCAAGTTAGGTTCACCCAACATGGATCTTTTGTGGAAGATCCATGTCAAGGCTTCAAGAAGATAGCCAAAGGTGAGAAGCATGGTAGGCTCTTTACTTTTGAAGTAGGAGAAACAAAAAACATAGCCCTATTCAACTTTGAATCTCAAACTCTAACTGAGCTTGAAGTGTGGCATAAGAGGCTAGCTCATGTGAATGAAAGAACATTAAAGGCTATATGTAGGGATCAAAGTGTTCTTGGATTGTTAAACATATCAAAGCAACACATCATCAACAGACGTGATGCATGTCAGATTGGGAAGGCATAAAGACAATCATTCAACCATAAAGGCTACATCCACAACAACTTATTGGACTTAGTGCATACAAATGTATGGGGACCAAGCCAAGAACCTTCATTGGTAGGATCAATGTATTATGTCTCATTTATTGATGACCATAGTAGATGGACTATTTTGTACTTCATCAAGAGTAAGAATGAAGTATTTGATTGCTTCAAAAAGTATCTAGCACATGTGGAGAATCATACAGGTAGATCACTCAAGAAGCTTTGATCTGATGGTGGGGGAGAATACTTCTCCAAAGAGTTTGATGAGTTATTGCAGGATAAAGATATCAAAAGGGAAGTGACTACTTGGAACTCTCCTCAACTAAGTGGAATTGCAGAAAAAAGAAACAAGACATTGGTTAGATCATCCAGAACAATGCTTGAAGAGAAGAGGTTGCCACATTATCTATGGGTAGAGGCTATTTCAATTGCTGCGTACCTTGTCAATAGACTACCATCCAAATCACTCCAAGGTATGACTCCTTATGAAGCATTGTATGGAAGCAAATCTAGTCTTGGACATTGCAAGGTATTTGATTGTTTACCTTACGTACGATCACAAATAAGAGGTAAGCTTACATGAAAGGGAAACAAAGGCAGTGTTTGTTGGATATGACTCAACTCAAATGGGTTATAGGTTCTATAATCCTTCAACCAAGCAATTCACTACAAGTAGAGATGTTGTGTTTGAAGAACATAAGTCTTGGTATGATAAAGACAAACAAAAAGTAACTCTACCATATGATCTTGATTCTGATTCTCGTCAATTAGGAAGGAAGCATGATACACATGTCTAGGATCAAAGAAGTGATACAGAGGATGACCAAGATGAAAAGGAAATGGATTACAAGATATGGAAGTCAAGAGGCAAAGCAAAGATGCAAGAGTGTGGAGAATGCTCCAAGCAAGCACCTAGAAGGTCAACAAGGGAGAAAAGACAATAAAAAAGGTATAGATATGATTGCAAATTCATTACAAAGCATTCAATCTACTTGGCAAAGGACTCAATTTCAGAGGAACCCT